>CM052541.1:144277309-144366208 GCA_028533065.1 Trachops cirrhosus
TAATTATGCATTTTAATCCTTAAAAACAATGATTCCAGGGTGTTTTGCCTAATGGCCACTTTTAAAAAGAAATCCCCTCACAGAGCAGCCCAGTGGGACCTAGGTTGGTGTGGTTTCTGACAGTCAATTAGCAGTAGGACGGACTCCCGGGCCCAGAGTGAGCAGCCACAGCCAAGACTGGTTTGCTCTCAGTAGCACATTGATACGTTTTCATTTGCTCTTTAATTAAATCTTGTCTCTTTAGGTGTCAGTGACCCATAGTGGCAGCTAAAAGGTAACATATAAAAGTTAATTTCCTAAGGTCCTAGAGCACAAAACCCTGACAATGGGCACAGGATACACATGTGAACTCAATTTCAAAGGAAGAGTGTTGGAATTGCACTGTTCTGAGTGAACAGAATTAAAAAAAAAAGAAAAAAAAGACTGTCTTTGACCAATGAGAAAAGGTTCATAAAAATCAACATAAGTCAACTCATTAAGTCTATCTAACATGATGTAAATATTTTATGCTGTCATGATCTGGAAATATGTGAAGCTAATATGGAAATTATTCATGTAGGAGGAGGTATTTACTAAACCGGATTCAATTAAGGAATCCCAGAACTAGAAGCACTCTAAAAGATCTGTAGTCATTTAGTCCAGTTCTCCTCTACTGCATTAGTTTCCTATTGCAACTGAAACAAACTACTGTAAAGTGGATAGTTTAACACAACAGAAATTTATTATTTTACAGATCTGTAGCTCAGAAGTCTGGTGCAAGTATGGGTTAAAATCAAGATGTCCACCAGGCTTCATTCCTTTCTAGAGGCTCAGGGAGGGAATCCATGTCTTTCATTTATTAGCTATGGCCCCTTCCTCCATCCTCCAAACCAGCAGTGTTATATTTCTCTGACCATTTTCCTATAGTCACATCCCTCTCTGATCACAGCCTGGAAAGGTTCTCCACTCTTAGGAAACCCACGTGATTAGGTTGGACAGCCCTGGATAATCCCAGGTCATCTCCTAATCTCAAGGCCTTACACCCTGGGCTCATGAGAGTTTAGGACCTTTTTGATCTATGCTAGGTGAATCCATGACTGGTAGGAGCAAGGTTGTGGCAAGCTATCTGAACATTCTTTCATGTTTTCCTCTACAGCTACCCACAGGCACTCGGTGACCTCCCACACCTCTTCCTGTGAGAGACTACACTGATCTCCATGCACAGATGGAGAATTGGGCTTCCCTCATCTTAGCTGGACTCTCTGATGACCTTCCAGTAGGAAGGTGTTCCCTGTCTCTGCTGTTGCCCATCCACATACCCACCCCAGCCCCTCATGCTCTCCCCTTAATGCCCATTGCAGCCCCTATGGCAACCACAGGTACACGCATCCCCATTTAAGGTGATGGCTCGCTTTAAATAACAACTAAGTTCACAGGCAGTTCTGAGACTGAAAGAGATGGAATACTATTTTTTCCTGGGTACTTCATTGTTTGTACACAAGCATTTTAAGGTAATTCCACTTTCAAAAAGTAAGAAAGAATACTTGGAATGTCAACGTAGTTCTTTTCATTGGCACTTTATGGCAGTAAAATACACAAATATAACCCATAACATTTGATTAATAGATGTAGATACCAAGATAGGGTTCTAACAATATATATCATTGCATCAAAATGTATTTTCCTCAGTTTTATTGACAGAGATCAATAGAAATGCACAAGGCCCTCTGTTTCTCTGTTGAAACATGAATCTTAAAAAGAATATTAGATAAATACAATAATAAAATAATGAAAGTATAACTGCCAATGCTATAAGCAAAGTTGTGACAGAAGAGTGTTCTTACTGATCTATAACAAGAAATTTTTAAAACTTGTTTTCTTTCCTTAAAAAGCAGATTTGTCTTATAAATTTTTGCTTTCCATTCATTGTTCCGGCCTCCTAACAAGAATAAGAGTGCTTAAAAGTTTATTATGTAACATTCCTGTTTCTCTGTTATCAAGTGCATATTTAAATTGTTAACTTTTTAACACTAAAAATTATGAAGTTGTTAATGTCTTTTCTGAGTAGGATGAGATGCTCCTAGTGGATTTTGTCTCTTTTCAAGCTAAGTATTGCTCGCTGCTCCCTTTCAGGAGGCAGGGCATGTTAGTGCCCTTGCCTGCACACCTCATCTTTTCGAATCCTTTCCTAACACACTAAGCAATTCCCTTGATACAAGGAAGTGGGTGTCACCCCTTCACCACCCTGGGTCCTCAGATATCAACATAGTCCACCAGCACGAAAAAATTCAAGCAGCTGAGAGTCTGAATCACTATCTCCTCCACACTTCCACAACCCAAAGAATTTTCTGGGCTCCCTCTTCCCACCCATTCCCTGTGGAATCCAGCCAAGCCCCAGGCCCTCGGGGGTTTCTTCAGGCTGAGATAGACCCTAGGGCACTATCTAAGGGGTTTTAAGGTTTCTCCTTAGTGGTTCAGAGTAGTCTGAATTTTGTAGGCTATAACTTGAGTTCGTTTCCACGGGCAGCTGACAGCTGTCAGGGAGGCAAGCCTCCCTCTTGCTGCCAGCCAATCCTGAGGCTCATTCACTGAGACAGGGACACAGCCCAGACTGATACACTGTTTTGGCTGGTTCCATGAAACCCCAGCACACTTGGTTGGGCTGCCAATGGCCTCAAAAGTCATCAGAACATGCAGGCTTCTCAAATATCATTGGATCAAGTTACTAGGAACTGGACCTAGGCCTGATAAGAGTCTCTGGTCCCTCCTGCAGATTGCGTTTTTAGCAATCAAATACACTTTACTTTCATACCACTTACATCTTTTGAGCACCTCCTGTGTGCAAAGACTGGGGATGCAGAGCC
This sequence comes from Trachops cirrhosus, assembly GCA_028533065.1. Classification (NCBI taxonomy): domain Eukaryota; kingdom Metazoa; phylum Chordata; class Mammalia; order Chiroptera; family Phyllostomidae; genus Trachops; species Trachops cirrhosus. The sequence continues at coordinate 144,280,153 of CM052541.1, forward strand.
TCTGGGACATGTGCTGCCTGAACCTGCCCTGAAAAAATCAAGGTGAAAAGGAACTTTGCCGTTTGTTTGTTTGTTCATTCATTCATCATTCACTTACTCATTTATTCAACAGATAGATACTGAATATTTAATACTGAATATTTACTCTGTGAAAAGTACTGTGTAGGACACAGTACTGAGGTATCCTGCACTCGAAAGGTTGTCGTTTCACAGAGGAGATGTCGTGGCTATAGCTTTTTCTGAGATGAGGTAGACTACGAGAAAAGCACAGATAGCATTGCATGAGTCTCAGGAATGGAAAGACATTGTTGTCATTTGGAATATAGGGGAAGTTGTCTGCAGTTTGGGTTTCCCCAAAAGTAGATCCTGAGATAAGAATTTGAGTACAAGTAGTTTATCTGGGAGGGAGAAGGTCTCAGTGAGCACAAGGAATGGAAGTCAAGGCAGCAGAGGGAGGAAAACCAGCACAGGATGCTTTAACCATCAGTTGCCACTACAAACATCTGGGGCTCACCCTCTTGGGGAGTCTCTGGGAGAGGCCGAGCATCCCTCAGAATCATCAAAACGAGGAGTGAGGAAGCTGGGGTGTTTGTCTCTCAATGCCCACCTCTCAGGATTAATGGTCACTAATTTCCAGTGCCCCGCACTCCAAACCCCAACCTGAGGCCAGAGAATACTCTCTAGGGCAGGGGGCAAGAAGTGCCAGAGTTAACAGGACCTGCCTGTGAATCTCCTGGGCGGGCTAAGGGAATGTGATGGGCACCCCGCAAATGCTACAAAAGTCTTCGTGGAGAATCAGACTTCAGTGGGGTCCTCCTTAATCCATTTGGGGTGCTATAACAAAAATACCATAAACTGGCTTGCAGGCAAATGTCTATTTCTCAAAGGTCTAGAGGCTGCAAAGTCCAAGGTCAAAGTGCAGGCAGATTCAGTGTCTGGTGAGAGCTCACTTCCCGGCTCATCTTCTCCCTACAACCTAACTAGGGAGTTCTGTCGGGTCCCTTTTTTAAGAGCACTTTACCCATTCATGAGGGCTCCACCGTTATGACCTAATCAACCTCCCAAAGGACCCTCTTTTTGTAACATTATGTTGGTCATTAGGTTTCAACATATGAATTATGGGATAACCCAAATATACACTGTGCATAGCAGGGTCTTAAAGAAAAAAATAGGATTTGGCTTGTGGAGGGCAGGGGGATTTCAGGTGAAGGAACAGCTCAAACAAATGCACAGAGGCAAATAGCCACAGGCAGTAAAAAGGGAACAGTGAATAATTCAGCAAAGCTGGACCTCAGAGTCTGCACTGCGGGGCTGGAAGAAATGCAGTAGGACACCCATGAGAGTGCCAGACTGTCCGTCACCTGCTACAGGATTGGTATTTAGTGGATAATTTGAAAGAACTTAGAAGTACAGAGGACATTTTAAAATTTCAGTCTCTGCATAAAGAACCTTATTCTATCTCAATGGCAAACTGTTTGAGAGACATGTTCAAACCTAGTCTACTTTGCCTTTGTGGCTAAAATGGTGTTTGTGAATGGCCTCCAACATTGACTGTGAAAAGCTCCTGTTGGTGAGCTATGGTTGATCTTTATGATCCACAAAAGATGCTTCAGATACATCAGTGGTGTAGTTCGCAGCACTGGTAGGGCAAGGCAAACAAAGTAAATGATTCACTTTGTCTTCTATATTTTAGGAATGGTCTTCTCTGAGTATATCACCTCTTTACCTTGCCTCTGCCCTCCGATGCTCTGAGAATACAATCTCTCCCAACAGCTCAAGCACCCATGGAGACATTCATTTCTCTGCAGAAAAGAACTCCCACACCAAGTGTAACTGGTCCTGGGAGGCCAGGGGACTAATACACACCGACGCCCACTGTCCAGGAAATTTCTGTCCCCACGACTGTTGGTCTGCCATGTGTCCAAGGGCACAACAACTGCATGGAGGCTCTTCAGTGGGTGAGCTGCAGAAAGGCTTAGAATTTGGGTATTTAGGGCTTTAGAATTTGGTATTTGGTATTAGGAATTTAGGTTTCAGGACCATAGCAAAATTGGGGAAGTTCCTCTTCTCATCAAGGTCAGAAAACCACACATTCTTTGACAATTCAAGGAAAACCAAGCTTTTTTAAAAAATTATTAGTAAATGAGTTTAATAGAAAAAGAAGGATTTATGTTCTTTAGTTCATAAAATTATCATGTCTCCAAAAAGAGATGCAAAGATGAATTTCCCCAACATGAATTTTTAACTTCCCTCACATCCCAACCACCACCACCACCACCTTAGGTATCTGTCTGATAAATCTGAAGATCTTTGGATTTTCTTAGAGTAGAGCACATTCAACTGAAAATGTCATTTATCAGGAAACTTTTTCTTTAGATTTTATTTATTTTTAGAGAGAGGGGAAGGGAGGGAGAAAGAGAGGGAAAGAAACATCAATGTGCATTTGCCTCTTGAGCACCCCCTACTAGAGGCCTGGCCTGCAACACAGGCATGTGCCCTGACTGGGGATCAAACCGGCGACCCTTTGGTTTGGAGGTTGGCACTCAATCCACTGAGCCACACCAACCATCAGGAAACTTTTGAAGGTGATGGATATGTTTATTACCTTGATTATAATGCTGGCATCACAGGTGTATGCATATATTCAAACTTATTAAATTGTACACTTAAATATGTGCAGTTTTGTATACTAATTATACCTCAATAGAGCTGTAATAAAGTAAAATAAAATGTTGTTTATTATTCAGTTCAGCTCAACAACCTTTAGTAAGGACCCGCTAAGAGGAGGGACACCCTGGGCTAAGAATCAGAGAGCAGAAGTGAGCGTGGCACAGTCCCTGTGGGCTCCAAGGAGTTGGCTTCATTATTTTGCTTTCACTGAACGTCATAGTGGGCATTATGTTCCGACTACAGAAGACCTGGAATTTTTTAATGTAGTGCTGAAAGGGTTACAGTGTTAGTCATTTTACGAACTAATAAAAATAAATATTCCCCTTAATAAATCTTTTTAGATTATTTGCAAAGGAGCTAAAACCTGAAGAACAGGTTCACTCTCATTTTCCTTAAAACTGGAAAGCAATGTGTCAGATGAACAGCAACTTTTGCATTTTTATTGTCTCTCTCAACAAACATTTATAATTTTAAGTCTTTGCAAGAATTTCTGCTGCATCCTGTAATTCTCTCCACAAGTCCAAGTTCAGTCATTTTCAACCACCCCCATTCTTTTCTAATCACCTCAGATTTTGATAAAATCAGATCAAAGTCCTTGAGTTTCCAAGGAGAAGCCATTAGAAAAAGGAGTAGGAAAACACAGTGGGAATATTTTCCTAAAATTCCTATCAACAGTGTGACTCCCAGCCTGGCTTTCAGCCTCAACACAGTGGGTCCCTGGCTAGGACCACCGGTTCCCCATTTGCAAGCCCAGCCCAACTCCCAGTTCTAATTCTGAGCTGGGGCACAACAGCCTTAAGAAGGCTCTTAGTGTGTCTGCTCTGTTCTAAAGCATTATACAACTTCTCTCACTGAAATCTCCCAACACTTCACAGAGCTAGGAGATGTTAGCCCTACTCGCAGGTAAGACAGTGAGGCCTCCACCAGCAGCGCACAGCGAGGCAGTGGTGAAGCCAGGCTCAAACCCAGGACTGTCTGCCTCCAAAGCCCATACTTTTCCACAGTTCCACCTGGCCAGACCCTTACCAGGCTCTTGTGCTAAGCGTCAGACATCTCTGAACCTGGTGGCTGGTGCCCTGCCACCCACTGACTGGCTGCTCACCAGGAATTCAGAACACTTTCACCCCATAATTCCACCTGTTGGGACAGCATGGCTGGGCTGTACCAGGCTGGTCCCCCATTCCTTGAACCCCTTCTGTACTGGCCAGACCAAGCCTCCCTTGGCCCCTGAAGGCTGACCAGAGCCATTCTGGGCCTCTTCCATCTGCCATGTCTGCCTGTGGACACCTGACCCATGGCAGTGTGAATCATAAGAAAGGACAGGAAGAATCATGACACAGAGATGTCATGTAATACACTGTGATGGCACCATGTCTGAGAGGCCTAGCAAAAATTGACTTCCAAAAGAAACAAACAGGCTTTTGCCTGGAACTTTCTAGATTTCTAGCTTCAGACCTAAGAAAAGTATTCAACTTTCTCCAAACTTTGCTTATAATTTCAGTTACCACAGACAACCTGGGCCAGACTAGCAGGAACAAAACTGGAGAACAAAAGCAATTTTCTTGAGTAGCAATCAGCAACCTTTTCAAAGGGAAGCCGACCATAGGCTGCTCCTCCCTGGGAGACGAGCCTGGGCTGGAGTGAGGAGGTGCCCGTGCATCCCGGGGGGTGGGGAAGTGTGCAGACTCTCAATGAAGACCTCGTGCTGCAGGGGCCCACCCCAATTTAGAAGACCACTTCCACTCAAAGCTGGATCATTCCCTCTCAGAAAGCACTCTGGCCTCTGGTTCAGCCACAGCTACAGTAATAAAGTGGCCTGCTGAGCTGAGACAATTCTCTAAATACCTCAGAGCATCCAAGCAAAATATTTTCTCTTTAATGCCCAGGTCAGAGGGACCAAAGCAGGATGTTCCTCTTTGAACACCAGGAATCACAGATTTTCTAGTGTGTCAAAGAAACAAAACCCATGATTTACCCAAAAATAATTTTCTTTAAGCTAACGAAGTAATGCAGAAGATTACGTGGTCCCCATATACTCACAAACATCCTGTAAGTCAGTTTCCTCAAGCCAAATATGTTTAATTTTTTTCTGATTACCAAAGTAATTAAGTGTTTATAAAGTAGAAACAGGAAAGTACAGAAAAGCACAAAGGTAATAATGTAAATCAATCATCATCCAGGAACTCAGAGATAACCACTATTGACAGTTCAGTAAATAAATGCTAGCCCTTTTTTGTGCATTTACATTTCTCTCCTGTTGTTGATTTTAGAAAAATTGGAGTGTATTCTATATGCTATTAGTATCCTGTTTATTTCACTTAATGATACACCATAAACTGTTTCCCATGACATTAATTTTCCTTCTACAGCATAATTTCAAGGATTATCTAGCATTTACTGTTGGATAGTTAAGTTGTTTCTATTAGAAGTAACATTAGTAGTAAAAGTTCTTGTACATAAACTTCTTTGTGCATCTCTACTTATTAGTTCCTTAAGATAAATTTCTCGAAGCAAAGTCTGAGTATAAAAGCTTTTAAGTTTTCAGTTTATCTTAACAAGTTACCCATCAAAATTGGGCACATTTATAGAATGAGCCCTATTCCTTGCACCTTTGCCAATCATGGGCTTGTCTGTTATTTTGCCAGTTTAATAGTTAAAATTTGGAGTTCCCTGTTTTAATTGGTATTTCTTTGTTTATTGGTGAGATTAAAATTTAATCATATATTTTTGGACATTCACTTAAATAGTTTTAACTTTAACCATTTTCAAAATTCTAGTATTTATCTTTCTCTTACTAATTTGCAAGAATTTTTTATGCATTAAAATATCCATCTTTGGTCTACCATATTTGTTGCCAATGTTTCCTACAGGCCATCATTTGCTTTTTAATAAAATTTAGGGTATTTTTGCATTAGCTAGAATTCAATGCCATTTTGAAAGTGCTCTAAGTAAGAGTAGGAAACCTTCTGCACATAGACACTAATAGCCTTGCTGCCCCATCACACGAGTTCAGGAGCTCCAGTCACATTAGCGGCCATTTGATCAACAGACCCTGGTATGCACAGCAGTATGTAGTGGCCCTGAATTCCAAACACACTGTCCATTCTATGCAAACAAAAAACAAAAAAATAGCTAAAACTAACCTAGATTGAGCTCCTCCCTGATCAAGTTGTTTTCTGACTAGTGATATAAGACAGGTACAGCAAACCCTCTGTAAGGGCCAGACAGCAAATATTTTAAATTGTGAAGACTTCTGTAACTCATCTCTGCTATTGTAGCATGGACAAGCCATAGACAATACACAGATAGAATAACTGTCCAAATAAAACTTAATTGATAGAAACACCACAATTTGAATTTCATGGAATTTTCATATGTCACAAAATTTTATTCTTCTCTTGATTTTTGTCAACCTTTTAGTTTGCCAACCCATAATGCAGGATGAATGTCTGGTTCATGCAGACCCACTAGAGAAACCAAAGGAGAAGGGCATATTTTGATTTGTGAGCAGAAGAGATATGTACCATCCCATGGTGCGTCACTCTTAGCAATGTCCCTGTGTCAGCCTGGGTCCTGAAGTTAAGATACACAGAGAAGGGCCACAGCCAACCTGCAATGAACATGAAACCTCGCTGAGAAATAAACCTGGATTCATACATAGTACCTTCTACTTCTATAGTGGAATTCAGTAGAATCTGTCTTATTTTATGACTACTTGATAATAAAATCTTTCTATATTATTTTGCAATTTACAATGCATTTTTCATATATCTTACTCATAACTTTGTAGGTAGGGGTACAGAGTAATGCAAACTTATAGAAGACGAAACTAAACTCAAGTGCCTTAAGATAAAACTTGTAAATTCAAATGCCTATAGGAGCCAAGCAAATACAAATACAGAACAGTCTGTTCAGGTGTGTATCAGTCAGCATAAGCAAAAATATGTGCAGTACCAAAGTGATCCTCCAATCTTGTTTAGCTCCTATAAGCATTTGAGTTTAAAAGTCTTAAGGCATTTGGGTTTTAGTTTCTTCATCTATAGATTTGAAGTCTGAATTCTACTACAGAAGTAGAAAGTACTATGGTTAGGGGAGACTCAGACAAATAAGATCCTAGAAGTCAAGAGAAAGTAGCATTTGAACTAGATGTTGAAAGACTGGCAGGAATCTAGGAGAGACATGTATAATGCAGGTAGGGACAGCCTTACCTTGGCACAGTGTTGAATTCCCTTTGTCCTTGCCCTTGTTTGAGATCTTAAGTCTAGTGTCTGTTCATTAAATGTTAAAAAAGAAAAAAGAAGTTCTGTTATAGGTAAACAGTGTGTAATAGAAGAGGACTCTGAAATGTTCATTCTGAAATCTGATTTTATATTTCAAATTATTTCATTCCAACTCAGAGTAAAGGCAGCCCAGAGGGGTTAGTGACATAATTGCTCTTTTAACAGTCCTGGCCACCATTAGCACATTTAATTATTCTGTAATTACTTATACTTATGGCCCAATGTGGAAATTATATGTGGATTATCGATCTTTGTGATGAACATAAAAGAAAAGCAATCATTGTTCTCTGTCCCCAGAAGGCCTCCTCCCCTTTGTCATAAGGACAGACAGCTTTCTCTGGGCAGTGAAGAAAGCTGAGGACAGGCCTGGAGGCCCAAAGTACCATAGGTGTGAGCTGAGAGTCCACACAAAGGGTAAAGACACAAAATGCTTACACATTTCCAGAAATATTTCACCTTTAGTTCATCTTACCCAGATCACGAATGACAAATTCTCCCTGAGACACACAACTGTTCAAGTCGAAAAGTTCTTGCAAAACTCATATTTAGTGAAAGTCAAGGATACTGCAGCATAAAAACTCTTCCTTTCAGTTGCCCCTCAGAACCCACTTTTGCATTATAAAAATAAGCATGAGCTCAATCTATTGAACCGTCCACAGCTAGACACAAAGTCAGGGCTGGCACCACTGGACTTTACCCTTGCATCTTCAGTCAGACTTCTAGTCTCTGCTAAATCATTGGTCTGCAATTAGTGGGAAAGGCACTTAATGGGAACTCATGGCAATTAATGGGAAAATGACACAAATAACACTGATATACGATAAGCTGATGCATCATGAGTCCTATGGTCACGAAGTAATGCCAGAAAGAAAGGGACAGACCTGCTTACAGCAGCCACTGCCCGCAACAGTTGACTCTTTGTTCCTGTAAGAACACAAACTTTCTCCAACTCCAAAATCTTATTATGTGTTTTACGGAATAATTTGAGGGAAATGAATTTGTGTAAGACCAGTATTGCATAAGTGAGAGAGCTGTCTGCTTATATTCAATATTAAATTTTAGACCATGCCTAATCCAAGAGGCACAAAGAGCATCCCAGTTGCTCATGAAGACCAACATTTACCTCTTTGGTGATTCCTTTAAGAATCAGCAAGTATAAAATAAAGCTCCCAGCCCCTTATCCTGACTGAGGGACCATTATGTTCATGCAGAGCTTCTTCCCTTCTGTGGCTCATAATTTATTTAGGGAAGAAGACAGAGAGATGAGTCATTAAGAAACAGCACAGACTTGAGGGACAGAACAAGGTGACTTGAGGGACAGAACAAATGACTTCAGGACTGTACAGGCTTGACCAGCTGAGGAATAGTTCTTCAATTATTCAGACCAAGAGAGAAATCTCGGTGGTCTGGAATGGCCATGAGGATGCCTGGGTGGAAGTTGGGACCCGATCCAAGGGTGGATAGAATATTTTGGAAAAATGGGCAGACCACATTCCCAACGTACCCAACAGACTTAGAGTCTCAGAGGAAGAATGTGCCTGATGAGCTCAGGGACAGTGAGACCTTCCACAGCTGAGTTGTGCCCACAGATGAGTCATGCGAGGTAAAATTGCAAAGGCAGTTGAGGGTACAGTGTGAGGGACCTGGAATGCCAGACCACAGGCTTCAGAAGCCAACCTGGGTGTGAGCAGCTAGCACGGTTTTCCACTTGAGTCTGTGATGGAGATTAGTTTCTCAGCCTTTAAAATGGGAATAATAGTACTCAACTCATAGTGTTGTTTGAAGGATAAAATGAACATATATAATATATAAATTATTTTATTATATTTGGCAATAGTCCATCATTCCTGCTGAGGAGTTTTATGCCCTTTAAACATCACTAAGCAGTCAATTTAATTCATTCTCAGATTTTATAGACTGAAAATAAGTATGACTTTCTTTGCCCACAACAGCTAGAGACCCATTTCCTAACTGTACCCCAAAGAGAAAAAAGCAATGGGCAGGATAAAAGGTCCAGAAAATGAGCTCCTGTGAGCACCTCCCCAAGTGCAAACTTTTGTTTCTCCCACAGCCTTTCCCTGGGATCCGGGCCCTCAGTTTCTTGCCCATTAGAACACGAGAAACAGTGATTAAGATGGACATCCTCTGAAACAAATCGGAAACTTTTTCTAAAGGGGGAAAAGGGCTGAACTTCCACAGTATAAATATTACTAGATGGCCTCAGGCTCAGATGCCATTCACAAACTCCTCAAGCTGCGCTCTCGCAATTTATGACATTTAACAGAGCCCCTGGAGAGCGCTCCAGTCCTGCCGAGCTCCAGAGCCAAATATTAGCCTCCTTGTGTTAATGAGGCCGAGTCAGGGAAGAGGAAGACAGGAGATCATTTGAGTGATTTTGCTTGTTAACTCTCAGGCCTCGTCTCTCTCCCCCTCCTCTCTTCTCGCCCATGCTCAAGAGAGAAAGCTGGAAGCTTAGAGGACAAGGATGCAGTGTGCCCCCTTCACCAGGCCCTTGTGCTGGAGTTATCATGGGGCTCATCTCCCCATGTGTCATGGGCTGCTCAGCCCCCAGATCCTAGGACACAGTTGGGAAGGGAAGACGGGGAGATACCCAGGGTTGAGGCAGGCATGGTGGACACCAGCCTCGTCCTGGCCTGCCTCCTCTAACCTCTCCCACCCCAACCCTTAAACAAATGTGGCTCTGCTGAAAATAATTTTTAGGCATCCAGCAAGGGAAGATCTGTACTTTTATGCAGTGGAGTCCCTCCAAGGTCCACTTCTGGACAGGAGACTGTTCCTCTGAATCAGCCACACACTCCCCTTCCTGTGCCTCAGCAGCCTTGACCTTCTCTTGGGCAGAGTAGTTATCTCTGTAGGCTTAGTGTTGTCAGATTCAGGAAAAATAAGGAATTGTTCATATAAATTCTCTCCCATACCATATTTGAGACATATTTATGCTAAAAAGATTTTTTGTTGTTCATTTGAAATTCAAATTCGATTGTGTATCCTGCCCTTTATCTGGCAACTTTACCAAGGTCCCAGTGTCCTCACCTGTAAGTGCAATATGAAACCATATCAGTGATTTTCAAACCTTTTTAGGGACAAAGGTCTCCTGTCAAAAGGAATCTACCCAGAAGCACAATATATGAGATAGACAAGAACAGCGCTGCCCTGTTGAGGCAGAGGCAGGCAGCCAGCGCTCTCCTCCCACCTTCTGTGAAACCCAGGTCTGCCCTGAGTTCTGGGCATAATCTTTGTGATTCCTTCTGATCCTTCTGTCTCCACAAGCCCAGGTCCCCAGGGGCCTTCACAATTGAAGAACCTACAAAACTTCAGACCGTCCTTGTCTCTTTGCTCTACCACTAACATTCTTCACAGGTACCCTATCATGGGAGGTAAGGGGCTCATCTTCAGATACTCCAGGTCATGATTCCAACCTCCAAACCCATAAGACATGGATAGAACCACTCCTCTTAGACTCACGCCATAGAGATGAAGCACCTCCGAGACTGTTGGTACTGTGAGGGGTGCGCTGGCCAGGTTGCGTGTGGTGGTGCGAAAAGCATGGGCTCTGAGACCATCATTGTCACTATTTAGCTGGGTGACCTTGGGACTTAGCCTCTTTGAATATTGGTTTTTTGATAATAGGGTTATTGCTACAACAATTAGATAGGACAGATGTATGTAAAAGAGCTTCATGAGTGAAAGAAGCCAGACCTCCCCCTACCAAAAAAAAAAAATAAGTGCAATGTTGTATGGTTCCATTTAAGTCTGAAAATACAAACTAATCAATAGTAATAAAAAGTAGATCAGTGGTTGCCTGGGGATGGTGTGGCAGAGGGGGACAACCCAGGGGCACAGGAAGATGTTTGGGGGTGATGGACACATTTGCTCTCTTGTATGTGGTGATGGTGTCATGGTTGTATATACATGTCAAAACATGTCAAGCTGTAGTCTTTAAATATATGTAGTTTACTGAATGTCACTTATATATTAATAAAGCTGTTTCCAAATATATAAGCTTCAAATATTGAAAAAGTAATACACAAGCTTCATTATTACCATTGTTGTGCTTATTTTTGTCCCAGCTTTGAGGAATCTTACTGTATTTGAGGAATTTCTTTTTCTCCCTAGAGCCAAGTATATGTCCTAACAGAAAAAGTTCAAATTTGTGTGACCCTGTTATGCCCAAGGCTCATGGAGTGTTACCACATCAGAGATGCAAAGGAATCTGAATGTCATCTAGGCAAGCCTTTTATCAAATGTGCCCTTAACTCCTCTCTCACCCCTAAGTCCTATAGATTCTCTCTTCCACCCATCTCCCATATCTCCCCTCATTTCTCTGCCTCTACTGTCCTCACCCACTCCGTCTCTTGCCTGGACCACTGCAACAGACTGCTGATGAGCTCTACACACTTTCATCTTGCTCATCTCCAATCCATTATCCACAGTCCAGCTAGAGTGATCGTTTTAAATGCAAATACAATCATGTCACTCCACTGCTTAAAACCTGGAGGTAGTTCTCCATTTTCCTTAGAAAAAGATCCAAAATCTCTACCATGGCCTACTGGACCCACATGGTTTGGCCCAGCCCACCTGATCAGCACAGCCTGTACCACTCTGTTTGCTCTGCTCCAGCCAACTGGAATTTCTTTAAATGGACCATGCCCCTCTCAACTCCAGCCCTTCCCAGGTTTCCCACTAGCTGCCCTCTGCCTGAAGTTTCTCTGCCCTCACTCCTGTAGCTGACTCATCCTTTGAGTTTCAATATAAATGTCGTTCTCTCAGAGAAGCTTAATTATTTCTTCAGGTAAAGTCTGGTCCCCTTATTTTAAATCACCAATGTGTTTTATTTTCCATTTAGTAATAAATTATGCAATATTCATTGTCTTCCCTTAAGGAAGAGGACAGGAATCATATCTATCTTATTTACTTCTAGATAATCACTACCAATCAGAGTGTCTTACATGTAGTAGGCACTCAGTAAATTGCTGTTGAATAAATTAATGAGCAGAACTTTCAACTGCGGTCATGTACTCTTCTATTGTGATTCATGTGTAGCCCTTCAAAATCCATAAAACTTTACCATATTGACCCAATTTATATGAAATTATAAAAATGATCATTGACTATATAAGCCAGGATCATCTTATGACAAGTCTTAAAAATAAATTGAAGAATTTGGTCAATTATATTTGGTCAAATATATTTTATCTGTTGGATTGACAAAGATTAAGAAAACAGACCTTGCTTCATGCTGAAGAAGGTATAGAGAAGCAAGTTCTCTCCATCACTGTCAGTGCAAATATAAATTCACACTACCTTTTGGTGAGTCATCATATATGTATATATGGAGCGATTGAGCAAACAAAGAAAAAGGACTCATGGACATGGACAACAGTGTGGTGATTGCTAGGTGAAAGGGGGTATAAGGAGACTAAATGGTAATGGAACCAATATAATAAAGATCAAATCAAAATAAAATAAATAAAATAAAAAATAAATTCACATGCTATTTCTTATGGATTAAATGTTTGTTCTTCCCCTTAACTTCATATGTTGAAATTCTAACCTCCAATATGATGGTATTAAAAGGAAGGATGTTTGGGAGGTGAATAGGTCATGAAGGCGGAGCACTTATGATGGAATTCACGTTTTTATACAAGAGGCTCCAAAGAGCTCCCACCTCCTTCCACTGTGTGAGGACACAATGAGAAGGGTGCAGTTGGAAAGGGGCCCCACCTGACCGTGCTGGTGCCCGATCTCAGACTTCCAGCCTCCAGCACTGTGAGCGACAAATGTTTACTGTTGAGAAGCCACCCATTCTGTGGTGTTCTAGCAGCACAACAGTAGACAGAATTCTGTAAAATAACTATTGGTAATGCACGGCAGTGGGCAGGGACCTAGAAAACATATACTACTTTGGAGGTTAGGTGATTTTTCCTCTTTTACATTACAAATTTGTGAAATGCTCCTTGAAATGACACTTGTGAAACGTCCTCCTGAAGAATGGGTGCTAAATAAACTTTACTGCATGCTAACCCTAAATAAGTGGATAGATTAATTAATTAATTGATTGATTGACTGATTTGTATTGCTTTAATTTTTACACTAACATATGTTACCTTGAGAGTCAGGTAAGTTAATAAGGTTTTCAAAATATTTTAGAGATTATTGTATTCAATTCCTTAATTATATTATTGAAGAAATTGGAGCTCAGAGAATTACACAATGAATAATTTTTGTCTTCCACATTTACTTTTTCGTCTGTCTTCAAACTTTCTCTGAGTAGCTTCCCTTTTCTATTCTGGTAGACTTTCACACACAGAAATGGGCACACGATCGTGGCTGCCAATCAAAATACACATCCCCATGACACAGGGTTTCCTCCAAGGATGGAGATGAGACACAAACAATTAGAATCATTTTCAGAAATTAGCCTGGATATAGAAGAGGACTTCACACTTTTCACCCTAGATTGTTATTTGTGAGGAATATCGAAGTTTCAAGCTACCCAAGCATATATTTTGCCACAAAGTGGAAAAATTCCACCTGCAAATGAACCCAAAAAGACCAAAGAAGATCTGAGAAAAGAGATAATGTCCCAATGACTGCAGTTGTCCAATAGATCTGGTTGTGCCTGTGGCCTGGTCCATCCTCTTGGAATTCTTGTTTTTGCTAAATAACTTGATTTTTTTTTTTTTTTGCAGAAAATAGCAATCACAGATGACCACCAACATCACAGAGCTCGGAAGCGGCAAGGCTAGGGTTAATACCCTGCTGTCTCAGCTCTGATCCTGTCCAGACTGATGTCCTGCTGTACTGACCTCCAGCCACCACAAGCCCTGCAGGGGCAGTTGGTGTTCAAACACCATCTTTTTGGTGCAAATGTGCACATAAATGAACTTTCTGGAAAGAAAATGTACAATATGTATCATGAACCTTCAAAATATCTGTACTATTTTATGATTTATTTAATTAATTTATTTATTTATGGAGAGAGAGGAAGGAGGGAGAAGGAGAGGGAGAGAAACATCAATGTGCAGAGAAAACATCAATCGACCTCCTCTTACGTATGCCCTGCGGAGAACCTGGCCCACAACCCAGGCATGTGCTCTGATCGCAAACTGAACCAGCAATCAAGAGGGGTGTCATTCCCCTCCTGGTTTGTGGGGACAACGCCCAACCCACAGAGCCACACCAGTCAGGACAAAACCTCTGCACTTTTCTATGACAAGGAGAGACTGTGTTGATGAGTGGCCTTTTTGATAATTATCTTTTTCATTGTAAATTAATATATTCCCTTTCTAATTTTAATGGTTATACTCTCTAACTCACTATGTTCACTTAGGAAACACATCCTAAGGAAATTATCTAAATTATGAACAAAGGTTTATGGAGAAAAATGTTCATATAAAATTGAAAAAAAGTGAGGTGGTCAAGGTATGATGATGGTGAAGTACATTAGGAAGGAGCCATAGATCAAAATGTTCAACAATAATTTTGAAAAGCTGTTGCATGTTTATGATTTTTAATGTTAGAAAAAAATACTTATAATTAAGTGAAAAGGTAGGTTTATTTTGCCTAGTCCATTTTATTACATCTAATATATCTTAGAAATGTTCCACTAAAGCCATCTCTAATGTGGGAAGGAAACTGACACAAGGTAGCCAAGAGTTAGATTTGTGAAAAAGAACTACAGTGGCAGATCATTATTATTATTTAGTTAAAATAATATCAGTGTGCCTACAATATACATCACTGAGCGCATTTGCAGTCATATCAAATATCCCTCACATTCCAGCTACTAGAGTCCCCGTGAATTGCTTACACAAAATCTTTGAACAAGTAGCCCCAGAATGATGCCCTTGAGGCAAACAGCTGAGGGAGATGACAAGAATGTATGTTGAATTACATGAAGCTACCCCACAGGCAATTTTGGTTCTTCCAAACCAGTTCCTGAAGTCAGGTGCTCTAGAGCCCCCACACAACTAACTGAGGATATACTTCCTCTTTAAAATGAATGTTCAGTGTGTCCCCTGGGACTCACTCATAAGGAAAGGGGAATATTTTTGCTGTGCCTCCTGCCTTCTGCATCGGTGTCTAACAAACAACTCATCACCTCTCTATGTTTCTCTGCCAGGAATGACATGTTTCACCAGGCAATCTTACCTTTAATTCTGTTCCTGATGAACAGATTAAAGATGTTATTAATAGGATAAAGATTTAGGAAGCATTGTTTGTTTGGCTTACTGGAGAACTATACTTAGAAACAGCTTGTTTTTGTGGGAAAAGCTGTGTTTTAGAATAACAGGCCAGGATACAAATCGTGGCTGAGCCTGTTTTGAGATAGTTAGCCTGCCCAAGCCACAATTTCCTCATAAAATAATGCTCAAACACCAGTTTGCCAGGCAGTGATGAATTTAAGCCTCGAACGGTGCCCAGCACACTGTAGAAGGATAATAAATTGTTTATGAATGAACAGCCTTGAAATGTTTAGCAGAGTGCCCGTCCATGTCCATCAGTGATTCCCAAATTTTAAAGCACATATGGAAGCATCTTGGGGTCTTGAGAAAACGCAGATTCTGATTCAGTAAGCCTGGGCTGGGGCTCGAGGGTTCCAACAAGCTCCCAGGTAATGCCAGTACTGCCGGCACACAGAACAACGCGAGCAGCAAGGCTTTACATCACTGGTTCTCAAATCTGAGCACACCTTGCCAAGGAACTTTAGAAAATACTGATGACTGGGTCTCACCCGCTGAGATTCTTGTTTAATTGGTCTGGGGGTGTGGCCTGAGAAGTGGGAATTTTGAAAAGCTCCCCAGGTAATTCTGAGGTGCACCCATTTGAAAAACACTGTTTTATACAGTATGTGCTTAATAAGTCAGAACTATAATAATTATACATTTGATGAAGGTCCATATGATTGTGATCATGCTTAAGTAGCATATTACATACTGTAATACTATTTCATAATAAATTATATCTACCATGCTATAATAAATTACAGAGAGAACCATATAATTTTGCATGTAGATCTTAACAATTTGCAAAAAAAAGTAGAAGAAAATAAATCAGAGTCTATGTAGATTGAGAGTTTTCTAAACTTTGAATTTATTACTTTAAATGAATTATATGCAGTGCTTTTCAAGAAGTCCTTTTTTTGTTTAAGGATATGTCTTCAGATGGACTCCAGTGCACGGCACACACAGCAAGGTTTCCATCCTATCTTGTTAACTATTTGGGTTTCTTTTAACTGTGCATTCTCATTTTCACCAGAGAGCAGGAGCACAAGACACATGATACAATAGGGAAAATGTCGAGGCAGCATTTTCAAACAATCATCCAAATGTGAAGGGACATGCAGTTCAGAAGAAACAGAGTAAGATGATACAACAAGGAGAGAAGAGAGCAGGTGACGCAATCCGATGTGACGCTGACATGCCAGATCAAAGACTCTGATGGAAAAGAAACATTTCACTTGGGAATCAAGTGAATTGTTATAAAGTTGAGAGGAGGAGGACTGTGGAGATAATAGGACTGGCTTTCAGCCACCACATCTAAGGACTTTGCCCAGAGGAACTATTCAAGTGCCCGTTCAGAACACACTGTCTGGAAGCTTAAATGAAAGTGTCCGGATTCCAGCGGCATCTGCTTGTCTTTGAATGTCACCATCCAAATCCTGGGACCCTGACCTTCCAGAGAGCAGCACCCATATTCCAACAGTCTTCCTCAAAAAGGACCAATCCCCTCTCCCTGAGATGTTTATGTATTCAACCAGTTCACTGAGTTGAACACTTAATTTGCATTTAGCACTTGCTTTTGGATTAATTTATTATACATGCCACTAATTTTTAAGTAAAAAAAATTACTTTACCATGTTTTCAGATTATTAAATGTCTTTTTATACTCCTTTAAACCAAATAATTTTATTGTGTCTTCTTAATTCTTTAACTCTTTTCTACCATTTTGCTGTTTTGCAGAACAAATCTACCACTTCAAAGGAAATAATTTTAAACAATTATTTGCAAAGCAGAACAATAACCACCTACTGAGTAGGCTAAAGAGAGAGTACCAAAAGTCTTTCTCTTTAGTCTTGTCACTCTCTGGGGTTGCCTAAATTGTCAAGACATTTATTCTTCACCACCCTGCTTTTTTCATTCATAGGTGTCTTGAAAATATGAAAGATTTTTAACAAAATGGTATAAAATTCCTCTGAAGAACACAACATTGAAATTTACCAAGATAAAAGTAGGAGTGGAATTAATATGAACTGTATTAACTGTACAACTTAGAAGGAATTTGAATATATCTGGAACACCAGAATCATGTTTACATGGCCCACATCCTGTGTCTTCATAAACAAAGTTCAAGGAATACCATAAAGTTAATAAAAATTGAATTTAAAATGTTAAACTAAATATTTTCATAGTAGTGATCAAAATCATAAAAGAAAGAATGAAAAAACTGAATTGAAGATTCTGTCGGATGCAGGCAAATGAGAAATCCCAATAAAGTGCCACTACACAGAACAGCGAGAAGAGCCTAACACCAGGGATGGCAGGGGGCAGTGAGAATGCCCGTGCCCAGGTCCACTCAGTGGAGCTGAATGATAGATCTAGTTGTAAGTGCTGGAAGGAAACACAACCTGCCAGGTGCAACATGTTCTCTAAAGATACAATCACAGAAGATGGTGCCTGGAACATAGTAGTAACTCCTGGTTGGATGGATGGATGGATGGATGGATGGATGGATGGATGGATGGATAGGTACATGGATGGATGTGTAAGTGGATGGATAGGTGGGTGGGTGGGTCAATGAATGGCCATTCAGAGTCAGAGTCCAAAAAGAGATAGCATGTTACCTATAAAGGCAGCGAATCTGGAGACATGGGGGACAGATGAGAAACTCTGCAGCCCTGAGAGGAAGGTGGTATCAGAGATATCTGTCAGCAGGTGGAAGATATTCAGGGGCAGAGAACAGGAGGAATCGAATTAGAGCAAAAGCCCCAGCCTGGAGGAACCATAATAAATGGAAGATTGTTTAAACAAGAATTCATAACAAGAAAATAACATAAACACTATACTCTCTGATAAGAAAACAACAATTAGTCTCAAGTACTAGACAGAGAAGCTCAGTTTTTAGACCAAAGGCACAGAGTGAGGTGGCTCAGGACTGGCACACAACTTCAGTCATCAGAACTGGGGCATGAGGTCAAGGCTGTATGAGCACCAAAGGCCACTTGATCTGAAACTCCTGAAGTCTCTCCTACCTGGAAATGGGACTGGTTAGTCCTTGAGCCCAGGGCAGAGCTGAGACTACAGCTGTGTTCAGGAAGAGCCAGCCCTGGGGAGAGGAGATAACAAAGACTGGAAATCAGACAGCCTGGGAAGCAAACAGGACCCAGTGACTCCCGTAAAGAGAAAGGAGATGGGCTGCCAGAAAAATACAAATATCACAACCATGAACCATTCCAACAGTATTCTGAAAACACCTCCACCCCACTGAAAAATAGCTTCACACAGTTAAGAAGCTTGAATCCTCATGTAATCCCATTTTGGTGGGTCCCAATTACACTAGTAACCTCATGCTACTAATAACCTAGTAACACAAGTGCCACTAGCCATCAATACTCCCTGACATCCTTTCCATGCAAAAAGCCCTGTCCCAGGCTTCCAAAGGGAAAGGGAATTCCTGTGATTTTAGAATAAACTGTTGACAAGAATGTAAGACTGAGCAAGGATTATGTGAAAAAATATTCAAGGATTTTCTTTTCCAAAATCAAAACATAGACTGTGGCAGGGACTTCTGCCATCCATTGAAAGGGATGGGAAATGGTCCATCAGACTCACAGGAATAATGGAGCTGAAATCAAAGAATCAGAGTTTGCTGAAGGCATTTCCCTTCCCAGCTCTGGTCCAGTCCTCTTGCACCTTCATTCAAGTTGGCCTCAGTGGACGAGCCTCTCCCTAACCAGACAGACGAAGCAGAAGAGCTGAAGTCCCTGACTTCGCCGCCACCCCCCCCCCGCCCCGCCCCATGTGAGCAGTTTGCTCACAAGGGAAGAAGCCCCTTCTGCCACTGCCTGCTGGTTCTATGGCACCTTCCCCACATTAGTATTCTGAAGGGGTCTTCAGATGCAGTGGCAGTGAGGTGGAGCAGTTGTTTTGGTTTTAGTCCGGTGGGTATTTTTAGCCCCCAGCATTGCCTCCAGCCACTTGCACTTGCTTAAGAGGATCATTTGCTACTGATGTTTGCTAGAAGCATCAGCAAGATGTAATGGTGCTGCCTTTGCTTTGCAAATAACCCCAGTTTCAAAGAACAGAGACAGCTGCCTTGCAAATCCAGAGCCTCTATGGAGGATTCCAGATGGGAGGCTCACCTTCCCAGAACCAGCGTCTGTGGTGCCTCATTCCACAACTTTGTGAAGCCCTGTGAGGCCACATCCTTAGCCCTAGGGCAGAGTGTAGGTCCAAAAAAGGAAAGGAAGTGCTTCCCCCAAAGGCTGGCTCCCTGTACTGGAGAAAAAAAAAGCTATCTGAATTTTGAATGTTAATAACATAGCAGCCCCTGGCCTGTCTTTAACAGATAGAGGAGCTCCCCTTCACTAATGGAAGGTTCTTGTCTCTTCCACACCACAGCACCCCTAATGTGGGCAATGATGCCAAGGAGAACTCATCCAGGGAGCCTCTCCTCCACCCCGCCCTCTACACTGTTCCACAGAAGAATTTATGTGGACCACTCATATCTCCTTCAGAGAAAAAACGTGCTCATGGGCCAGGGCCTAGAGCATCAAGACAGAGCAACCTCATTCCACTCACCTCCACTTTCAGAGCCTGCACAGTCCTTTTCCTAACTTGAACCACCAACATCACCTTTTTTCTGCTCCTTCTGCCTCCTCTCACACCCTTCCTTTTTTCTCAAAGGGGAAAAGCAGGGTTAGGGGGCAGGGAGTAGGACAAAGAACCTGAAGTGATGGGCAAGTTTGGAGGAGAATATTAATCCAATTAACTTTTTGCCACTATTAAAGCTAGCTGTACTGACAGGTCCTTCTGTTGTCATTCTGGCAAAAAGTTGAAGATCCCTCTTCTCCAAACTGTGGCTTTCTCTACTGGGAAATGAAAACAATGATGCCTATCTTGCAAGGATGCTGAGAGAATTCAATGACACAATGTCTCCACAGAGCCCAGCACACAGTAGCCATACAATAAATGGTAGCAGTTTTCATTGTTTACTCCTCTGACGAGTCATGCATATCAGCATCCTGGACACCATTGCTGCCTTCTCTGTAACCAGCTACCACACAGTGTCACACACAGCTCAGATTCACCAGACAAGACACATGTAGCATTAGCCAATCTGGCTGCTTTACCTGTGGCCCCTGGAGAGCAGGCAGACTGTTTCTATCAAGGTTAGGTGATCCCCAAAGGACACAGTAAGGTTTATCATCAGAGAAGACTGGCCTCTAAGCTAACATGGAAATGAAACAGACATTCTTTTTAGAGTTCAAAACAACCAAGAACTTCGCCTTTCCGTCTCATAACACTGCCCAGTGTTCCCAAGTATGGGCTGGCTTAAAGGCAATGCTGTAGTTCTAAGAGCAGGTTGCATCAATATTTCTGATCCATCTGAAACCACGTAAGTGCCCAAGAAAATCCTTGACCCTGTAAGATTTACAGACCAATTTTCTAAACCAAAGTGGTTTGCATAGGCTTTGGGTAAGAATCTGAAATCGTGTTTCCTTATCTACACCAGTCCACTTTAAAAGAAGAAAAAGATACAATACTAGCTTTCCAGGGAGTGGTTTGCAACAGTACAAGAGCAAGGAAAACAATTATCTGGAAAATGAGTATTACATGTCAACAGTTCACATGCCAAAATGACATGATAGCACATTTTATAGAGCTCAGGAGGGTACACCTCAAATAACTATTATGGTACAAAAATCATCAATTGAGCTTGAATGGTATCATTTATCTGGACCCTGACTGTAATCTCCCAGGTTAGGACAGAAGGGATGTGATAAAAGGAGATAGTGTCTACTTGAACTAGTGGCTGGAGTGGTTGGGAGTCATAAATCTACAGAGGTGTTAACCGCCCATTACAGCCAATATACGGTTCTCACCACGGAAGCAGTGGTGGTCCTGCGTCCATCTGTCTCAGATGGACCGGAGGCAGGGCCTCCACACAGCTACAGCCGAGGCCATTGGCTTCTTGAATCTCCCCCTTAGTCAGTCAGGGTTGAGTGCCCCAAGAATTAACAGGATTTCATTGGGAGATTAGAAGCATATTCATAGAAGTAGAAGTAACCTAACACTATTTAGAATGGTTAGCATATTGAACTGAGAAAATGAAAGTTTTGCCATGTAATAAAATGAAAATAAAGAATAGCCTTAAATGGGAAATAGTCCTTAGACAGGTTTTTTTCATGTATTTCTCATCTTCATTCACCATCTGAAGTCTTCAAATACCACTTTGATCTTTAAATGAATTTTGGGCTATCATAGCATCTGTCCAGAATCTCAAAGCAGTTTCAAAACTAACAAATTCCCTATTTCCCCAAAGAACGAATCTGAGACCATTTTACAGGTAAGGCTAGAGAAATGGAATCCCAGTGCGCCGGGAGAAGGGAAGTGTTGAGTAAGACTATTTTAGAGAAAAGCTGAATTCAACTTGCCAAATTGTTCCAAATAAACAGAAAAACCTGGGACCTTTCCCTCCCACACACCTGCCTTCTGGAAGGGCAGGCACTGCCTTGCCGCCTTCCTTAGTCCCGCTGGGAAATGCCAGTAAGGGCTGCGCAGAGAAAAGTGACTCCATTAACATTCTCACCACCTAAAAGCTGAAAAATGTTTCTCATTTTTCACCTCACCATACCTAGGAACTTATTAGAAATGCAGATTCTCAGGCCCCGACTGAAACTGCTAAGTAAGAATCTGCATTTTATCAGCACCTCAATGCAATTCCTTGCACATAAAAGCTTGAGAAGCCTGTGCTACATTTCCTCCTCCCTGTTCCTAAACCTACTGGGCCCCATTGAGTCTTCAATTTTTGTTAACATCCCTAAAGTTTTCCTTAGAGATCCTGTCCTGAGTTTAGTATCAGTCTTTCCCCCATCTCTACTCTAAACAAGTGTCAAAAAGTGATTGCCATGAAGAGGGGTGGATCTCCCAGAGTCAAAAACCCCAGCAACTTTTTCCTGATCATTAAATGTGCTCACCCCTCCGGTCATGAATTTCCAGTCACCTCCCAAGGCTGAAGGCAAAGCAACGCACTGCAGAGCGGACGTACTGGACAACTGTTGGTCATTAGGTTGCAGAGAGCAGCAGTGGGGGCAGCGCACAGGAAAGGCACGATCTGAGGTCGGTGGACTGGAGATGCTGGATGAGGAAACCAGCCAAGGGCAGCCAGTCAGCGTCCCACCGTCCACGTAGCGCAACACACAGCTGCAAGAAAAGAGAAATTTCTGCAAGAGGCTCGTGATGTCCCAGCATCTACTCCACATAAGACACATGGAGAATCCATGGGGATGATTTAACTGAATTATTGGCTATAAAATAGTCAGCACATAATGTATGGTTGGCAATGCCCTGGGAAAAAAGACATATAAAAACCTACATCAAGATATAATCAACTAAAATTGGGAGAGTAATTAAAGTAATTAGAGTATATTTATATGAAACTTAATGTTGCCATTAAAAATGTTTAGGAAGAATATTGATGGATGGTAACTGCTCATAACACCTCCGAGCTGAGCGATCTTGGATACATCACTGAAGCTTCCTTTGCCTCCGTTTCCTCATCTGTACATGGAAATAGCACCACCAGATTTCATTAATGTCAAGATGCATGGTTGCTCACATTTTAACTTCTCTGGAAAAAAACAAATAATAATTTGCAGAGACTTTCAATTTGTTGGTAGTGTTTTTTCTCTATTCCTTAGTGTACATAAAATGATGATGCATCTTAGAACCCACAGCATCATAGACTTGATGTAAATGTAGAAGCTACTGCATTAGATTTCTGTAAGGATTAAAAGAGTTCATACAGGTAAAAATTTAAAACTGCCTCACGAGGGGTAAGCACTCAAAAAAAAAACTCATTGTTATAACTGTCAAATGGGAGCTCCTTCTGCACACAGGCGCTCAACTTGGCAGGAACTGCCGACCGCCTTCTACAGAAGGGTGGCCGCACTAGCAGGGGATCCCAGCCGGAAAAAATGTGCCCCTCTTCTCTTTGGTGCCTGGACTTCCCACCACCCATCCCTTCTCTTCCTCAAGAGCAGGGCTCCTCCACTCTGGCTGCACAGAGGAATCACCTGGGGGCTTTTTTAAATGTCAGTGCCTGGGACTCCCCCATACCCTCAAACACATGCACACACACTGCCTTAGCTGGCCTGGGATAAGCCCCTGGCATCAGGATTTTTCAAAGCTCCCTAGGTGATTCTGCTGCACATCCAAGTTGGAAAACCACTGCATTAAATTACAAGGCCTTTGAGACTAAAGGCCTTTTTGGAAGAAAACCAATATAGTAGCTGAGTTAAGGTCCCGGAGTCAGTCAAGCCTGGGTTTAAATTCCTGCACCTCTCCCTTGACTAAGTGATCAGTTGCTTAACTTCTCACAGCCTTAATTTCTTCATCCACAAATTGGGGAATAATACCTAATTCAGAAAGTTGTTTACAGGATTCTTGAAATGTCATGAAATGAGTTACATACACATTTAATAAGTGGTCACTGTCAGTGCCCTTGGATGGCCCTCTGAACATCTACACATTGGCTCCCAGTGGAGCTGCTTAATAAACATTTGTTGATTTGAAATGGAGACCATGGAAAACCCCTCCCTCGAGAGAGAAGAGCACAGGGAGGTGACCAAAGGATGCCACAGTAGGTCCAGTCTCACAGCTGAGCCAAGGCCTTTCTGCTCCTCACACAGTGGGAACTCAGGAATCATCACACTCTACCCACCGACAGGGCAGCACTCCCCGGGGTGACCGTGAGAGAAAGGCCGCTGCCTTGGAGACACCCCAACCGCATCCAGTCTCCCAGCAGGTAAACTGGCAACTGAACAGCATCTGATAATTTGGTCAGAGGCACAATCAGAAGAATCTTTCAGAACAAGGGAAGTTGAAACAAACTATATATATATATATATATTCCATTAAATGCAGGGCTGTGATGTTCCTCTCCTCATAAATAAACCTTGACCTTGAAAGGAGAGAAGGAGGGTCCCCACAAACCCCCCATCCCACATGCTTGGGCTCAGGAGCCACCAGCCAGGACTGGCCACAGCCCAGCAATAAGCTGTACTAACAAGGACATACCTGGGAAATGTGCGACAGAAAGCCACACTGGGAAACAAAACCCAGGTCCCATTCCTCCCATCAGCATCAAATTTTTATTTCTTGACTAAATAGAAGCTCTGTGGAAGAGAAACAAAGCAGAATGGAAATCATTTGCTGCCCTCTTGTGGGTGACTTGGTTTCCTTCCCAGCCAGTTCCAAGACAAGACACATGTAAAAGGCAGGGTGGGGGGTGGTAACAGCCCAGCTCACCTCAGCAGAGGACCTGGAAAAATGACACTTTTTCCAGGAAGTTTCGGCTTGCTCCCAAACTTCCCATGTGTGTCCACAACTTTGTTTAGTTCTGGCAGGGGCTTGGTGCCTTCAAGGGAAGTCTGCGTATGTCCTTAGCCTCGAAGAAAAGGGGGAGGAGAAGAAACAACAAAAGGTCTGATCTGTCATGGTGTTTATAATTTTCCAATGGCACAAACCTGGATTTGGACTGTTGGCCTAACCCTGGGGGGTGGGCCAGCCAAGGAGTGGGGAGGTGGGAAGAGCTAGTAAGATGAGATATTCCGACCGGTCCTTAGGGTTACATCTTCTCTAGAGCAGCTGAGGTCAGGGGCTTGGGCCGGTCATGAAATGCTGAACTAGATTACCTGTGAAAACAAGCCAGGCTTCGGGGGGCAGGAGGGAGAGTGAACCTGCACTGAGGAGCCCGGGCAGGAAGCAGATGCTGTGCCCCCGCCCGCAGCCCAAGTCTCGTCCCCAGTGGGCCAAACAAGACCTCAGCCCTTCAAGCGCTAAATGGAATGTTTTTGTTTTCAGAAATGTTGAAAGATATCCTCCATAGCTTGGAATATATCCAAAATGTGCGTCGAAGTCACAGTTCTCAGGAGACTACCCTGTGCTAATGAAAGATTTAAGATTTCCCTGTTAGCTGCCACATCATTTGCAACTTAACTAGAGACAGAAAAAATGAAGAAGGATGGTTTTTTTTTTAATTATTACATTCTTAATAGAGGCACAAATTTTCAGAAATGCAACATAATAACCTAAAGAAAGAGGGGAGCCTTAATAAAACAGTATCTGATTTGTTATCTTTTTTACTGTTATATCACAATAAAAAAGCTACAAATACTATTACTAGAGGTTTTGAAGCAGCATTCATTCAGATGCCACGAGCATTCACGCTGGAAAAGCCTGCACGGTGAGCATCCTCCACCCCTGACGCCACTGTTGTTTCATTTCTAAGGTTGGTCTGTGCAGAAACCAATCAACCGAGGTTTTTCCCGCTTGACTGATTGTCTTAGCATGACATAGACACAGCTTCATATCGATGACTCCTCCATTGGAGGAATCATGAAACATGTACCTAATTGCATCACTTACTTACCTAGAATCTCTCATGGCCCCACATATTCTAAAGCTGCACTGTCCAATAGCCTCTAGCCAGGTGTGTCTATTTAAATTGATGCTTTAATTCATTAAAAGAAAGTCCCTCCATTGGACTAGTCATGTTTCAAGCACTCAGTGGCCACATGTTTTATTCACTATGGTTTCTCTAGTTCCCATGATAATGACTCACACATAGTAAACACATAATAAGCATTTGATGACCATTTAATGAGCAAATGAGGTCAGCAAAATTATGGCAGAATCACTCCCACAATGTAACTACATTGTGCCGTGTCCTTATACCTCTCGCTAGTCCTGTGGTTGCCCTTCAGCACTGTGCAGCTATCTGAGACCATCCGTTCTTGCCCTGACCTTGCTCTCTTTCTATACTAATGAGGCTCCATTCTTACATGTTCCAGTAAATACACTCTCTTCCGTTGGCAGTCTCCTCCTCCTTAGCAGGCATTGCTGAGGCCGCCCAGCTTCTATGTCTCTTTTGCTGGGCAGCTGTGGGCAGAGGAGTTGGATCCTAGTGACTGTGTTTACGTTACAAAACTTTGTACCACCACGCCCCATTCTACTCTGTAGCATGTGATTCTTCCCCTAACATTCTAGCTGGCAGATATCACAGTTACGATATGGACTTTAAGTCATAGCCAAGATAAACTTTCACATTGACCAGAGTTGGCTGTTGACCAGTAGGGAGCTGTCGGTACACTGTGAAGCCCAGGGATGTGGGTGAATGCTGTCAACCTAGAAGGAGCTCGGTTTGCTGGGGAGAAAACGGTCCAAAACCAAAATGATCAAATACTATAGGAATAGTGATTAGGGCCTAAATTAAAATTATAATCATCTACATAATCAGATAAGAGGAGCTGGAACGATCTGGATTCTTGCCAGTTTGATTGGAAGAGACCTGAGCGTTTCAGCTGCATCTAATCAGGATAAGCTAACATCATATGAGCACAAGGGAATGAGGCTAAGAAATTGATCAAGTTTCCAGATCATGATAGGTAGTAATGACTCTGCAGTCTGTGTGCATTAGATATTATTTGCAGTGTTGTCTCTAAATCCATTGTCATCCTATAAGAATGACACTGACTAGAGATCATGGGGGAGAGATCTAAAGTGATGAGAGAAGTATAAACCATGTGACATGAGGAACCATTAACAGAACTAGAGGTGCTTGATGCAGGGAAGGAAAGGTTTAAGAGAGTCCAATTGCTTTACCACAAATTTAAAGAGCAATTGCTTGAAAGGAAGCCTTCCTTATAACTCTAGTAGGCAGAAGTAGGGATAGTATAAGAAAATTATAGGGAGGCAGAATTTAATTTAAAGACTAGATTTTATCAGAATTCTCCAGCAAAATAATAATGCATGACTCTCCTGGAAATCTTCTCAAACAGGCTAAACGTTTCTGGATATTTTAGAATTTGCTTCTGCATTGGACGGATAAGTGGCAGAGATGACATCTCAGTTTCTTTGGATACTAAGATGCATTACGTCTTGTGTGGATCTTATCACTCACTGTCTAGGTGACTGGAGCAGGTAAGTTAATTTCTCTTGGGCTTTTCACTCTCACTTCTCAGGAGAGGAAACCAAATTAGATGGTCTCAAGGTCTCTTGCATTGTAAAACCCTGTAACTTAAAACACAGAGGGAATATGATTCACAGAGAGTAGGAAAGATGGTGGAGGGGAGAAAAGACTCTGCAATTACAGAAAGAGGAGAGGCTGATGACAGACAAGGGGAAATAAATCTTTTCATGAAGGAAGAAAAATAGAAACAGAGTCATGTAATAGGAGAGAAAGGAAGGAATCTAAAAAGAGGAGGAAGAAAGAGAAAAAGAGAATGGAGAGGTCGTGCCTTTCCCCAGCCCTCCCTTGGTCTACTTAACAGCTCCATCTCCACCTTCTTTATTGTTTAGCTATTTTGAGAAATTTCAACTGGCATTATGAAAAGCATTTGGTTAATAACATAGTTTTAACTCTCAAATCAATTTTATAGTCGAAGGTGTCTTTTTTTCCCAAACAAAGATTTCTCTGAGACCCATTGCATTTTCCCTTTATACTCATCACTTATTGCAGGTTTCCAGGAGCCCCCCAATTTCCTATTTACACTCATTCTCCCAATCGGTATACTGAAGGGACTTCATTGCCATTTGTTATGAATGAGCTACAACAGTATTGCAACAGCGCTCTGCAAACAGCTCTTGACGTTCAGGTGTCATTACATGCAAGTTAAACTAAATGGATGAATTTTTAGCAGGAATAATGTAGTTCATGTTGACATTATTCACAGCTTTCCCAGGAAGACAGGTATTAATCAGACAACACTCGTGTAGGTCTCAGCATATAAATATTTGGGCGTCTGGCTAAACAGTGCCCTAACCTTTAAAAGGCATATAGACCTTATGCTTTAAATAGGATCATTAGTATAAAGGGCAACTTAGGACAAATAAAAGGAAGAATTTGTTTGCACAATGGTATGGATATATATGGAACCCATTATTTCAAGAGTTTAAACAGCATGCTAATAAAAATAATTCCCCAAGAAGGATTTAGATAAGTCAGTAACAGCAAGGTCTGTGAATTCTTCCTTCAAAAGTTCTGTGAATTCTTCCTCATGCAAATGTCTCTCCCCCCTATTCCCACTGCCCCTGCCTTGGACAACATACATTTATCAAAGCCTCAGAGAAAATTTTAAAAATATAGGAAATTGAATGTTGTTTCTGAACATTTATAATCTAGAAAGTGGGACAAGAGATGAATAGAAACGCATGTAGGTACATGCTGGGTGCTCAAAGACAGATGAACAATGATTGCCTCAGACATTAAGAAACAGACCATTTCTCCGAGCAGGGAGATTTCCTGCAGAAGAATGACTTTCCTGTGGCATAATGCATGGGATAGGCACAGGGAAGCCAGCAGGATGGAAAACCCATGAACCGAGACAAGGAGGCGGCCAAGGGTATGACACAATTTTGAGTGAATCAGCTGCCTGGGTGGAGAACACAGCTCCTGTTTGGGTGCTCACATAGGACAGCAGGAAAGGGAGACATTTAGGGGCCAAATTCTGAAAGTGCTTGACAAGTAGGTTAAAGAGTTGAGATTATTCTATAGACAGTGAGGAGCCATCAAAGGTATCTGAGCAAGGAGTTCTGACAAAAAGCAATAAGGACCCAAATCGAAATCAGCAATGTGAATAGAAAGGGAGCAAATCAGGAAAGCAGTATCAATGTTGAACACAATTCAGAATTCTTATTATTATGCTTGACTGCCTGTATTAATAACAGAACTGCAGCTGTTTTGCAGGACTTAGGAGATACACAACTTCTCACTGGCTCAGAGTAAGCATATAAACAATGAGGCCTGCCTAAAATTTCATCTAACACACCATGGCTGGTGTTGCTCAGTGGATTGAGCTCCAGCCTGAGATCCAAAGTATCACTGGTTCGGTTCCCAGTCAGGGCACATGCTGGGTTGCAGGCCAGGTCCCCAGTAAGGGGTGTGCAGGAAACAACCACACATTGATGTTTCTCTCCCTCTGTTTCTCCCTCCCTTCCCTTCTCTCTAAAAATAAATAAATAAAATCTTTTTAAAAAATTTCATCCAAGACTATGGAAAAACTACCCTACACAGCAACCTTTTAGGAGCAATTATTAAAAAATTAAGTTTATAATTGTACTAGACTTGTCTCATGTCTGCTGTTCAGGGACTAGTTATATATGTGTGTATACAACAATATAGAAAAGAGAGCTAATACAATATCATATTACTATGAATTAAAATTCCTAATGTCAGGAAAGAGTTGATGCAGGCAGTAGAAAAGATAAAAGAAGAAGGCTTATCTTCTGGCTGTCAGGAATCTCTCCTACTTTTGTGTGCAGAGATTGTGCTAAATCCATGTGTCAGTACTTAAGCAGAGAATGCATCACTAACCTCACTCTGCTTCCTATAGGATGCAAAAACTGATAGCTATAAGGAATAAACTTCCAAAACCCCAAAATAAAGCTATTCACAAAGTTATAATGTATGTAGTCTCATTAATAAGTTAAATATCCTGCAATACATAGTGACAATACAAGCAAAGGACAGGCAAATGTGCCTTACCCTAGTGGCTCTAACAAAAGAATTTATCAGGCAGCATAAGTGCACCAGGGTGGAAAAAACACAGTGTCGACCATTAGCAGGATTTGGGATTCAGATCCACAGTACATGTTTGTCAAGGAACAAGGAGCTATTTGAATTATGGGGCTATAATTCCAGGGAGGGAGGGATCCTGAGGACTGCATAACCACTTGAGCCTACAGAAATCACCACCCCATATTTCAGTCACCTATGGTTTGTTCTACGAGTATTTACTGCCTTTGCATGGTCTGTCTTTTCAAACAGAATATCCATACTTTGGATATTTGTTTACAATGTGCTTTGTCTTTTACCTGAGAGTCTGCCCATTCCTGTGACCAGTCTTTATTAGCATTTACTACATGCATGTATATACCATGATGTGGGGCGAAGTGGCCTGTGCAGCCCCTCCAGTCTCCAGCTGCGGCAAGCTTTCCACGCTTAAGGCCATCCAACACCAGAAATCAGACATCCTACATGTGCCAGCTAGAGTAAATGCCCATCAAAAACAAAAACTAAAATGTCGAATGGGGATACAACCATGGGTTTTGTGGGGTATGGTTCCCAGAGGGCTCCATCCTCAGGGTTCTATCTGTGGGGTTTCCCAGGGCTCCACTTATAGGGGAAAGCTACTACACAGTGACTTGAGGAAGCTGCTTTTAAGGAGAAAGAGGTTGCCTTAGCCGATGCTAAGACATGAGGTACATACACCCAATCAACTCACACCACCTGCCTGCTAGCAGCTGGTATAATGCCTCCCAGCAAAACCTTGTTCCTCCATACCACAAATGTACTCCACGTCCACTTTAACCCTCTTGTGACACTTTGCACCCTTTATCTCTTGAAATCTGTACAGCTAGTGGTATCTAGTAGTGTAAAAGCTAGACTCTCATCCTCAGGTTCTGCATTTAAACTGCAGCTGCTCTGTTCACTTGACAGAGATCTGGGACAAGTTACAGTCATACCTCAATACTCGCCGGCTTCAGAACTTGTCAAACCCTGTACTCATCGCATTTTGATGAGGAAAAAAAATGTTTCAGTATTTGGCGCTTGCTCGGGACTCTTCGCGCTTGCTAGAACTTGTATGAGTCACGATGCCAGCCTGCAAGAGAAAAGGCTTCAACACTCGTTGCTTGTTTGGTACTCATCAGTTTCAGCACTTGTCACAAATTCCAGAATGAATTAACAATGAGTGTCGGTACCACTGCATTTAACCTCCCTTTGCCTCAGCTTTTTTTTTTTGCAGTGTTTTTTGTTTTTTTATAATGTTTTTAAATTTTATTTTAATCGTTGTTCAAGTACAGTTTTCTGTCCTTTACTCCCATGCCAGCCCACCCACCCATCCTTCCCCATCTCTCTCCCATTTCCCCACCCCCTAGTTTTTGTCCATATGTCCTTTATATTTGTTCCTGTAAACCCTTCCCATTTCCCCCTGAAATTCCCTCCCCTCTCCGCTCTGGTCACTGTCAGCCTGTTCTCTATTTCAGTGTCTTTGGTTATATTTTGTTTGTTTATTTGTTTTGTTGTTTAGGTTCCTGTTAAAGGAGGGATCATATGGTATTTGTCTCAGTTTTCTTATCTGTAAACTGAGGATGGTGATGATAATGATGATGATGATGGTGATGAGATTGGTGGTGGTGATAAAACTGATAGTGACAATGATAGTAACAATGTCACAAGGTGGTTATGAGGATTACATGAGTTAATATTTGTAGGTTGCTAAGAACAGTAATTCATATGTAGATGTCAGCTATTACTAGCTGATTTGGTCAATAAACTCCTCTTTTCAGCACAATGAGAATCAACAAAACAGGAGGTGGAATCAGTATTTATAGAGAAGTGGTATTGAACTCAGAGAAAGAAGAAAGGACATTTGAGCTGGAAGGTATCTTAAAGATCACCTGCAAGAACTGTCCATTTGTACATGAGGATACAAGGGATGTGGTCCAGGTGTTACTGACTCTAACAGTATCTTAAAAACAAACATTATACAAATGGAAGGTACTACTGACTTTTATCATCCTTCCAACTTACTTCCTTCAGCAACCCCTTCAGGGGCCATGGATTCCCTTTTAGCCCTTTTGCAAGTTCCATTCCTGCATCGCCTACTGATCCCTGAAATTCAGTTGGGCTAAAACAGGATGATGCTTTTCCCCAAACTAATGTCCTCTCCTCTTCATTTCCTATATATCACCATGTCCCCAATCTCCCAGGGTTACCTTTGTCATCTCCCTCCCCGCCACTTTGTGATCCCCACATCCAAGTCTCAGTGTTTCCAGGAGCTCAGTGGCTGCCCTTTCCCCCTCCACATTCCCACCACCCCACCCTGTGCCCGTCCCATCCCCATCTCACACCTCTCGCCTCCCTCTGAGTCCCTGAGGTCAGGTCTAGCTGTGGGCTGCAGCCTCTCCTCTGACTAGTCCTGCATCCACTCCACAATCAGATAAATCTTATTCATGCACTCTTTCCTCTTGTTAGTCCCCTGCTCAAAAAACCTCCTCACTCCAATGGGATGGCTTCCCAACAATCTGCTCAGGGTCCTCCTCCCCACCTCCTCCCCTTTCCATGCTTGCGCCACCAGCAAATCTGGACTCTTTGACATCTTCAAGCCATCCCTAAAATTTCTGCTCTTTTTCTTTGAATGCAGCAGTTAAAGTGGAGGGAGGCTTGCAAGGGTGGAGAAGGAAGCAGCAGGGCTTTTGCACAACGAACACGTGGACACAAGAGGGTCAAGGAAGGTGCTAGGGCAGCTCCCTTCCACACACAGGCCTTCCCTCCACTCTCCTCCTTTCAAGGCTGCCAGCGATGTTGTTTTAAGCAGGGTCTACCTGGATACATGGTGAGCATGAGATACCCAGTGTGCTTGCCCAGGCCAAAAACGCCCCCAAGTACACAAACCTCCGATCCTCACAGCCTTCAAGTGGAGACGATCCCTAAGTCTGCATACAAGAACAGGTCACTGCAGTAGACCAGGTCCCTCTTGGGCATGCAGGACAGCAGCACAGTAATTACCTCTTTGTTCTCCAAAGTTCCCTTTCAACCAGAGGATGAGCTACTCGGACTTTGGCAGGGTTTGAAAGAAAATTCTGTCGCTGAGGGGAAGCAGCCCAGCTGGTACGTGTGCAGTGAGTGCTGACAGTGGCATCCTCCACACACAACGGGCGGCCCCGGGGGAGCAAGGCCTCCAACTGCTCTGCCTCCCCTTTGAGGGAAAGGACAAAAATATGAAAAACCAGGGTGTGGAATGTTCAGTACAACTGGCCGCAAAACGTTTCTCTCAGCACTTCAGAGAGCACCGTGTATTGGAAAGGCAAATGACTCCTTTTCCCTGCTGCCTCCCGGAAGCAAGGAGAATAAAGCTTCCCAAAGGGGACAGCTGTCAAGCTTGAGTCCAGGACCCTGACACCAGTTCTAGAAGGATCTGGAGCCAACTTAAGTTGAAGTAGATATAGATTTGGAACATTTCCAGAGAGGGTCTATGTTAATAAGCAGGACTAAATAGTTGGGATTTATTAGGTCAAGAGAGGAAGGAGATGTAAAAGAATAAAAAGCAAAGTATCTCTAGAATGTATGATTAGGGGTTTCCTTTATTTTCTACTTACTAGATACTCCCATGGTTTGCACAATCAGTGACTTTGGATGTTACCTTATTGGACTTTGCTCTAAAGGGTAAGAAGCTAATATTTGGATAATAGTTGGTCAAATTTGTAGATAGCATTTCAAGCATTTAGAATGTCTCAATCTCAATATGCCCTTGTGCCCAGCTATCTTTTGCAGTTCATGCATACAGGTGTGAAAAGTAATGTGTATTTCCAAAATCTCTGACCCCGAGATATTACTTGAGCATATCTTAGCCACATTACCCTAATTTACCTACCTGAGCCTCTCTCCTCCTCTATAAAATGGGAATCATAATTACTTGATTGAAGAGGTGAGAAAACTAATTAAGATTATATTTATAGAAAGGGAAATTGGTCTACTATATGATTAGCTACCACAGGGAAGGTCTTTACTTTTTTAAATTTTATTTACTGATTTTGAGAGAGAGAGAGGGAGAGAGAGAGGGAGAGAGAAACATCGATTTGTTGGTGCACTTATTTATGCATTGATTGGTTGATTCTTGTATGTGCCCTGATGGGGATTGAACCCACAACCTTGGTGTATGGGGATGATGCTCTAACAAACTGAGCTATTTGGCCAGGGCCAGGGAAGGTCTTAGTAACATGTCCTGCTCTCTCCTTCTCCTTTTCTTCCCTCTACCAGTAGACATCACTCCTCAGAGCATTCTGAGGGGCAGCACACTGAGTATGAAGTAAGGGCAGGAGAGAGTAGGACAGCATATTCAAAGACCTGCTTTTCCACTTAAAAAACATTCATTTGAAATTCTGTCAGAAAGTGATATGCCTAAAGAATTCATTACCTCTGTTCTAATTATACAAGAGCCTTACAACTAAAATATTCTCCCAGCAAAAATTTCATATTTTCCCCATGGGTGTAAAGTTTAAAGATTTAAATTTGCAAAAGAGAAGTGAATTGGAATAAAGACATTCACAGAAAGCTATTTCATATCCATTAGTTATCATTTACACATCAAATACATACAGACCAAATATACAGAATTGTCACATCTATATACAGTAATCAACAGAGTACACAATTCAAATCTATTTTACAATCAAGTGTACAAGTTTAAATATGGCTTTATAAACTACTAACAATAACTGTGCTAAAGTAACTCATAGGTCCAGAAATAAACATCAGAATGCTACCTCCACATTGAGGCCCTCATTCGGCAAGATGTTAGTCATTGTGTTTGCAACACAGATGGTGCAGGTGAATGTTTCCAGGGAGCATCCACCCCGCAGCCCCCAAGCACCTGAAATGTGGTTCCAGTTATGCCAGCCGTGGTCCTTCCCATCTCAGACATCTGAAAATACATCTGTACATTTCCCACACATTCGGGGACATGAGGTTATAAACGAACAGAAGACAGACATATCAATGAGATGATGATTATTGGGAATTATCAAAACATGTTTTTCAGATTGCTGCTCAAATCCTCAGGCAGTACATCCTGCATTTGCATTATTGGAAGTTTTCGCCATCCTTTCTTTTCTTGTTTTGCTTAAATCAGTGTACTGTGAAATCTTTCAGAAATTTTCAAGAGCTTCTAGAAAGAGTGATCCCAAAAACAAAAATAAAATGAGATCTTGTAAAGGTGACATCCAATTATTCACTCTTCCCTGACCAAAAATGCCTGTTTAGGTTAAAATAATGAAGAGATACCTTGACCTAAGATCATGCATCCATGCTTCTTTTACATCCACTTTGCCACAAATGTTACATAACATTCTTTAATCAGTTACAGCCTTCTGGGTGCTACCCTATGTGCTTCCCTCGTCTCTTTCTCTAAGCTCCATGGAGTGCAGGAGCATATTCTTTGTAAATTTCTGTTGGCCATAGTTTTCAATATACATACTCTATCAGGACAGCAGTGTGAGCAGTGTGTGAATGTTTACAAACAAATATGCTGAAGGGCATGCTCAGGAAGTTTTACTGATGCAGTGAGTGAGCACAAATAGTTTTTGGAAACTATTGTCTACATAGCGGTGATTTGGGGTGTCTCCAAACATTTTAAAGGATTTCTGTACAACAAATATACACTACTTTGTACAATTTATATTTGTAAAATAAAAACTATATGCCACAAACACTTTTGAGAGACTAGAAGGGAGCTGCAGAATCGTAGGCGTGAACACAGTGGCGCTGGCCACTCTCAGCTTCTTCCCTGGTGCCCAGGAGTCACTTCAGCTGGGACAATCTGGGAGCATGAAAATATAAACTGTGACAAAGATCATGTTACTTCAATGCTTCCTGCACCAGCCACTTGTACATCTACATACCATCCTCCTACAGACTGTATTTTTTTTTTATTTAAAACCTGTACTTTAGTAATATGCTAGAACCTATAAAACTTCCAGTGTGCCTGACATACCTCTGACCCACAACCATACCACTGGTTGTTTTTAGCCCCAGTATCTGTCATTTTCCTTCTTTCCTCCTACTCAGTGAAACTTGAATACCACCAAATAAAGGACTGGGATCTTCAACTTCACAATCATCACCATCAAGAAACCATCACCCTCATCATCAACATTTGAGTTGTCAGACACTCTGCATGATGCAAATCACTGGGAAAACATATGCTTACAATAAGCATAATCCCATGAGACTGATTACTTGATGTTAAATCACTTTGACAGGAGTCACACAAACCTGTCACCCTTAATGAAGAAGAAATTCCTCAAAAAATTTGAGCATCCTAATTTGGTCTAGTCAGCAGCAGTTGGAAAGCTTTGGTTTGAGGACAAGTTCTCTGCTTTGTCAAGAGCCAGAGGGGCTGAGGTGATCACGGTCAGTGAGCTACTTTTCTTCAAGCTGTTTTTCAGCATTCTCTGTAATCTTCTCTAAGGAGCAAGGCCTCTATGTGGCTGCCTCAAGTTATCTTAAAGATGGAGAAACCTTAAATATCTTTAAGATATTCTTTAAAGCCCCAGCTGGTGTGGGTCAGTTGGTTGGAGCATCATCGCATAATTGAAAGGTTGCAGGTTCGAACCCTGGTCCAGGCAGGTATGGGATGCAACCAATAGATGTTTCTCACATCAATGTTTCTCTCTCTCCCTTCCTCTCTCTCTAAAAAAGCAATGAAAAAAATGTCCTTGGTGAGGGGGAAAAAGATATTCTTTAAAGTCAAGGACTGAATATCTAAATTTCTGGTGAGGAATTCAAATGATAACAATCCTGGCACTAGCAAGAGTTCTGCAGGCAAGAGGCACCTCCTACCACACTCACCAAGGGGATACTTTCGAACTTTGAAAGTTTTATCCAACCACTGGCAGAAATGGAATAAAAGTCAAGCACTCCACAATCACATGTGATTGATCCCTAGACCTGTTAAGAGGGGTGACCAGAGTTCAGCATTTAGACTCAGAAGTATTTGTCATTGAATGTACTCCCATTCTTACTCAACTTAAACAGCACTGTGTAAAGGAGAACAACCTGGGTCATAATCAGGAGCAACAAAAATAACTTTACCCTGGGAGTAGGAGGGGAGGTAGGGGGAGGGGAAGAGTTCGAGGGAGAAGAAGAAAACCTGAGTTTTTCCTACCAACAAATGTCACTATTCTTTTATGGAAAATAAATGAACAATTGTATGGATGGATGGACGGATGGATGGATGGATTGGATGAATGAATGAATGAATGAATACAGGAAATCCTGCTTGTGCAGACCTTTTTCCTGTAAGAAAAAATCCAGCCTCTTCCCTCCCACCTCAGCACCAGGCCAGTCAGCCAGTCCATGCAAGGCTGAAATGGTGAGTTTCAGGGCTCAAATGAAGCTCACCTGGCCCTGAACTAATTTTGGTAAAACTGACCTTTCAGATATTTAATAGATAAATGACAATGGTGATAACAAAACCCTGTCACTTTCAAAATGCCAAATCTGTCAAAACAAAGATATTCTGTCAATGAATGCAAGCTAGATCTTCCTCCTTCTTCCCCTGTCACTTAGAACATACTCAACAGTGATAATAACAAAGGTTGCTTTCGCTTGCCCATCCCATTCCAATTTTTCTCCTCGGGTAATGTTAAAGAAAGAATGAACACTAACAACAATTTTTAAAGACTCTTTAAAGAAAGCTTCTCCAACTGGGGTTCATGAACCTCTTAAAGAATTTGCAGATAATTTCAAAAGGTTTCTGAATCTCCTGAACTTATATGTAAATTGTATATATTTGCATATAGGTATTTTTGTGGATTTGAAAGCACTGTTCTAGCCTATGGCCCACTTTCTGAGCACACCTTTCCCATGCAGTCTTCAGGGAAGGAAATGATGAATGCTGTTTTTCCAGAGGAAAGGCAGATTATGATAAGTTGATACACCTTCTTGCAGAACCAATGAAGTTGGGGCTTGAGAGGTGGGTATGAGTTGAGCCAGTGGAGAGGAAGGGCGGGCATTTCATGAGAGAGACTGGCATGAACAGAGGCAGAGAGTGAGGGCACATGAGGCATGTTTAGGACACAGCAAAGGAACCAACCCGGATGCACCTGGATGGCTCACATGAAGGAGCTCCAGGAGACAAGGTGAATAAAGAGGTGAGGATACCCAGCCCTAAGGAGTGACCCTCATCCTGAGGCAGTACGGCACCCCACGAGGGTTAGAGGTTTTTACAAAGACTGACCTGGTGGTGATAGGTGGCACGGGACGGGAAGTGCACAAGCACATAAAGGAGGCTTTTGCAGAAGTCCAGCCAGAAGAAGATGTGCTGAAATCAGGGTGCACATCTGCCTGTCCATCACTCAATCCAGCGTGGACCCCCAGGCCAGGCACAGGGTTGGTGTCCAGTGGATAGTGAGCAGATGGGTATGGATGCTTAAAAGATAAATAACAAAGAATGGAGGAGTACTGGTGACTTGGATATCAATCCTGGTGTCACTCACAGAGCCTAGCAGTGCCTTGCAGAGAGTAGATAATGAAGAACAGTCTCTTGAATTGGCCTGGACCAGGCTGGACAGACATGGGGCACAAGGGTGGAGGATTCCCAGCACTCTCTGGGAGGCTGGAGATGTGCTCATTCTAGGAACTTCTAGGAGTGATCTCTCAGGGCACATGTATTTTGAAAGGAAATCAAATCAAAGTGGAACAATCTAGGGCAAAGTGAAAGATTTCACTCAGTTCCCAGTTCTGCCTTGCAAAAAAATATTTATGTGACACTGAGTCAATAATGACCTCAGGGCTCTCTTGTAAGGGGCTTCTAGAGCTAATCCATGGCCTCACCAAACATTTCAATGATTTGACACTCTCAAATAATCTAAGGAAGACCCAGGGAACTAATTCTGAACATGTCCTTTCTTGAACCCCAGTTGTTTCACAAAAGCATGTCCTAGTGCCCCAGGACACACTGGCAGGGCTCACTGGAGGACCAGACATCTGTTGTGATTCACATCCCAGTTGCTGTGACTCTGTGATCAGTCTCCTGGGTAGCCCATGGCCTTGGTAGTGTCACCATTCACAACTCATTATGTTACAATAACAAAATGGTAAACTCTAGCAATATAGTTTACTTCTGCATAAATTTACACTGTCCTTGTATCTACTCTGATATATGCAAAACATACTACTGCTGCTCATTAATCCTGATGTATGGGGGTGGGAAGGGTCCAGGGGAGTGGATAGAGGGGCAGAATTTGTTTGCATGATGAGAGGTGAAACAAAACAGGCAGCCTATGGGTCTTCTCTCCAACCAGAAGCATAAGTTAACATCAAAGAGCACACTTTCCTAAGTTACTTTCCAGTGAAAATAAACACAGAAGTTGAGCAAGTTAACCAGCTAACCAAAATGTCCCCTAATTTCTTGATGCTAATTTTTCTAATAAGTAGCACCTGTTCATCAAATTGGAGAATGCTTCAAATCTGGCTGGCTTAAGAATGAACCATGTAAAATTAAAGGCCTCCCAATAAAAACTGTGTAAGTCATTCCCCACCACAGTGATTTTTGTCTCAGTCATTTTGTTTCCATAACATTATTGGGAAAGAAAAACCTGAATATGTTTTAGGTTTCCAAATCAAGTTGCACCTGCAAAATGTTGATGATCCCATCATGAGCTCCCAGGCCAGTACCCAAGCCTCCTGGTGACAGTGTTCATTCAAGCTTCTGTGGGAGTTACCTGGATGGAATCAACTGTTCCACAACTTCTCTTTGAAGGCTGGCTCTCCATGTACTTGCCCTCCAAGTAAAACATAATAAAAATATGTGTTTTTGAATCTACAGACTCACAACTTAATCACTCTTGGAGTGGACATACATCAAACAGTGCTATATAAAAATAAATTATAGGCAAAATTTCAAATGCAACTCCTTCCAGCTGTGGGTGGAAAAAGGGTGACTCAGTCTTTATGGAGAAAGCTCCATAGTCTACCTGTTCATTACATTCACATTTTCAGGTCCGGAGCATCCCTTGTCACACAGAACTACCTCCAGCCAGCCTTGAGACACAGTTGCTAGTGACAAAAAGCAGCAAACAGTCCTCCCAAATGAAACTGGAGACAAAAAATAGGTTTATCCATTCATACCTTCTCCACTACATTCTCAGTAGGCATCAGTCCTCTCAAAAATAAATCATTTTAATAAGATACTAACAACGAAGTAATCTGAAGAATAGGGTATCTCAGCATTTCTTCCTGTTCCATATCCCCTACACAGTTGTTTAAATGGTAAACAGCCTCAAAAACTCTCCCCTCTTATGTCTCTGTGAATCCACAGAATCTTAGGTTTTGCAAAAGCTATATTCAAAGAGTCTCTTTGAAGAACTTCTCAGAAGAAATTGCTGTCTTTTGAGAAATGCCTCTTGAACCCCATCACGAATAATCCTTACCCATTCTGTCCATTGTAATCATAAGCAAAGCAGTTTGCTTTGCAGCTGTAAATCTTAATACTGATTCTATTAGCCTAAATCCACAGCCACCACCCCAGGAGCTTTGACCTAAATTTCAATGGAAAAATGCTTTAAGTCAACAAAAACTGTGTTTTCAGCAATAGAGTGCCTTAGTATATACAATAAATACAGAGTTCATGGGCACTAAGGGGAGGGTGGAGTATGGGGAGGGAACGGGAAACCATTAAGAAACATTAAAATTTGTCCTCAGTGTTGTCTTCCTCTCACTGGGCCAGGCTGAGAACACCAGAAAAGTTGCATTAATGTAACTGCACAGAGTCTACACTGCACAAAGTGCTTTGATACTGGTAACATGATCCTCTTCCTCCTTCCCCTTTTCAATACCTCCTGCAAGGTTTGTTTTCAAAAAGATATCACAAGTTGGCAATTTCTGCTTACAAAAATCAACCAAATACTTTCTCCTTCACTTCCATTAAGCCCATCATATTCCTGGGCTTTATTCCCACCAAATAAATCAAACACAGGCAACTTAACACACAGAAATCAGCAGAGGATGGCATTCCAGTGTGCATTCAGGCAATGAAAGAAAGGCGTTTCTGTAAGCATACATAATTATAGACTATTTGTAGCTCTTGATGATTTGTAAAAATGTTTCCAGGGTTCTTTCAACAAAAGATTTCAATTTGAACAAGATCACAAGAGGGATGATGACAGAGTCCTGATTTTGTCTGTCTGTTTCACTTGCTTGGGTTTTTCGAGGGACTATGGCTGCTATGGCCTGAATGTGAATTCTTTTGCTCTCAAATATTCAAATGTATGAAGCACAATAAAGAATAAAATGTTGTGTTTATGTCACACCTCTTCCAAGAGGTTTAGAGCTCCAAATGTGACCACCTGAATCCTCACAACACCCCTGTGAGGTAGGTAGGCGGAGAGTATTGTTATCCCCACTTTACAGGTGGGGGAAATGAGGCACACGAGAATTAAGAGACTTGCCTGAAACCACACAGCTAGTCACCGGCAGGGCTTAGAGAAAGACTTATACTGATTAGCACCTAGCACAGCACTTTGCACATAGTAGGTGTTCACTGAATACCTATGGATTTTATTGGACTTACATCTCGACATACAATATACACAGAGAAGATAAGCAGCATAGAACATTCATCTCCTACAGTTCTTCTGATGACATCTCTCATTACTTCAAACCCTCGTGTATGAAGGATGTTCAAGGATTCATCTCATAACTAAGCCCTCAGGTTGAAGAGGATCAACATAAACAATCTGAGGAAAACCTGCTCTTGCACCTGGTCTACCTCACGATGCTAGTTTTCTAATGAAAACAAAAATGGATTTCAGGAACCATGCTGACAGGTTTTTTTGCCTGTTTGTTTGAAATGGAGCCATCTGAATGGTTCTGTGTCGTGTTTGTACAAAAAAGAAATAAGGCTGCTGTAGTCCAGCTAGCTTGTGAGAATTGTGCCAAGCACGAAGATCTCCTCCAGCTCAGACGGATTTCCACCTGGGACACTGGACTGAGCCCCGGGGGGTGGCAGCCACAGCAGAAAGGGGCTGGTGAGGCAAACATCACTTGCACTGTTCGTGGTCCGTGTAGTCATCCATGTCCACGTCAGAATCAAAGAGCGAGTGTCCAGTGAAATCTGTGTCTGGGGTTCTGGAAAAACTGTTCTCCGCTCCTTCATCTTCAAAGGTCTCTGTCCTTGAGTAAAAGCTGAAATCCAGCAAAGGCGTGTGGGTTTTGCTGCCCTCGCTGCTCTCCTCGGACTCATAGATGGTGTTGTCGTCGTCATGGTGCCACTCCGGCCAGAATTTCCTCCTTATCCTCTCACAGTACATGGCGAGGTTGATCAGCTCACCTGCAGTGTGGCAAGGACAGCGAGGGTTAGTTCTCAAAGGCAGCTATCTGCCTGCCACCTGGCTTTCTGGGAAATTTGGAAGAACAGGGCGGGGTAGACATTTTTAATAAATGTTTTCCACAGAAGAACTGTCAAAATATCTAGATTTTCTACACATAATAAGAAAGGTGAATGGGAAAAGCTAAATTCAGTGAGAGGTTGGGAGACATGCAGGACTGAGTCCTATGACGATGACAAATTGGGGGAGGGTAGTCTCTCCAAAATTGGTGGCTAGATCATCATAATCTGGCTCTGTGAAGTACTTTAATATTTTATGTTCGTGTATCAAGAAAACTCCTGTTTCATCTCATTCATATTTAAATTAATTTGTGCTCTGAGAAAATACACCAACTGACAATTGGATTAAACAAGCCAGAAGTAATCATTCATCCCACAAATATCTGTAGTGTTACTACAGGTTGGGTACTGGGCCACGTGGTTAAGAAATGTTATGTTGAGATGGAAACTTTGCTCTAAATAATCCATAAAATGGATAAGTCAGAATTACCTTCTTGGATGAGTGTAGTACCCACAGTAAAGCATATACATTTTTAATTTTTTAAATTAAATTTTACAGGTGCATCCACGATTGGGATCCCACTCAGTGACTGCACTACTTCTTTTTCACGTAAATCAAAGGAACGCGGTGGGTAAGTCACCGAAATCAGCCAGGCATTTGTCTGAAACATGACACAGTATTCAGCCTTCATTTCCTCATTTCACATGAGGAAGAAAGAAGGTGAGCTTTTGCCTTTAATCCACCAGATGGCAACATTGCACATAAATATGTAA
This sequence comes from Trachops cirrhosus, assembly GCA_028533065.1. NCBI lineage: Eukaryota > Metazoa > Chordata > Mammalia > Chiroptera > Phyllostomidae > Trachops > Trachops cirrhosus. The sequence continues at coordinate 144,323,071 of CM052541.1, forward strand.
TTTGTCACTGTGTCTTACAGGACTTCATTGTACTAAAAATATTCTTTGCATGTTTACTTTTTTAAAGTTATATAAACATTCACTTATTACGTAGGTATGTAATCCATGTTTTACTGCAGAAAATTAGAAAATATAGGTAAGAAAAAAATAAGAGTTACCAATAATCCCATTCTCCATAACATTTTCATTTACATTCTTCCAGAATATTATATATTTATATATACATTTATATATATTTATGTTGGCTGTGTAACATTTTACTATGTAGTCTGTTTCCTATCCTACTTTTTTCTACTTAACAAGATATAATAAAAATGTCTCAATTTCACACCACCACCACCTTGATGATTGCATAGCATTTCATTATACATATGTACTATAGTTTTATTTTGCCACAGCCCATTTAGGTTGTTTCTGTATAAATAGCACTATTAATTATAATCTGTAACTACTCTATTTTATTTTCTATCAAAAAAATAATATATCCCCATTTTGGAAAATTAGAAGTCTGAATAGAGAAACCATAAATCATAAAGAAGAAAATACGAAGGATCTATAATCTCATCAACCCAAGATAATCAGAATCCACTTTGATGTCATTTCTATCAGTATTTTTTCCTATTTGTTTATTGTCATTATTATTACCTATTACTTCCTGTAACACTAATGCAAACATATTCCCATGTCATTAAAATTTTTCAAAACTTGATTGCTGTTCTGCTTAAAGAAACACATCCGCACAAAGCACAATAAAGCGAATCTCCCTGCTTCATGGACCCTGTAAACCACCGTTCCTGCGCTGGCTCCAGGCCACCATTTCAGTCCAATCAGATCACAACAGCTCGATTCACACTGTGCAAGAGCCCATTCGGATTGCTCCCTATGTGGAGATTTTTATGTACACGCTAAGGAGTCAGAATCAGAAAAGTCAATGTCATTGTCCCTTTTGGAAAGATGCAAGCAAAACCTTCACTTTTTTTTCTCCCTCAAGGAAGCAGTCATGAGACACACCTCACCAGGTATTGCTGCCAGTCACGGGTAACCAAGAACTGGATGAAGCCATGTAGGCAGCAGCAAGAGGTGGGGGTTGGGAAAGACATCAAAAATGAATTATGGTCACTCCACAGCAGGTCTTGGGAGATCCCTGTTTGCCTCACTCAAGTCCATTCCTTCGGAGCTGCTAGAAAGTCAGAAACCATTCACAAGATCCACAGGAACTACACCCTCTATGACTCCATCCACTTCCTTTCCGGCTGTTCTCTCCACAGCCTGTGACTTTCCCTTTCTCCCAGGAGACCTGGCCGCTTCGTGACTGTGTCACATTAATACCACTTAGTGTATGCTAATAAAAATTAATAAGACTAGCAGACACACACATAGTCCATACTGTGTACCTTGAAGTGTTTTTTTTCATTGTTGAATTCATATTAACTCCCTTAGCTCTTGCAAAAATCCCTTATCAGGCAGGAAACAGTATTATCTCCATCTGTAATGGGAAAACTATGACAGAGAGGTGACTAAGGTCAAGTTCTAGATAGTCCAGAGGCAGGATTCAAACACAAGCAGTCTCCAGCCTCCACACCCTTCACTACCACTGGACTCTGCCTCTCTACTGGTGAGCTGACAGCCCAGTCTGGGGATTAACGGCTTTGCACCATCTGTCACAGAATATTTTTCTAGGGTCTCAAAGAATTATAAGATGCTGCCCCTCGAAGACAATGCATTGTCATGAAGGAAGTGATTATTCCATCATGCAGTTAAGAAAGGGTTTGCTTTGATGAGCAAGGACTGGGAGCTCACACACCCATCCTCATGTCTTGCCCCTTATAAAAAGAGTGAAAATCTGTAATTAACTTCTACACTTATCTGGCTTTGCCAATTCTTCCTGTACCTAGATTCTCCTCAGCAGACCCACTCAACATGCCTACCAGTCAAAAGAACAGAAAAGTCACCAATAGAAACAGGTTGTATATCGTGTGGGGGGCGGGGGTGAGGGGGGAGAGATGACTATCAACATAAATGCCTGTACTGAAGATGTAAACTTTATGAAACAACAGAAAAACTGCATTGTCAAAGTGTACTCAACAGTCAGATAATAATTTCATCCATCTGGTAAAAACTGAAGTCTAATAATATCCGATGTAGAGGGTAAGGCACTATACTGCATGGCTGCTGGAAGTCTAAATTGCCACATTTTTGGAAAGTAATCTGATGTTGTCTATTGAAATTTTAATTGTATGTATCAGCACTTTTAGGACTCTATTCTACTAAAATAAAAGCATGTAATATATAATGTAATTTCATTATTTAATTTTAAAACAGTAAAAACATACCAAAACAGCTATACACATGTACATAAATTTGTAGATAAAAAAGAAAGACACAGAACATTTACTCCAAATCCATAATATTGGTTATTGCATGGGGGGTGATATTGGACATGGATGAGAAGGTCATAAATCTTTAAAAATACACCTATATTATTCAACTTATTGTGACAATAAATAAAAATCCAATAAAATAAATTAGCAAAATGCCAATGAGTGATTACTGATCTTCTCAAACAACTGGAGAAGATATTTATCAGAAAGCCAAACGGCCCTCTAACTAGAGCATACTCCCAGACAGATAAAGAGTTTTTCTCTTAGAGTTTCTCAAGTAGAAATATCCCTGACCACTCTGAAAAAAGTGACTTCTTTTATTTTCCCATGTTATTCCAATTTCTCTAATATTCAAAAAATTGAGTCCAACTTGACACTGAAAACACTGTCAATCAGACCCAGAACCCGGGACTCAGTTTCTCCCGCTGCCGATCATGCATGGCAGGCAGGCGAGTGAGACCGGGGGCTGCCAGCGTCTCCCAGCACCACCCGCTCAGCCCTGGTCATTAACCAGCAAATATTGGGAAAACATGGAGCGGGCACCCACACACTCACCTGATCTACAGGCATTTGCTCAGCACCTCCCAGTTTCACACTTGTGCGTGGTGCTGGCCAGTGCCCTTGGTTGCTTGATTAGCATTCGGTCACACAGGCAGGGGGTCACTGAGTATATCCTCTCAGAAGGGTCCTTAGCAAACTTGAATGCTCTAATGCGGACACCACCTCGCCCTCATCTCCTTGAAGCCAAAAGATACTAATTCATAGACTGCAAACTACAAAGACCCACCAAAGTCATTTGAGCCAGCCCTTTGCTGGGGCCTGAGTGCCTCCCAACAACCTCTTCCTAGGCATGTCCGCATGGAGAACAGGAAGAGTGCGCACTTACGTGTTTTTCAAGGATATCCAGCATTTGTCCACCTTTTAAATGATCAAATAATAAGGAAAAATGTAATAAATAACCGTTGGTAAAAGAGTTGCTGATCAAGATTTTTCTTAGAACAGAGAGGTTTTATTTCTTACAAATGCAGAAAAACCGACTTAGGTGCTGTGGGCTGGATGTGGCTCTGCAGGGCGAGCAGAGGCCTCCCGACCCCTTTCCCTTCCGTCGCTTCAGTTTCATTGTTCTCGGCTCTCCAGTTCTCCGGGTCTGGTCTGCAGAGCACCCAAGTCACCCTGCATTTCTCTAATGAGGATACTCTGATCGAAATATCAAATGTGACTCCTCATTAAGAGTATTAGTGATGATAAAATTGAGATTCTTTTAGACTATAAAAATGGCAAAAATTTCAAAGTGAATGATATTTAACCAATTGAGGAACAAAATTGAAGTGCTTCAAATACTTGTGAAAATAAACTGCAACAGTCTTTTTAGAAGCGGTTTAGCCATATAGACCAAGAGCTTATACCCTTTGAGACAGTAACTTCCCAACTTGAAATGTAAGGGAATAGTCAGCAATAAGCACTAATATATATACAACAGTCACTAAAGAATGTTACTACAAATTATATAAAGTAACCCACAAGTCCAGAAAAAAGAAGACTAATCACATAAATTACAATGTAGCCATAGGAATAGGATATTATACAACTACTAAATAGTTTTGAAGAATACTTAATAACAAGGGAAATGGCAATAATACATAATCAATTTAAAAACTGCAGGCTATAATTTTATCCATGTCATGATCCCAATTTTTAAAAATACAGACATACATATACTTGATAAAAGATGAGGACACATACCACAATATTAATAGCAGTTCTCTGAGTGATAGGGTCATAAGTTGTTTTTTTAATTTTTTTAACTTTTCTATCTTTTCTAAATTTTTTCCAGTAAGGAAATAGTATTTTATATATCTACATCTACAGAAATAGATATACAAACAAACATATAATTATTTTAAGAATTGCTGAATATTCACAGCCTGTCTTTTACTCACCTAAATTAAGGAATATTTCTCCCTAATCTAGATAGTTCCAGAAATAGCTTGTGTGGCTAGATACTGTAAATAAGATCTAGAACCAAGAGCTAATATTTATACACACACACACGGGTATTCCAAAGCTGAGGTGGAAAACTGCCTCATCCAAGCCTTTCACATTCCTGGGTTTGAGCCAGTTGTAAATTATCCAGGCTCTTGGTTGTTTCTACATTTCCTTTCTCTTGTTACTTCTTGGGAAAGTTTCCATCACACTCACACACAAAAAAAGCAGAGAAATAAGTTGAGACCAAATTAGCAGTGTGCCTGCATATTAGCAGTTCAGATCAAAATGTTTGGAAGGAGTCAGGAACTAATGACTCAGATGAGATTGAGAGGCGCTCCCCACTTTAATAATTCGTGCTACCCCTGTCCCCAGGGACAGCTGGAAGCTACTAACTTGTTTCAAGAATCAAAGCACATCCAACTATGCACCAGAAGTCCCCTGCAGATAATGGTGTCAGGTTCCCCCAAATGTGTGTCTCAGGGTGGGACTGAAATCAAGCCTCCAAAAAGGCTGATCATTGCTCTAAAAAGAACATTCAGTGCTGCAGGTCCTTCCAGGAAGTAACAGAGGCAAGGGCCAAGTCATAAATAAATTAACAAAAGATGTTTCATTTCTGTAAGAAGTGATACTACAGAATCTGAGAGTGCCACTGATGATGGATTCCTAAATGCTCCTGACTAAATAACAAGACCTCAAGAGATGTGTGTGTGCATATGCATAGGGTGTGTGTGCGTGCACATGCACACGAATGTGCTTGGTCAGAAGTGTAAGTTTATGTGTACAAGTGTGCGTGTGTATACAGAAGTATGTAAGTAGCTGTGGGGGTGTCCTAGTGCGTATGTGAGGTGGCAGGGCAGAGAAACACAGGGAAGGAGTGGGAAGTAACAAGAAGGGAGAGTAAACATAAAGCACACTCCTAAATGAACTAAAACAAATCAATGTAACTCAGACCACCATGATTTAAAATAGGAAACTAATATTTTAAAAGCTATAACTATCACCAGTAAGATAACATATTCAATTTAGATAAATTCCAACACATCACAAGACAAGGAACATCTCCATACTGATTATTTAGGAAGCTAGATATCAATCTACACTATCCCTCGCCCCACTCAGCTAAAGTCCCAGAAGACCTTCAGTCTATGCCTTAACCATTCCAACCAAACCTGGTAATGCTTCTGGAGCCCCAGCCTCACCAACAGGAGGATCTGGAGAGTGACTCCTGTCACCCACAGTCTGCTCTGAACTTCTTTCTGGGCATGCACCTGAGTGCACATGAGTATACACACACAGAGCTACACCCTTCACCAACCAACCTCCCTGCCCACCCAGCACCCATGACCACCCACCTGCCTCAATCCCCAGTACAACTCTGCCTTGCTATTCCCCAGTGAGCTCATCTACACCTCCAGTCTGCTCAGTTGGGCCCTGAGCACCTCGATTAACTCAATTAACTCTTGTCAATTAATCCGCTTCCCCAAACTTAAACATTGAAGCTTGGTCCCCACATCCCCAGCCTCCAGGCACTTGTTTAGGTACTGCTTCAAAGTGAAGATGGTTCTAAACAGTCCCACCCAGTGCTGTGAGGGAAGCCTCTCCCAGAGGCCCAGGCTGCCCTGTTTGTCCCCCACTGCGCTCCACCACACACAGGCACGTGCAAAAGCACACACACATGCAGGCACACGGCCAAGACCTGGTACCGTGACATCAGCCCAAGTTGAGCTGATTTTCCCTGCTCCATGGCAACATGAACTTACTCCTGGCTACCACCCTCATGCCCATCCTCTAGCTCAAGTCCCAGTCATCCCTGCTTCCACCCCTCCAGTCTAGAACTGTAATTCTGACAGCCAAGATCCCACAATGAAGAAAAAAGATTGTGTTTCTTTGGTCAAAATGTACGTATAATAACATTAACAATAAAACTTTGCATAGCACCAGATTTACAAAGCATTTATTAACATTTTCCTCATTATCTGTATGATCTATAGACACTTCACTGAAACAGGAGAAAGGAGGGCTTTGAACTCAAATGACACGGGATTATGTACTTTTACCTACATGTGAAATATGTAAGATCAAGTAAGACAAAAAGAGCATCTGAGATGGGCAGTCAGTCCATCATCCCCACCCCACCGTGCTTACTGTGGCACTGGATATGCCAGAATGGTGTCCTACCACCATGCCAGGGACTGTAACAAAGACCAAGAAAACTAGGAAGGTTCAAGCCCTGTTTCAGCAACAAGCGCTAAGTCCACTATGTAAGGATCTGAGAGAAAGGCCCTGGTGTAGAACATGGCATGATTTGTGTCAGCTTTGCCAGAACACAATGTGAACAAGATGGCAGGTGAGAAGCCCAGTCCCTCCTCCACCTGGACATATCCTGAACACAGAAAAGTGATCCTGGCTTTGGGTACCACAGCCCAGTGTCTCCATAAAGCACCAGCAGGCTCTCAGTCATCCGCCTGGAGTTCTCCATTGTGTTACCCCGCCCTACACCCTCCCAGCAACTCCCAAAACCTGTTCGTAGTGCTTGCCTTTGATCAACCGCTCGGGCCTCGTCCCAGGTAAGGTCCACATTGCCTGTGCCAAATGTCCAAAGACAGTGGCGTCGAGAGTGGAGAGCTTGGGCCCCATGATGTACTTCTTGTCACCTGCAGCAGACAGAAGGGAGAGATCACTGCTGGCCTGCACTGCGCCCCACAGTCACAAGACATTCAGCACACTTGCGTTATATGCTCATTTAACTATGAATCCAAAACTTTGCAGAATCAAAATGCATGCACCCCTTTTTCTTAAAAAAAAATTAGAAACAAAAGTAAAACAAATAATTCTGTGATATATCAACCCATACAACAGCAAAGCAGGGAAGTACCTGGGAAGGTATAAAGATAAACAGATAAGGGAGGAGGTTATGAAAAAAAGGGACAACCGATCACCCTCAGACCTCTGGGGGGACTTCCTCGTCTCCACCTCTAGGGACTGAAGCTTGAGAACCCCTGGAAGTTCACTTAAACCATCTCACAAGTAACCCCAGCCAAGCACACCCAACCTCAGCACTTACTTCATTAAAGTGATACATTTCCTTGGGGAAAACAAGAGGCCTAAGCTACTTAAGAAGTTTGGAGGCACGGTTCTCAATGACACCCCTTGGTCTTGGCAAGGTTCTCACCACTGAACACCAGCTTCCACTGGAAACACTACCTAAAGGAAAGCTGTCAAATCACAGGCTCGGGCCCAGAATCAGGCTCCTACACAAGGATGTTTCATACTGCTGATCCCATCCCTCGTTTCCACTACCACTGCGACCTACCTCAGGCCTTGTCACCTTAACTATCACATCTGACCCATGAAAATTGCCCCAAGCTTGTCTCCTGGGCTACCGTCAGGTGCTGTAATATAGAGGCAGGACAGGTGGAAGTGATCCACCTAGTTCACATCCTGGAATTCACTGTGGAAGCCTGGTCCTTACTTAACCTCTCAAAGCCTCAGTTTTCCCACCAGAAAATGGGGATGACGTTAACAGCGTACATTTCTTAGGGTTATTGTGAGGATGAAATGGCAGAATACATGTAAAGCACATAGCACATATCTGGGTGACTCAATAAACATCAGCCATCATGATAGTCCCTCTGGGTCTCCAGTCCATCCCACATCCCTGAACTTAAATCTCCAAGACACTCTTTCATCACACCACTCCCTCTCACAAATACCTTTAATGGTTTACAACATGGGTTATGACATCAAGTCCAAACTTGGAATTCAAGCTCTCTGCCTCCAACTCACATTGCAGCTTTATCCCGCATTCCTCCCTTTCTCTAGCAAAGCTGGGGCACACCCCACATTACCCAGGACACTTTATGTTTCCTACTGCTACGCCTTTGCTTATGCTATGCTTACCCTTGTGTAGGAGCCTGATTACCCACTTCTCTACACACGATAAATCTCATTCATCCTTGAGGTCTGGCTCAAGCCACCTTTCAAAGCTTTTTGTGCTCATCTATCTGGTAGCAATGGGAGCTTTCACTTCAGACAGCCCTGGGTTCAAATTTCACTTTCACATGTACAGCCTTAGAGAACCTTAAGTCCTTTAATACCCATTAACCTCAGTTTCTTGAACCATGAAATGGGAAAAAATCACAAATTGTTTAGAAGAATAAATGAGACAACTTGAGGAGGGCACACCGCAGACAGGTCCTGCCTCTTCTCGTCCAGGCCTCTCGAGTGGCATTATTTTCCATTCTGTTCTATATATTGGTTGTTCTTCATGAGTTCGTTCTATCTTTCCAAGTTAATGGCGAGCTCTTTGAAAGTAAGTGTGATTTCTTCTTTTTATTTAACAAATTCTAACGCAGTGTTTACTACATGCCAGGCACCATTCTCCCTGCTATACTCTACAAATATCCACCCATGTCACTCTTCTTGAGTGGCAAGCCGAGAAAATTAACTATCTGATGGCAATGCATAAGCAAGCTGGGAGGGGGATGCAAGTGCACAGACCAGTGCAAATGAAGCTGGAGGTGGGTGGAGGTGTTGGTGAACCCTACGCTGGCAATCACACTGCAGTTTATACATGTATCAAATCAACCCTAAACTTGCTCAATATTGTACATCAATCACATCTCAATTTTAAAAAGTAAAAACAGCAAAAAGCCCACGGTATGAAGCTAGAGGTGATTTTTAAAAAAATCATTTCCACTCTATCTTCCACATGGACCAAGGACTAACCTACACTAGTACAATATGCTGAACCTAACCAAATTGTCTTTTCCAGTGAGGACAAGCAAGTTGTCCATGCTAGAGCCCTTGGGTGTCTTCAGTTGCCAACCAACTTCTCCATCATTTGAATCTTAAACTGGGATCTGAACCCACTACCCGAATACTGGGAATGCAAGGGAAAAATACTCCCAGACAAAAAGAACAAGGAAAAACTATCATTTGTTCTCAAGAGTGTCAGTTACTTCTTAGCAGTACGTCCTGCTGGCTCCATGCCTTAGCCACTCCCCTGCCGGCACCAGTGCTGCAGGCAGGCAGAGGGGCCCGGCCCAGAGCTCTTGGCCCACCACCCTGCAAGTACAGGAGGGGTGTGCCAGCCAGTGCTCCCTAGGGCTCTATGCCAGGGCTCAGCCCACTCAAGGCCTGAATGGGGGAAGCCCACCAACCGGAAGCCACAAGAGGATTTTTAGAGACTATTGCCAGAAGAGCTGGCTACACACCATGTCACAGAGAAGATCAGAGGAGAGCTTTCTAATCAGAAGAAGAAGAGGAGGAGGAGGAGGGGGAGGGGAGGGGAGGGGAGGGGGAGGGGGAGGAGAAGAAGAAGGAGAAGAAATGTCAATCTCTTCAAATTGCTAAAATGACTCTGGGAAATGCCAGAAGAATAAAGTCTATGAATTGTTAAGCCCACTGTACAATCCAAAGACAGGAGGATAAATGTATACTGACTTAAAAAAAAACTTCAGACACCTAAAAATGGAACACACAGGACCTTGATAAAAAGAAAAATAATAAAAATATAATAATTTGAAAGCATACATGAACTAGTGCTTCTAGTATTCAGCCCAAATTTGCCTTTGGCCTCAGAGCACTACAACTGGAAGGACACTGACTTAGTAACAGACCCTAAGAAAGCTGGCACCCAGGCCCCCTGACTTCCAGCCCAACGTTCTTTGCTCTGCCCAATATGCCATGTGGGTCATCATCCCAGAGATACAGACCCATGGGACAGCAAGGGGGGTGAGCTGTGAATGTTTACAAAAAGACGTATTAGCCCATAAGGAACACAGAATGTATGGGGAAAAGAACCAGAAGTCTCAGGGTTTTTAAATTTCATCAAACAAAATTGATGGAATTTATCATTTGTGGAAACAGTGAATGGCGGATACAAAATTATATGCGTATACACACAAAACAGTTATAAATTTAAAGGACATAAAAATAACCTGTTATTAAAAAGTCCTTAGAGTGCCCAATGGCAGGAAGCTTTTTTAAACATTTTATTTTGAAATAATTTTAGAGTAACAGAAAAGTTATAAAAATAGCAGACTTGCTGTATACCTTTCAACCAGCTGCTGCTAATATTAACATCTTATATAACCACAGCACATGTATCAAAAATAAGAAATTAACATTAATACTATTAACTGCACTACAGACATCATTGAAATTTTATTGGTTTTTCAACTAATGTTCTTTTCTGTTCCGGGATCCAGTCCAAGATCTCACATTGCATTTAGCTGTCATTTCTCCTTAGTCTCCGCAACCTGTGAAACTGTTGTCTTCCCTTGTCTTCTATAACCTTGACACTTTTACAAAATATTAGTCAGTTATTTTGTAAAATGTCCACCAACCTGGGTTTGTCTAAGGTTTCTTATGGTGAAATTAGGGCATGCATTTTTGGCAGGAATACCACGTAAGCAATACAGCACCCTTCTGTGGTGGTTAATTTTATGTGTCAACTTGACTGGGCCATGGAGTGCTGAGTTATTTGGTCAAACATTATTCTGGGTGCTATTGTGAAGGTATTCTTGGATGAGATTAATGTTTGAGTGGTAGACTAATTAAAGCAGATTTCCCTATCTACTGTGGGTGGGCTTCATCTGATTAGTTGAAGGCTTGAACAGAACAGAAAGGCTGACTCTCTTCCAAGTAAGAAAAAAATCCCTCCTGCCTGACCGCTTTCAAACTGGGACATGGGTTTTTTCCTGCCCTCGGACGCAAACTGAAACAGTGGCTCTTCCCGGGTCTCAAGCCTATGGGCCTTCAGGCTCAGACTCCACCATCAGCCAACCAGGTCCCCGTTTGCCAACTCAGCCTGCACATCTGTGGACCTGCCGGCCTCCGTAATTGCATGAGCCAATTCCTTATACTAAATCGTTACACTAAAAATGTTTTCATATTTCTATTGGTCTTTTTCTCTGGGAAACCCTAAAACACCTTCTCAGGGCATCAAATCAAAGGATCCAAAAAGAAAAGAGGGTCCATAATGTCCATGTCTTATGACTGCAGTTTTAACCTTGACCATGTGTTAGAGGTAGTAGTATCTGTGAGGTTTCTTCACTGCAATGGTACTATTTTTCCTTTTTGCAATTAATAATCTTAGGAGAAAACATTTTGAGACTTTATAAATATCCTGTTTCTCCACAGACTTTGGCCCTCTGATTTTAGCATCCATTGGTGGATGTCATCTGAAACAATTACTACTCTAGCTTGTGCCTAAGCAACACTTTCTGTTTATCTCATTTCTTCTACATGTATTGATTAGAATTCTACTGTTCACTCCATTCCTCATTTATTAATGTATTCAATTATTTATTTAAGTATGCACTTACAAATAATTATTTTATTCTATGCTTATAATCCACTACTCCCATTATTTATTTTGTTGCTCAAATTGTTTCCGCTTTGGCCTTTTGGACCTTGGCAGGAAGTGTTTTTTAAAGAGGGAAGTTGAATCTAGATTTGACTGTTTAGAGACAGACAAACCAAGCTGAAGTCTCAAGTCCACAGCGCTCCCAGGTTTCACCATGTGGTCCCAGGTCTCATGCCCAGAGGGCTTTAACAAAAACAAAACACTAAGGGCACTTCTGAAGGACACTGAAGGAGCAGGCTTGGGTGATGAGGCCACTCAAGCTGCATTTTCAGTAGCTGAACCACCCCATCGGCTCTGTTAGGATGGATGAGGAATATCTAAGCACCTATAACTCCCTATAAGTCTCCAGACTGGAAGTGTGGACTGGAGTCTCTGGTGAGGGCAAATAAAGGTTGACTAAACATGCTGGGTACTCGTCATACCACCATGCCTCATCCCTTCCTTCCCAAATGACTGTCCCAAATGACTTCCACTTGTCTAACCTAACCCTTCCCTTACCGTTCATATCAAGTCCCCCTTCCTCCACTCCCTGAAGGCTACCTGCACTGCCCCAGCACACTAGCCCCTCTCAGTGCCCACTCTTCTGCTGGGCACAACAGCTTAGAGCACACCGCTCAAAGAACAGCCAGGGGCGGCAGCAGCACACAGCCTCAGGTCCCACCTACCGAATCGGAATGTCCGAGAGTGGGACGAGGGAATCAGTTTTAACAAGCTTTCCAGTCAATGTCTCTGAAACTTTACAGGCATAAAAAGCACCTGGAGAGCCTGCAGTTCTCGGGCAACACATTGAGCAGCACTCTTCCCAGTGATTCTCCTGATTGCTCAAGTTTCAGACACCAGTTTCCAAGTCACTAGGTGTGGGGTGGGACCAAGGGTTAGCATTTCAGTGAGATCTTACATAAGGTTGATGCTGCTGCACAAGGACCGCACTTCGAGAACCAGTGATCCAGATCACCCGTTAGGTAACTGACACATGCCGTCTCAGTCTCATTTATGTGGATGTCCTTATCTCAGGTAGTTTTTAAGCTCGTTGAGGGCAGTAACCTTCTGTTTTACTTTTCTGTCCTTTACTTTGGTACCTATCAGCGTAGAAATCATCAATGAAGGTGACGAGAGCCTTAATTATTTTTGTTCTCTGTCCTTCCTTAGAATGGAGAGCTATTGGAAGAATTAAAAGATACACCGGTAAAAATGTGAAAGCACTTTGCAAACTAGAAGGTGCTGTTCTAACATAAGGTATCTTATACTCACTGCCAATAACCAAAACAAGCACTGCCTGCAGGCAGAAGCAGTCCAACATCTCTCCCAGGGTAGAAATCCCTCCTCCCACTTCCCCGTGACATATCTCTCAGCACCAACCCCACGAGAGGTTTCTCCGTCCCTTCTTGGGCAGGGCAAACCATTCTATGGTTACATAGCTCCTGACACTGAGACAAAGCCTGTCTCCTTAGAACTTCCACCACTGACCCCAGCTCTTTCCTCTGGAATCACACAAAGAATTATGGCCATATTTCCTGTTCCTAGGAAAGTAAGTGTCCACAAACATTCTTCTAAGTAAAACTTGGTTACTTGTTTTCACACATGTCGTTGTGGAAGAGTGGGTAGAAAGGTTATTTCAGAGGGCTGAAACTGCTACAGAAATGAACCTCTGAATCAATCTGCTTCCTCCATTACTACTTCTGTTCCCAGAATTAGCTGCTACCAGCTAATGGTCACTCTCAGCACCATTTATGCCATTTAGCTAAAGTTTCAAGTGCTGAAAGTGGCAAAAGATAAAAGACTTGCTTTGCTAGAAAAATGTAAGTTCAAGAGAGACATTAAAGAGAATAATCATATTTTCAAGCACTCATTTTTTCTATTAATCTAAGAAATAAAGAGTAGTGTGTCTGTTACCCACATAGAGTTCCCTATATGAGAGCATGGATATGATTTATAAGCAGGTAATTTTAGGGTCAATGTGGACACCATTCATAGTTCTAATTGTTCCTCTCACCTTTAATTAACTGGGAATGTAAGAAAAATTGAGAAATGAAGATTTTCAGCACTTTCCCCAAGGACAGAACAGGTCACAGTAATCTTGCCAGTCAACTTTCAAAGAACACGCTCACCCCTTAAGCATTTTTTTATGTAAATCTCCCAAAGCTACAGGAAAAAATGAAATCTATTTTCTGTTCTTCCTTATAATCCTGATCAGACTCTCTTTAAAGAGCCCTTGTTCATATTCCCAGCTGAAATCACTCAGTATGTGATTTTTTCAGCTACTTGGAGTGGGGAGGGGAAGGTACCTTATATGTGAGGTTATTAACGGTCCTTAAGAATAAATCTCAGAATTAAAATCATCAACTTTGACGACTTTCTGACACGCACTAGTTGCATCAATTGGCTCACACTCTAAGAAAAGATAAAGGTGGGTGGAGGACTAACAGAAGAAGCCCGTAAATTTAATCTCTCCTCAGATTTCATTACGGAAACCAACTAGATGGTCCTGCAATTTTCTGTAAGACTCTTTGAAAGAACAGGGAATTTTTTTTCAGTTCGTATGAACTATCCCAACCCCTTCCCTACTGACCACCAAAACCAATCATCTCACCTGTTCCTCCCAGTCTTCTCTTTGACATCCTGACTCTTAAAATTCCCTATGAGGTGAAAAAGTATATACATTCCCCACTACAATGAACGGACTGCACTTGCTCCTCTGTACTTCAGTCCCCCTGAGCACCTTCTGAACTCCACTCAAAGCATCCAGGGGCATATATTGTAGCTTTAGAAAACTTTGCAGCAGTTGTGAAAAAACTTCACACACAAATGTAGATTAAGAAAGCATTCTGAAGAGGAGGCAAGTGCATGTTCAGACTCACTTATTATTATATTAATATCATTAAACAGCAGCTCCCAGCAGTCTTAAAGAATAGCATCTCTAACGGTACACTATTACTGACTCACTAATAATCAGCCTTATTTGTCTCTCTTCTTGAAGTTGCTGCAATACTGTTATTTCTGAGTCTGACTACATAATTGACTCAAATGGTAAGATTTAAGGGGCGTAAAAGTTATATGGGGCTCCCCAGTTTCACTTTCCCAAATACACCTTCTGAGTGTAAAGAATATGGAACACTCAACTCAAACTACCTCCCAGGGTAAGTTTTTCCCTTGATGTCATTTCTGTCTTGGTTGTCCTGTGTTTGGGCAATCAGAGGACCCAGGTGTTCTATCTCTTTATCCAGTAAAGACTATCTGGTAGCCCCCAGAGTCCAGTTTAGTTCATGAAACAACATATCAGACAGAACTCAATGTCATGTTGAAATTTAAGTTCAAACTGTTTTATAAGAAATTTATCCTCTTTTGAGAAACCTGAATAGTAACAGATTCTCATAGGAGGTCAGGTATGTGGGCACCAGGGCCGGGCAAGCAGACTCCGAATTCCTGAAGGACTTTTCTTCATTTTATGGATCCCAGGACCTTCATCCACTTTCGAACATCTGAACCATCATCAGGAACCGGTAAACAGTTTTAACCATCAGGACTGTTCGGGCCCTGCCCAGAGTCCTAAATAAGGGGTACCTTACTTACTGACTCAAGATACAGGCCCCCTGGAAAGAAATCAAACTGCTATCAACTTTGTTTTTAAAAATGGAAATTCTGTACCTTCTCAAATGATACACCCATGAGTGCGCTGGGCATCACAACAAAATCCTGTGTGATGCTTCTTTTCAAATGCAGACATTTTTATCTCCTACTCCATGGGAGGCCTTGTTACTTCCCTACTGAAAGCTCTTGTCCATGCATCCTGACTACTAAACGGTGACAAATGACCCCTACAACTCTCCCCAGAGCGACCACTTCCTCAAGGATCAATGAGAATCCAGAGACAGTAACCTCTTGTGGGCCAGGCTTCATAATCTCAGAACAGATCCAAGTTCCTTCATAGCTAAGATGAGAATACTCCTGCTAGAATCAATAATATTCATCTCCTGAGAGAATGAAAGATTAGAGTCCACTTCTAAATGATGTAAAACCTTTTGTCTAACTTGAGGCAACTGAGATCTGGTGCCCACCACCCACTTTAGCAGGAGAACTTTCTCTGCTGACTTACTCTTCACACTCCACAACAGCTTAAGCAGGCATTTACTAGGATTAACGGGATTGCAGCTACGTAGGTATATTAGTTCTTGCTAGCTGCATAACAGATTACCCCAAAATTTAGCAGCTCAAACAACAAATATTTATTACCTCACAGTTTCAGTGGGTCAAGAATTTATTCAGCTTTATCAGGGTGACCCTGGGTCTGCGTCTTTCACAGGCTGCAGTCAAGATGTCACCCAGGAGGACAGTAATCTCAAGGCCTGACTCAGAAGAATCTGTTTCCAAACTTATTCAGGTCCTCCCTGGCTCTTGGCCAGAGATATTAGTTTCTTGCCAGGTAGACTCTCCACTGAGCAGCTCACAACAGAGCTCACTTCCGTTAGAGCAGGTGAGGGAGCAAAAGCCAGAGGGAGAGGTTGCCCAACGTGGAAGCTACTGTCTTTTCCCAATCTTAGAAGGGACATCCCATTGCTTCTGTTATAGTCTATCTGTTAGAAGCAAACCACTATGTCCAGCCTCCACTCCCAGGGGAGGGGATTATAGGAGACTGTTCTGTGTGGCATGGGCCCAGACAGGACCCACGCGCATGGATAGGTTCTCCCATGGGGAATCAGGTCTGCAACCCAGGCATGTGCCCTGGCTGGTATAGCTCAGTGGACTGAGTGTGGGCCTGTGAACCAAAGGGTTGCCAGTTCAATTCCCAGTCAGGGCACATGCCTGTGTTGCAGTCCAGGTCCCTAGTTGGAGGTGTGTGAGAGGCAACCACACATTAATGTTTCTCACCCTCTCTTTCTCCCTCCCTTAACCCTCTCTCTAAACCTTTAAAGGAGCTGACTGGAGAAGTGGCTCCCGTGGTCTCTGACACAGCTGAGTGAGAGGAAAGTCAGTATAAGAAGGGACTAATAAAATGGCAAGTGGAGGGAAGGTGAACAAGAAAGAAGCTTGAGATCTGGAGGCAGTCAGTGATGGAGCAAGATGGAGTAAGAGAGAGCACACTGGCAGGTGTGAGGCCCTGGTCTGATGTCGGACAGCCCAGGTGTTGTCTGGGTTTGGAGCTAGCCTGTGGCAGAAAGCAGCTCAATAGGAGGAGCAGAGGTCACTGCAAGGACAAGGGACAGGGTGCTAGGCTGTGAAGTGTTGGCCAAAAGGTCCACACGAGCACCGTGAGTGCCCTCAGCAGGGTGGGACTAAGAAGAATGACCATCAGTAAGACTGTCCATTCACATAAACCTTTAAGATTCCGAGCAAGACAGAGAAAATATTTGCCAGGAACATCACTCAGGGACTATATCTGTGAGATATAAGTAGATCAATTACATTTTAAAGAAAACCTCAAGATTTAATTTTAAAAAATATACAAAGGATTGGAACACTATTTCACATAAGAAACATAATTAAGAAAAAAATCAAAAGAAAAAATGTTTCTTACAAGTGATTAAAGAATCGGAAAACAAAATAACCTTAAGATACCAGTTTTATAAAGAATAAAGTGGTAAATTATTTTTCAGTAATAAGACCTGTTATTGATGAGCCTTCAAACTCATTCCTTTACTGGTCACTTGGTAACTCTATCCTTCCCTTTTGGAAAACCATGGCAGTGCCTAGAAACAGACTTAACAGTGTTCATAACGTTTCGCCCAGGTTTTCCCTCCTATGAGTGTACCTCAGGTAAATAATCCCTCAGAAGGAAAGCATGCAGGAATTTATTTAGAGTTATTTTTTTAGATTTATCTATTAAAAAAATAGGGCCAAGTCTAAGGGAATTAATAATACTTTCCAACATAATAAAATGTTACGCAGCTATTTAAAAGGATGAATTTCTAAAATATGTGAAACAGAAAATGTTTAGTTTGCTTGAAAAATGAATGGAATACAAACAGATGTATATATCAAAAATGAAATTTATAAAAAATATGCATGTAGAAGATACAGGGAAATAGAAAGTAGCTACTGAGTTAAGTGATAGAATTATGCAACATATCTAAGTTCTTTTCAAGTTTTTATGGGTTGATTATAGCTTTTTTCAATACAAACTGAATAACTTTAATAAATAAAAATATGTAGTTGGGTTCACCAAGGACCAAACAATTGACTTAATGTATTAGAACCCCTCAGGTCATCATTTATCTGTAATTCCTCCCTGAGTCGGGCTGTCTGCTCACTGAATTCTGTCCGGGCAAATCAGCCAGCAGAACGCACATGGGGAGGGCTTCCCCACCTGGCGCACTAGGAAAGCACTGAGCCTCCTTGCTCTGTATCAGTCCAATGCATAAGCGCCTACGAGATGTGTGCTGATACATTTACAAACCTATTATCTCACGATGGTACAATTTTTTTCTTTCTTTTATTCTAGTCATTCAGTAATTGGAACCCTGAAAATTTAAGCACAAGGTCACTATTCTCAGAGGAAGAAGCAGACCATCCCCAGGATACAGTAGAGACCAGATCACTTCGGGCAGAATTATACCAATCAATTCGTGTTACTAAATAAACCACAGAGATCTCAAAGCTTGGTACTGATTAGCATTTAATTTTATTCTGCTACCAGTAATTTTTATATTTTCATGAGTAATCAACATATTTTTAGCAACTGATATAGCAACAATGAAATGGGAGGGGAGCCACAACTCTGGCCAGACACTGCCAAATCCCCACACGGCTGCAAACACTTTAGTAAGAGCAGGGCCTGTCCCCAGAAATCCCTGGCTAGTTAAGGATTTCCAGGCCCCCAGGTCATCCCTTCCTCCCTCAGGAACTCTGGAGTGGGCAAGATGCTTGAAAAGAAGAGTTGATGCTTTCTGAGTACCTGGTCTAGCAGTCCTCTCCACTAGTGAGCATCGAATAATTTAGAGTTATTGAATAATATGCAAAGACCCCTCAGAGTGAATCCCTTCCACTTCAGTCGGTGAGTACAAGGCTCCAGTATGAACTTGTAAAAAGCTAAGGCTCCCACTGGAAAACAATCAATAAAAGTAAAAATAGATTTTATGGTTTCCAAATCAAATTACCATCCTTGCATATGATTTTAACTAGCCACCAAGGCAAACACACAGAGGTTGTACAGGAAAAGGAAAAAAAAGCACTGTCATTAGCTAAGCAGCCTGAGATCAGCCTCCAGCCGCTCTGACCCTCACTGGGCTTTCTCATCTGTGAGATAACTCGCTCTCAGAGGCACTGTAAGACTACAACATCTCAAGATGCTGTTAGAATGAGGGTCCAAG
Organism: Trachops cirrhosus; assembly: GCA_028533065.1. NCBI lineage: Eukaryota > Metazoa > Chordata > Mammalia > Chiroptera > Phyllostomidae > Trachops > Trachops cirrhosus. The sequence goes on from CM052541.1 coordinate 144,342,114, forward strand.
ATTTACCCACACAAGAATTTTGCAGTCTACATAGTAGGTTTTTGACACGGAAATCAGGAAGGGCTGGGCTAAGTACCATGCAAACAGACCCAACCAGAGTTACCCTCTCAACAACACCACGAAATAAGCCTGGTTTGTTCTGAATTTTATTGCCTCCCTTGTAAAGACTACAATTTTCCCCTTTCATACCTGCCCAAACCAAGGCATGGTCGGCCTCCTCCAATGGCCCCTTGCAGGGCTCTTCACCCACTGTCCTCCTCCCAGCACCCAGGCCCGCCCTTCGCCCTTCAGTCCTCCCCCCCCCGCCTTATACTAGATAACAACAAATTCAAATCACCTGCTGAGCTTTAACAAGCACCTTCTCTGGCCCTCAAGCCACTCCCAGAGACTCAGAGTTATGTGGCCTGGAATAGGACCTGTGCAGCTGGATTCTAAAAGACCCCAGGTGATTCTAATGAGCAATCAGAGCTGAGAACCACTGATCCAGGCAGGTTATTTGGCTTAGAATCTGCATTAGGAAACATTGCTTTGAGGCTCCAGAACATTCCTCATACTGTCTATAATCTTCTTCTTTATCTGTGGATTTCATCTTTCTAGCTAGACTGATGGGCATAATAACTTCTATGTCTTTATTCCCCTCCTCTGCCCTCTGTTCACAATTACTCAGCATATGTTAACTGTGCTAAAATGTGCATAGAAGTAATATAATGTTTCTGATCCTTTTCTAATGCCTAGGCACGAAACCTTTCCCGTCATTCATTGGGAGGCCGGGTATGTGGCTGCTGTGCTCCAGGTGGCTCCCAGCCTAGCCCCAAGGGCCTAATGTGAATGCAGTGCTATTGCACGATGAGATTAAACTGGGTAGGAAGAGCAGCTATTAAAATAGCTTATTCCCCTGTGCCTTAAAAACAAAAACAAGTTTGCTAGTATCCAAAGCCCTTGAGTGAAAATCACTTTAAAAGAAGTGGAAAATTAGAAGAGAGATTTGTTTGAAACCAACTGTTGTTCAAAAGTAGATATAATAACAAAAGATACAGAGGAAATTTGGACACTGAAAGCAGTGTGCCCTCAGAAGACATGAGTAGCCACCTGAACATAAATCACAATCCAGGAGATCAACCAGAACAAGTGACTGATTGTCCACTTTGGCCTTGGCCTTGTTTTATAACTTAAAAAACTGTCTTTGCTCCTCTCTAGAGAATGAATATAAAAACCATGAAACCATCAGAACTGGAAGGACGCCGGAAGCCCTATCTTGTTAAAGATCTCATCGTCTGCAAAGAGACTCCTCAGCTCTCCTGTCCATCAACAGCACGCTGAGTAATTCCAAAGAAGTCTGCTCTGACCACACAAGACAAACCCTCCCAATTCTGGACAGGTCTATTTTAAAGTGCTGCCTTACCCTGAGTTGTGATCCATTGTGATTTTCCCACATACATGCTCCATCCTCCTCTCTGTCCTCCTCTGCCCAAATATGTTCATCATCTGCAGTAACCTAAGTCACCACCCACTTTCAATATAAAAACAAACAAAAAAGCAGCATATGACCCATATAGCTTCACTTCTCCAGACTATCCATCCCCAAGATCCTCAAATTCCTTACATAAAATTATTTTGAGACTAACAATCTTCCTAACCATCCTTCTCTGGATACACGCTAGTTTGGCCAAGTTCTTTTTTAAAGATAGATCCCAGCTGTCACTGGTGTGGCCCAATGGATTAAGCACCAGACTGCGAACTAAAAGGCCACCAGTTCTATTCCAGTCAGGGCACATTACTGGGTTGTGGGCCAGGTCCCCCTGTGGGAGAGTCCGTGGGAGAGGTAACCGATGTATCTCTCACACATTCTTTCTCTCCCTCTCTTCCTCCCTCCCTTCCCCTCTCTCTAAAAGTAAATAAATAAACTCTTTCTTAAAAAAAGTTTAAAAGATGGATTCCAGAACGGAATACGTACTTCTTGGTTCAAGAAACAATTGTTGGCCACCTATTGTGTGCCAGGCACTTGGTCAGGCCCTGGAGACAGAAATGAATCCACCAGACCTGGGGCAAACTCCAGCTGAGGCGGCAGTCAAACCGAATCACCGAGAGAAGGTACAGGGAGGCAAGGAGTGCTCTGAGGAAGAAAGCACCAGGCGCCTGGGAACATGGAGCAAGTTTGCCTGACACACTCTGGGATAAAGTTCCAGAAAGGACATTGCTCTGATTAAACAGGCTAGGTTTGTATTAGCTTCTTTGGCAGCCCGTCACACTGGTGACATACTGAGATTAAAATCAACCAAAGTCATAAGTCTTTTTTCACATGTCTCTTTTCACCCTAGATTTGTGAAATTCAGTTTGGGGACCTGGTACAGAATGTGACACATCCCTGTTAGGTTTCTTCTTGTCAAGATTGAAAGCTTTGATTCCTGGTTTTCCTGTCCAATTTTTTAGCTATTCTTCAACCTGGAGTCATTCAAAAATCATTAAGTATGCCTTTGAAGTTGCCAACAGGACATTGAGAAAAGTCCCTGGAGAGCTCTCTTCAGGTTGTTATCAGTCCATTAATCAGCACTGTGAGGATGCAGCCACCGAACCAGTCACAAATGCACCACAATTAATCCACAGACTTTCAAGCTTCTTTATTTGGTAGGGGAAGTTGTCTGTGAAACAAAAACCAGCGGATTTCCAATATATAGGGTGGGGCAAATGTAGGTTTACAGTTGTGAGGATGTGAAACACAAAGTTTACTCCAAATTATTATTTATTAATTACTGTACCATTTCCCATACAAACAGCTGTAAACCTACTTTTGCCCCACCCTGTATAAACAGATAACAGAGGAGCTGCTGTAGGTGAAGCAGGAGTGGAAAGAGACCCTCTCCTCCCCACCAGAGCACCCAACGAACTTTGCTGTCATGGCCATGGACCTCCCCTTTGAAAACCAGCCATCTTGCCCACAAGAACATTATGAGAGATGGAACCCAGTGGTTGAAGAAATCAAGAGATGGTCTCTCCAACTAGTCAGTCTGGCAAGTCTAGAAGGCAGAGTGGTCACTTTTTGGTATGATTTATTCATTATAAACCAATGACAGTCCTTCATGAAAACTATCTACTTAACTCATTCTAGTACATTATTTCACTACCAGTTTCTATTTCTCCCTCCCCTTTTAGAAACTGGGACAATTTCTTTTCTCTATCTTCTGACATGTTCCCTATCCTTCCCATTGCTGAAAGACTACAATCTGGGTTGCAAGATCACATGGACAATTTTTCGCATCCTAGGACTTGAGCACCACTAGATTGTAAGCTTCTTGAAAGTAGAGATGATGTTCATTCATCTTTGTCTCCCAAGAGCCTAGCCCAGCACCTGGTGTATAACCAATACAAAAATAATGTTTAAATAATGAGTTTGCTTATTAGTCTGTTAGTTATTTAAAGATATTGAAGTGCTCTCTAGCGGCCTTCTCACCTAGTTTGTATTTCAATTCTTACCTATGTAGAAGCAAATTATGAGTTGAGTGCTTTGACTTTCTCCTTGTTGTCACTTAACTTTGTACCCTGAACCAAAACCCACAGGTTTCCCCCTGCCCTCCACCTCCCCACACCACGGCCCACTGCTTAGCTCTTCAGAGCATCTTTTGCAGTGACTGATTTCTTCAGGTGTGTCTGTGACCAAAGAAAACTAATGAAATCATATCCTTTTCCCCAAGAGAAATGCAAGTTACTCACAAATAAGTCACAAGTTGGCACCTAAAGATATTCCAATTTATGTGTGTTCTGCCATGGTTCTAGCTTAACACCCCCACCTGAAAAAAGCTAGATGACAATATAAGGGGATGAGAAGAGGGCGGGGAAAGGGAGAGCAGCCAAGTGCCTCAAGTAATTAAATTTCCTGTTACCACTTCAAACAAAAGCTAGGGACACAAGATAAAACATCCATACCAACAACAACTATAAGATTTCAATGTTTCAATATTATAATCTTCTTTATAGATAAATCATAATTTTCTTAGGGAAAAATCCTAAAAGTTTAATTATTTAAAATGTGTAAAGTTTTATGACTTCTAAAAAGATTTTGTTTATTTATTTTTAGAGAGAGAGAAAGGGAGGGAGAGAGGGAAACACCAATGTGCGGTTGCCTCTTGCATGCTCACCACTGGGGACCTGGCCCGCAACCCAGGCATGTGTCCTGACTGGGAATGAAACCAGCGACCCTTTGGTTCACAGGCCGGCACTCAATCCACTGAACCACACCAGCCAGAGCAAATTTTATGACTTTCAAAACTGTGGAATGCAACTTTAGAAAGTATGTACCAGTTTTAATTCCTACCAGCAACATGTCAGTGCATCCCCCAAACCCCTGGCCAATACACCACACTATATTATATTTAAAAAAAAAACTTGGCCATTTTGAGAGTGGTGCTTCATCTTTTAACTTGCATTGCTCTAATTATTGAATTTGCCAAAAAGTCTATTTAGTTTTTCTGTAAAATAAAAGATACAGTTTTCATTTTTTAAAAAACTTTTATAAGATTTTATTTGATTCAAACTGATGAAAATTGCTGGGAAGCACATTTTTCATTTTCACCAATAACTTTATTGATTTGGATATTTTGAGTGTGGTGGCTATCTCCCCACTATTGGCTTCTGGTGGGTAGGGGCCAGGAGAGCTGCCGAACATCATCCAATGCATAAGACAACCCCACAGAAAAGAATGATTTGGCCAAAATGTCAATAGCACCAAGAAACTTCACAAACCACTTTTGACAAGTTCGATAAGTCACAGCACCTTCTCCATACACTGCACATATCTCTTTTCACATTTCAGTTGTTTTTACCTTTCTTGAAATAATAAAGCATAATAAGCTGAAAATGTTGTGTATCTCCTTCAATATTAAAATGGCTGCACAAATATTCACCAATTTTGATGTTTTTTTTAAATGCATGCTGATAAAGACAGGTGTCACAATACAATCTAACAAAATTGTTTCGAATAAAGTTCAAGAATACTAAACACTACTATAGCCATCATATGGAAAAAGCTAAACGAACTTTTTGGCCAGCCCAACACCAAAGAGGTTGAACACTTTTCATGTATTTATTAATCATTGTATTGTTGTTGCAAATTATCTTTGTATCTCTTTTGCCCAATTCTCCCCTTCAGGTATTCATTTTTCTCATTGATTTCTAGAAGCTCTTCACATATTTAGGAATATTCATGCTTCTGCCACCTGTTGCAAACATTTTCCCAGCTTACCATTTCAATTTTAACTTTAGTTATAAAGATTTTTGACATAGAGGAGACTCGTATTATTTTTCTCATGTAATCTAGCAATTCAGCTTTTCTTTTATAGTGTCTCTCTTTCATGCCATGTCAGAAAAAATTTCCCAACTTCGAGATTATAGAAGAGTCTTCCACATTTTATCCTTAAAACTTTATGATTTTATTTTTTACATTGAAATGCTTAACCCATTTGCAATTTATTCAGGTGTATGACAAAGTCAAGATTGTACTTATTTTGTTCCGAATGGTTAGCCAGCTGTCCCAGAACCATTCACTGAATTAATTTGTCTTCCTCCACTGATAGAAATGGCTGCCTTTATCATATTCTTTGTTTCCACCCACATGTCTATCTCGCAGGAATATTGAATTCAACTTAATACCCACAACTTAAAGATGTAATCTTCCCTCTCCTCCAGTGTTCTTCAAGTCTATTCACTATTTTGTTTAGTCAGTTTATGTCCAGAACTTGGTTATTCCGCACCCCTGCCCTCGCTACCACTACCCTCACCCTGCCCCATACACACATATCAAATCACTAAATTTTAGCCAATTCTGTCTCTAAAATATAGCCTTAACCCATCGTTTGATGCCCAACCGTAGCACCCTGGCTGCAGTCCACAGCTCCATCTTGTCTTTCCTGGACTACATACGACTGCCTCCTCGCCAGGTCCCGGAATCCATTCTTGGCCCCTCTGGCACATTAAATGTAAATAAGGTCGGTCATGCCACTTCCCAACTTTCAACCTCTCATGTCTTCCATTGCTCTTAAAAACAAAGTCCAAAATGATTTAGGGGACATATGAGGCCTGCCTGATCTAGCCCCTGCCTACCTCCACCTCATGCCACACTTCAGCTCTTGCACAGTTTCCAGACACACTGGCCATCTTTCCATTCCTTAAAGAATCCCAGCTGCTCTTCAACTCAGAGCCTTGTATTTCCACACTGATCTTCTCCCTGTCCCACCCCGGTTCCTCTTCCCCACGCACATCCCTACCTAACTCCATCTCACCTTTCAGAGACCACCTTACACATCATCCCCTCGAAGAGGCCTTCCACAACCCCTCCCCACCAACCAAGTTAGCTTCCCCTGCACAGTGCCCTGTGGCACCTCATATTTCTCCATGTGGCACTTCTCCTAGGTTTGCTACATTACAGAAGTTTATGACACTACCTCCCTTGGGTGACAGCTCTGGTCACTCAGGACTGTGCCCAACTTGTTCACCACCGTTTCTTCAGCCCCTCACAGATAGCTTGGCACACCTTTGTGTTTGTCCATACAGGTACACTCACACAGTCCTCAATCGAAGGCACAGCCCTTCTGTCTGAATGCCAATTATTACAAGTATACTCTGTCTCCTAAGTCACTAGCCATGACTGGAAATTATATTCTTTGACAGGAAATTGCAGATGTCACCTGGAGAACCCATCACTATTTCTGATTCCACTTCTTAAATGCATCACAAATTTCAATATTTTACTAGCAAAGTACTCCCAGATCCACAGATCCTGAAGTCCAGATTTGCTGTTCATCCAGCACATATTTATTGCTCAGCAATGGTGCATAGCTGAGCATCATAACTGAAACTGTACTTTTATTATTCTCCCCCATACGATTATCTCTCCCAAACCAACTCTCTCAACCAACTCTCTCAAACCAATTTGCTTTCCCCATCAGATAACCACTGTATCACACATAGGATCTATAACAGCCCAGTTAAAAGCAAAGAAACATTAGATTCTGGTAGTATCTGCCTCTTGCACTCAGATAAATGCACAGCTTCCCTAATACTCCTTTGTGACAACCTGAACTATCCCCAACACCCCTTCGCCCTGCAGGCTGCTACCCAAGCCTGAACCCTAGGGTCAGTAGAAACAAGAGAGGAATCTCGGCCCAGCAGCAATCCGCCCTGACCCACACACAAGGCGTTTCCACCTCCAACTTCCTTAATAAACTCTTAGCTCAACTTTATGAAAACTGCCTTCCAAAAGCTTTAAAATACAATCTTGTGTTATGACTGGGAGAAATGTGAGAACAACAGATATGGAGTATAAACCCACTGAAAGGACTTGGCAACAACCAAAGGCACACTCCCCAAAGAGGGCGGCCCCTTGCTGTAGTGACCTCATCCCTCCCCTCATCTGTGTCTTCCTAGAATCCCGCTTCCCCCTTTGGCTCCCTGAGACCAACTCTCTCCTCTCCTGGTGTGCCAGAGGGGTGAAGGGGCCTGCCAAGTGGCGCCTTGTTCTTCAAAGATTTCTGGCCCAGACTTGCATGCATAATTGCAGCCATGCTCTCTTACCTCTTCCTGGCCCCTGACTCTGCTGCAGCCCATCTGCTTCCTGAGCCACCTCACATTTGCCCAAGTGAGGCTTCCCAGTCTGGAGGCATGGGACCCCACAGGCATGTCTGGTTAATGGCGGGCTAGAAATTTTCTGTTACTAAACACAAAAGCTTCCTTTAATCTTCTATATATTATTTAACTAAGAACTAAATGATCAATCAAATATCTATGTACTTCAAAAATTTTATTTTTTAACTCATCCTGAAAAACTATACCACATTGTAATTATACATGCTGATATGGGTGACGTGAAGTACACATGGCAGGTGACTCCTTTTTATTGCCTTTGAAAAGAAGTGCTACTTTGCCTCCCTTTACTCTTTATTAAGTAGTTGAGATCACATACTGGTGTTCATTAAAAATAACCAAGAGATTTGACTCCTTGACATGTGCCAACCCAGTGTGAACAAGGACTCTGAAAAATAAAGACTTCTAATCCATGTGTATGTCTTAATAAAAGGCTTCAGGCTGGGCAAGAAGGAGTGGGGGGCGGGGAGGAGTGCTTTACGTTTGTCATTAGTCAAGTGTAGTTGGCTGGCAATTGGCTTGTTTTTCTCACTTCCATTAACAAATTCCACTTTATTACTTGGTTCTTTCGATTGCAGCTTCAAAAGGACATCATTCCTCCTCAAATATTTATGCACTTCAGACTGAGTTCTAACACATTTCTTTGCTGGGGAGCCAGCCTCCTAAGTTAAGAAGTGTGTGACCTCAATTCACCCAACCCAGGAAATCCGAATCAGGGATAAAATTCCTTATATGATTCTCTACTTAGCCTCCAGGAGCACATTATCAAACACATTTAAAAATTACTTTGAAAACTGCATTTTAACTTGCTTAGTTGTGACAACTTCAGAAAATGCTCAGAAGGAGTCATCTTGGCAAACACAACCCCACTTTAAGTCGCAATTCATAAGGAACTTCAGGGCAGTTGTTCGGCGAGAACTAGCAGGGATCTGGAGTCAGATGCCTGGCTTGGGTTCCTGGCTCCGGTTTTACTCTTTGTGTGACTGTGCCTCCGTTTCCTCCTGTGGCAAATGGGTGGTGTGACCCTGATTCATACTGGACTTCATCTCCTGTTCTTACTTTAAACTCATATCTAATGGCACAGCTGGGGATCTGTACTAACACAGGACACAACTATATATTTCTTATTTTTATTCTGTCTTATTTTCCTTCTGCCTCAAGATCATACCTGTAGATTCAGGATTAATAACAGAACAAAAATATAAAAGAGGCAGAGGGCAAAGTGGAGTTTGGCTGATAGTTTCATAGCACCATGAGGTGTGCTCCCAGGTACACAAAACTGAATGGTATTGAGTACTTAATGACAAAAGAAACCATTTGCAATATATTAAGTGGGGGCAGACAGGTCAAGAAAGTATGTGTGTATATATATACATACATATATAATTCAAAATTATGCATAAAAAATTGGAAAGATATGCATCAAAATGGTAACTGTGGTTAGTAATAGGTTATAAGATTAGGGTGACATTTTCCTTCTCTGTGCTTTTCTGAACCTTCCCAAATTTCTACAACTACATTTTGAAATCAGAAGAAAGTTTTTTTCCCCAAAGACTGTTTTTCCCCTCAAAACACAATGTTCCTAATGTAGTTATATTACACATAAAATCTGTGAAAGTAATAATGAAAATAGCTAATATTTATTTGGCATTTATGATGTGCCAGTCATTATAGTAAGTACATTACCTAAATTCGGATTTAGTCCTCACACTCTATGACGTAGGTATTGTTCTGACCCCATTTGCAGATGAAAAATCTCCAGTTATTCATGTGAGGTCAGACAGCTAATAACTGGTAGGGTCCAAGGTATGAACACAGGGGACCTGACTCCAGAGCTCTCTCTCTCGTGTGAGGGCCACTAGGCTTCCTGCCTCCACCCACACTGCTTCCCCAAAACCTAACTTTTTAAAATTTTTGTTCTTGATTTTTGTATTTTCCATATAGCTCTTCTTGACTCTCACCCTCTCAGGAGGAGGATGGAAACAGTCGATGTGTATACTCATTGCATGAGGTAAAAATGCAGCATTCACTGTGTACGTGGAATCTCTGCTTTAAACACACACACCTTCCCAAAGGGACGTGGAAACGTGCAGAACCAAGCAGGGAACAGCACTGACCAACAGCACTGACCACAGCACTGCCATCGGGGCTCTCACAGCACGGTGAGCCTCTCCTTCCCGACCCTGTCACAGCTGAATTTTACGTGTGCTTGGCATCTGTTTGTTTGCCAGGCACTATTCTGTGCACTTAATGTGCATTAGTTTTCTTCTCACCATTATTGTCCCCACTTTACACATAAGGAAACTGAGGCCTTTAGAAACTTGCCCAAGGTCACAAAGCCAGTAAATGACAGAACTGGGTTTTGTTATTTTACTTGACAAACTGGGATTGATGTCTAGAGGCATCAGTCTTGAATGAACAAATAAATAAATGAATGAAAGTACACTCTGCATTTTCTTTAAAAAAAAGCCTATCTCTTATTAGGATTGTTTGATTTTATTTCTGTAGGTAATGAATATTTCTCATAAATCATATTTCTTTTTAAACTTTTTTAAAAGATTTTTTTATGTTTAGAAAGAAGGGAAGGGAGGTAGAAAGAGAGAGAGAGAAACATCTATGTGCTAGAGAAACATTAATCGGTTGTCTCTCGCATGCTCCCAGCGGGGGACCTGGCCCACAACCCAGGCATGTGTCCCAACCAGGAATTGAACCAGCGACATTTTGGTTTGTGGAACAACACCCAACCCACTAAGCCACACCAGTCAGGGCTCATAAATCATATTTCTAATATTTTAAAATGGCATTGCTATTGTGAATGGAATTCTTAAAATTAGATTTCTAAATTGTTATTTGGATGTTTAAAAAAACTGGCATATTAACCTGTTTGTAACTTTTGTAATTACTGAATTCTCTCATTCTCTGTAATAACTTTAGCTGCTTCCCCATTATTTTAGCTACATAATCTCTTAGTTTCTATAGATAATCATTTTGCCTGCTTTTTCCAACACTGGAGGTATCGTCTTTTTTCATGTTGCCCAATCTCACTGACGGGCTCTCCAAAAACTACATAAAGAACAGTGAGAGCAGGTGCCTTTGTCTTCTGCGCGGTGGAGATGCTCCCAGTGACTAATCATTCACTATGACACTGGCTACTGGCTCAGTCCTTCCATCATGTTTAGAAACAGATACTGAATTCCACCATCAAATGCCTTTTCAGTGTTCAGAGAATCATGGTCCTCCCCCTAGCCAATCATAACAAGTGTTATTCATGTGTTTCATATATCAAATCATATTTTCTATTCTGTTTTTACTTGGTCTGGATGTAAAGACTTTTTTATACACCAAAACTAAAAGTAACTAGAAATTAAAATTAACTAACTTTAATTCATTTCAAACTTAATTTTTTATTTTAATTTGAATTTAATTAGAATTCTTTAAACTACATGCATAGATAGTCACTGCCTGCCTTCAGTCTCTACCACCTACTCCTCAGGCCTCACCCATCCTCTAAGACATGAGGAGAGCCACTGTCTAAGTCACAACTAAGGCTCTTCCTGTTATACTCAGAAATGCGCAACACCTCCATGTTTTCAGTATGCTAAAGTACATGCCTCTTAGCATAATTATCATCCCTTATAATATGGCTCCAACCACCTTTTAATCTTCGTTGCAATCTTTGATCCCAAAATGCTCCTCACTTGTGAGTTCTTTTCTTATGATTTGCCTGGAAGGTCCTTTCTTATTTTCTTCATTAGAATGACTGTTTACTTTCTTGGGCTAAGACAGCTGCAACCTCTTGTATGGTCCTCCCCAGCTCTCCCACCACTTCATCCCTGCTTCTGCTGTGTCCCCACAGCCCCGAGTGTAGACCTCTGTCACATGACCTGCCCCAGCCCAACCTGTGCATGGTCACTCTTTTCGAGCAGGGGCCAGCATAACTCTCCAGATGGTCGAGTGGTAAACATTTCAGAATTCCCAGGCCATATTTAATCTCTATTACATTTTGTCCTTATATTTTAATAATGTAAAAACCATTTTGAACTCATAGGCCATAAAAACAATGGGTCACCAGCTAAGGGCCATAATTTGCCTACTCATGCTTCAGAGTCGCATCTCTCCCACTGGACTATAAGCTCCCTGACAGCAGGGGTGATCTCTAATTCATCTTTGTATTCCCCAGCTCCTGGACATGGAGGTGTTCAAATCATTGATGACAGTTAAGCTGAAACAACAGTATTCATTTATCCTGACGAATCGATTTCCCCAAATCTTGAATGATTTCAAAAGAAAGTCTTTTTGCATTTTGAGTCTCTTAGGCATCTGGGCATTAAAAGTAAGGCATCTCCCAGGGTAAAGGGAGAAGCAGATAATTTTGCCTTGTGTGAACATCAAAGAAAAACTTTGATGTTCAGCTGAAGAGCCTTTCCCTCTCCAAATGCAGCAGAAGTGCTTCTGTGAGAGAGCCAGGCTGCTCCCTGGGTCCCCATACAGGTCCTAACTCCAGCTAACTCAGCTTTTGAGTGGCGCACTCAGTTTCCCATTGCAGCAATTCATCTAGATTTGGGATGCAGTTTTGAATACTTGCCAGGTATCCAGACTAGCTACCATTGACCATTCATTCACCTCTCATTTCACTACAGTTGGGGAAAAAGCCTTTGTCTAAGTCATTAAGTGCCAGAAAGACATTGGCAGTTTATCATTATTACAGCTGGGATCTTGCTCTTGGTTCTCCCAACCAGAAACGCTCCAGAAAGGTCACGATCACCCCTCTCTGGTTAAGGAGCCACACTGTTAAATTGTGAGAGATGAGCACTATGTCACTGGCATAATCTCTGTCTTGAATTCAAGGGCTCAATGCCTGGCTTTCTTGGCTCCCCACAGCTGAGCTAGTGAGGAAGGGGAGACAGTCAGTAGCAGGCAGAGTCATTGCCAAGGAGGAAAAGACCCTCTGCACACCTGCTCCGTGAGGCCAGGAGTCCAGTCTGACATTCCCAAGGAACGAGACAAACTGGAGGCTAATTCCACTTATATCTACATCAGGCAGGAAAAGCACCAGAGGGTCCAGACAGGGTCACTCTTCAAGCCACGCAGTGCTTTTCAATGTCTGCTTGGAGTAGGAGCCCAGCCAACACCACCCCCCATGCGCCCCCATGTAACAAAGCTGGCTGAGACTGGATGTGAGTGCTGCATGTGCTATCAGGATCTCCCCCTGCAAGCTGGTGTTCAGGGGAGGACCCCAGGTCCAGGAAGCATCTGGAATATGGAGCAGGAAGCAGCCAGTCAGAGCGGGTCTCCCTGCAGGGGGCAGGTTACACCCAGCACAGACCCCAGTTCCCAGGGCACTGGGTGGATTCCAACAAAACCAATCTCAAACCCCACTTCCTAGAAGTGAGGTACCTAATGTGCTCCAGAATGGAGACGAGGGTGCCGAGAGAGGGCAGTGAAAACCCATCTTCCCCAAACAAAAGCAGCAGCCCCGAAGGACTAGGTCATATGACTAGTCACAGAGAGAGCTTGGCTCCTTAAACATTAGTTGTCCCCAGGAGAGGCCACCATTTCACGTGCTGAAGCTCCTAAATTTAAATGATATTTATGAATCGTTACCACTAAGACTCAGGCTCTGCCTAGTTCAGACTCACATCAGCCCAGCCACCTGCAGCCAACCCAGTGAGTCAGGACAGGTCACCCTCCTCGCAGCACCCTCACCCACCCATGGGCACAGGCAGCTTCCCTGGGAGGGGCTTCCCAAGCACAATTAAACCCACGGTGGGGCTGCAACCTACACATGGATGCAAAGAAACGAATCAAAATCTTACTTTAAATCAATAAACTAACAGTTCTTTACTAATCATGCAAAAAGGATAGAAAATATAGAATAGAAGGTGTGGTACATTACCCAAAAGCCCCGCTAAAGAGCGCATGTCCTTCTCCATCAGCATGTAAATCTCGTCCTCTGAGAAGCGGCCAATGCCGTGGCCATGCATCTCGCGTTTCACAATTCCTTTCGTTATGTGGCACACGACCCACCTCAGCAGGTTGCTGAAGGGACCACCACCACTAAGAGAGAGCATCTTCCGGGTCTCATTGAGATTGTCCACCCACTGGCAATAAGCTAACGTCCTGGAAGTGTGTGGAAACAAGTTACTACTGTGCATTAGATACATAGCAGCTCCACAGGGTCGATTTCCACTGAGTGGTTCAGAACTGAGCGCACTGTGGAGGAACTGAAGCATTGCAGTTTTTATAAAGAGCAGTCTGCATGGCAGACATGACAACAGACCCTTGTGGATGCCTGGACTTCGGGCCTGTGAGATACACAGTAACAAATCCAGAAAATGGTGCCACACTACAATTCCACCAAACCTCTCCTGGCACCCGCCTCCGGACCATCCCCTCTCCCACTCCCACAGCCTTGCTCTGCTTTCTCTTAGGCAACCCCACAGAAAACAAGCAGAAACCCACTTTAGAAGGGTTTTAGGCAGCACAGTGCGTACCTACGGGAGCATTGGGAGGAGGTGGCAGTGACTGGCTTCATTCTCTTTCTTGATCAAAGCTATGGTTACACAGGTGTATGTTCTGTTAATTAAGCTGCACGCTTTTGTTTTGTACACTGTGTATACATTTTATGTTTTATGATATCAAAGAATTTTTTTAAAAGAACTCTTTTGTCTTTGTGAAAAGATTAAGAAGTAGGTATACCTGTTGATGTTTATCGTAAACTATATAAATTATAAATATTACATTAATGATTCACTCTCCAGAACTCTAAAGTGGATACAATACCAAAGGAACTTGGTGGAATAATTTTTCCCACATGGAGGGTGCTTTCGCATCTGTCCAGGTGTCCCCATGTAATAGGGACGGACAGGTAAGCAGCTATTTATTCACTGTCCATGTGTTGTGCTGGCTGCAACACCCAGGCCTTTGCCGATTTTGCTCTCTGGACCTGTGCAACTGCAGGAATGTCTTTATGGTTAATAGTGCTGGTAGATACAAATTAAAGGGTTTTGTACCGAAGGCTGAGAAAAATGTAGCTGAGGGTGTACAGGCATAAGATATTTAGGTTTTTTCTCATCATAATGAGCAATAAAGATGCATTAGCAGTCATCCCTACTCCTAGTGCTGGTTGATAGAGCAGTAATGGCCACTTCAAAATAATTAGAAGAGTAAAAAATATTTTTACAGAGAGAACACAAGAGATGATAGTAAATTATAGCTACTTCCTACCTCAAGGGAAAAAAACTATAAAAGGCCCTGAAATTTTTACCATTTTATATTGTTCTTTTTTTAAGGGATTGTTTCTCTTTAAAATAAAAATTAGGAAAAAAACTAGATTTCTCTAAAAGTTTTAAGTATTCTTCATGTTTACTGAAAGATCCTTCAATCAATTTTAACGTACTCTCTACTGTGACCATCACTCTTCTTTGTTACCTTTTACAGGGATGCCTACAAATCCTGTTAGAAAGATTTGTGTACCTCTTTTTTAAAAGTCTCCTTAAAATAAAGTATTGAGGAGTCAAGAAATGGATTTTGGTGAAAAGAGAGAATAGTATATCGTGATGGCGACTAATTAATGTGTACAGTCAGAGTACTCAATGGAGCCTTTGATATGAAAGACCTCACATTTGCCCCGGCCAAGTAGCTCAGCTGGTTGGAGCATTGTCCCCATACGCCAGGTGGTTGCTTCTCTCCCTGGTCAGGGCACACACAAGAATCAACCAACGAATGTATAAATAATTGGAACAACAAATCCACGTTTCTCTCTCTCTCTCTCTCTCTCTCTCTCTCTCCCTTCCTCTGTCTAAAAATCAAAAAATTCTTTAAAAAATCTCATTTATTCTAGTAAACATTTAAAAATTTTCAAACAAAATGCTTTTCTATTTGCTCTTCTTTTTACACCAGCAATCAAGTCAACTTTCACATTCTCTCAGAATAATTAGGCACTTTCATTCTAATGAACTACATCTAAATTCACAATAAACAGGCTATGTCATCCGTGATTGTTCTGGAAGTCAGTAATCTGAGAATAAAGTGAAATTATCCTAAATTAATCATGACCAGGTAATAATAGTATCCAGGAAGCATCTAAGGTATAAAAATGAGGAATACGGTGGCTGTAAGCTAACAGGTCGATGTGGGGGCAAAATGCATTCTTTACAAGCAAATTTCATAGGTTTTGTCATAAGCATAACTGATGCTGAAGGGTGAGCAGAAGCTCGCCGCACAGAGCAGAGGGAGAAGCTGTGTGCAGGAAGAGCACTGGCTGGTGGATGAATGTCAAGAATTTCAGGACAGGTGGGTGGTGTACACGATGCCTGAGAAAGCTCATAAGAGTTTGAGGCTGGAAGGGTGGGAAAAGATCAGTCAGGATGGATCAGAAGCAGAGGAGGCTAAACTTTATTTTTAAACCAAAGTTTAACCACCTGAAAGGTTTAAAGCACACAAGAAACATGATCAGATTTGTGGTGAAGGAAGGGCTGAAAATAGAGAAATTGGAAGAGGAAGACTGGCTAGAAAACCAGGGCAAGACCAGGCTAGAAGTGATGCACTGAACTAAGGCAACAGTGGAGGGGACTGGGGTGAACAGGGAATGCATAGGGAAAACATGGAGATGAGAGAAAAAGACCAATGGATTTTTTTCTTACTCAGGCTTAGGTAGAAGGAGAACTTAGGCATTTTCTCCCAGGCTGACGGTTTTAGTGGATGATAATGCTGTTAACCAATACTGGCAATACACATGGTGCAATAGACTTAGTTAATGAAAGATGAATTAACCTGTTGCAACTAAAGTTTCCACAGAACCTCCAAAGTGAGGGATCTGGCAGTCTGAGAACTGGAGATAGATTTAGATCAGGATAGGGAATTTGTAGGCGGGAGCAACAGTGGCAATTTTAAAGCTATGAGAGATGAGGTTGCCTAAGGAAGTTTTGAGGGTAAAGAGTGGTATTGGGAAAACCACAGTTCAAGGGCAAGTTAGAAGAGAAGACAGCCAGGCTCCAGGGCCAGCTTGGAGATAAGTAGCAGACATGGCTTTCTGAGATGGAAAATAGTAAGGACACCATTTGCAAGAGGTGAGGAGCTGCAGAGAGGTTTAGAGCTCCTATGACTTTGGTTTCCTCTGTAGAGAAGGAAACAAGGGCAGGTGCAGAAGAGGAGGATGGAGCAATGGGGAGCTTTCAAAGACTAATGGGTAGAGCAGCAGGTGGGGGTGGGAGAGACACCTATCTTGGCCACACAGCTGAGCAGGCAGGAGCCCCCACCAAGGCAAGGAAGTGTGTAAGGTTCTCTACCTGCATTAGCTGGTTGAATGCAGGACACAGAAGAAACACTGAGTTGATTTAGAATTTTGCAGTTAAAAGTAACCTCAAATGCTCTCTGGTCGTTCTCCGTTCTCTTTCCTGCCCTACTCTTTCTTTCCTTTCTTTCATTCCCATGCATTAGGAAAGAGAAGATAATGAAGGCTAGGTAGGTTCTTTCAGGGTGAAGCCCTGTATAGTGTGTATAAAATTTAAATACCAAAGAAGAGGTATCCTTCATGAGTTCCTAAATCAATTACTGCAGGTAATTGACATTATTGACACATGCTTCCATATTATTACAACCCCGAATCCACCTCCTTCTGCAACTCCATTTCCTGAAAATTCTGTCCACAGGGCAGGGCTGCTACCTGTAACACTCCACTGAAACCACCCTGCTCAAGTCCACGGTCCCTACTTCTTGCATAATCCAAATCAACCTTCTTCCATACTTATCTTCCTTGATTTCTCTACGGCATCCAACAATACTGGCGTCTTTCTTAGAATTCTTCCTTAGCTTATGTCTCCACTGCTTTTCCTCTCACCTCTTTCATGTTGCCAAGATTTTTGTCTTTACACCTTCTATCTTCTCACTCCAGGAGTGATCTATTTCCCACCTATGATTCCAAAGTGATAACTCCCAACTCTGTATCTAGCCCAGTCCTCTGTCTGGAGATCCACAGACTCTCGTAAGGGACCCTCAGGAACTGCAAACCAACACCTGCACAACTGGACTCATCATCTTCCTTTCCATCTGATCTGCTTCTCCTCACCCAAGCCAGAAAGCAGCTCTGGAGTCATTCCTCACTGCTCCACATCCCTCACTCCTGACAGCCAGTCACCCTGGGAATTCACTCTTCTTTCCAATTCAGTTAACAGTGGAGTTCAGCCCTTCAGCATTCTCAACCTTGAGGACAGTGGCCTCCTAGCAGGCTCCTGACATCCCCCTCAAGGCCATCCAGAAATCTCTTCGCCCCAATGTAGGCATAAAGAGCTTCCTAAAACACAAATCTAATCATGTGAGAATGATGCCACTTCTCAGTCATTCATCAACTGCCCATAGCTCTTTCGCTTGGCACACCAGGCTCCTCCCCACAGTGTGACCCATCACCCTGCATTGCCTCCCATGCCCCACCACAGAACTATATGTGGCTCCCAAATGCCACTTTTGAGCCTCTCAACTTTTGCAGACATTGCTCCCTCTGCCTGGATATCCTAATCTTTCCCTACCACCCAGCCCTTTCACCTGCCACTCTACTTGTCCCTAGATTCTGTTGTGACACCTTCTCCTGTGGGAAGCCTCCCCCTCATCCTTCTAGCAGGTGCCTTTCCTTGGTTCTTCAAACTCTTCCCCAGCACTGAGAATACAAAGGCTCCGTGTCTCCCTCTAGCCTGGAAGCCACTTGAGGACAGAGTGGCGTCTTATCACCTTGCTTTCAGCCACTCCCCGCCACCACCACATCCAGCGTGGTGCCTGGCCTCTAGCAGTCATTCATTCACTAAGTTAGCTAAAGAAATGAATTATTGAATGAATGAAAAAGGCTTCACTTCTGAGCCAGCCACTGCTAAGCAGTGTTTCTGAGGGATGACAATATTTAAATTAAAAAATGGAAGAGCTGCAGTGGCTATGGAGAATGAAAAAGAGGCTGCCACTGTCTCTTCTGAGATCTGTGCCACTCTCTGCTGGGAAGAGGCCTCTGCACAAGGAGTCATAAATTCTTAACTGGAGAGCCAACGAGAGCCATTTGGAAACTAGACTAGGCTGAGCAATTAAAATAATCTATCATTCTGAGAGCCTCTTTCAGGAAGCTGATACTTGTGTTCTTTATTGCAACTGATGGATCTGATCTCTTCTGTAAAACGGGGTCAAAGAGGGTTTTTTTTAAAGAATGATTATATTGAAACAGAAAACTAAACCCTGCTCAAATATTTTTTTAAAAGATTTTATTGATTTATTTTTAGAGAGAAGGGAAGGGAGGGAGAGAAACATTAATTGGTTGCCTCTCGCACGCACCCTAACCAGGGACCTAACCCACAAACCAGGCACACACCACAACCAAAAATCGAACCAGTAACTCCCTCATCTTGCTGAATGACACCCAACCTACTGAGCCACACCAGTCGGGGTGCTCAAACATTTTTTAAATGATATCAAGAAGACAGGAAAGAAAAACTGACCCTGGGTGTTTAAATGAACATATGTCTCACTATAACCTAACACAAGACCTGGCCCAGAGCAGAAACAAATATCAGTAGGCAGGAAGCTGCAAACCATGGCAAACCACTGTTTGATGAGTGAGACCTTGCATGTGGCCTTCCCAACCACAAGAACGCCTTTCTCCCCGTCCGTCATGCTCTCCTTGCCATATTTTGCTTGTTCTCCAAACATTCAAGGGTGCAGAAGCACAGGGTAAGTTTCTGTGTTTTCCCAAGTTTCACAGGAGATTAGCTCCTCCCAAAAGGAGCCCTCACTACCTCTAGAACTGTGAGGGGGCATATCAGAGGGGAACACATCAATCAAGTTGTAATCAGAAGATCTTGTTGTTAAGTCATTTTATTAAGGCTTCCCATCTCTCCACTCACTGAAAAACTCAAAATTTTAAAATTATGGCCAATCTAGAAGCAAAATTGAATTCCCTGTTCTAACACCTATATATTTATAGGTGTTAATGTGCTGTTATGACTAGTTTGAAATGTGCCTCCACACATTTCCCTACTGGATGGGAAGACTCTTAAGACACTGGTGTCCACAAGGGGGCAGTATGTCACAGAGAAGAGGCTATGGTGTCTGCTACCAAAAATCAATTTCACTCCAGTAATTTGATCCTGTATCTCTCAGACTTCCCTTATAGGGACTTCCCTGCATTGGATCTGACTTAAGCATTTAGTGGAACAAAGAGGATAAAACCCGCCTTCTTTGTCTTCCATAATAGCTTTATAAAGCAAGCGGGACATAATTATAGGGCTTTCAAGTGCAAGACAGAAACCACTTTATAGCTGAGTGTGCTTCTCTGAGCAGACCTAAAACGGACCTTCAGAATTACGTGACATTATATAACAAGAGCTTTCCATTGTCTTTGTTCTTCAGAAAAATCACACCTGGAATATTTTTAAAGTTTCAGACCAAAATAAACATATCTGAAAAGTACAGATAATTTAATTCAATTGAGTCAAACAATCATCCCACCTCTTCCACCACTGTAAGTACAGACACAACCTGGCAACTTATTGGACTGTCAGAATTTAACAGGCTCTCATGGGAAGAAAGCTTATACTTACACTGCTTTCCTACATATTGAGATCAGTTCCCTGTGCTGGTCCGGGTTTCCCCAGGTGCACGTTTGGTGTTCTGCCTCTGGGACTGGAGAAGGGGAAGGAGGAGAGGAGCCTAGGGATGGAGGGTCCATGGATTCTCCATGCCACGCATTCTCGCACCATGAGGGGGACAGGGCTTTTGGGAGCACCTGTTCAGCATCACCCCAGGGCAAGAAGTTGGCTAAAGGCTTGGAAACTTATGAAACCAAGGAAAGTCTGTTTCTCCTTTTGTTACTAGGGACTTAAGGGAATTGGATGAATTAGGACTTATTTTTTGAAAGTTCACTGTACACATTTGCCTCTCAATCAAGACCTGACCTCCCACCTTAACTATTTCTTCCTCAAATTAACTCTTGAAGAGCACAAATGAGAAAGAGTAGCTAACCCCCCAAAAAGTATTTTTCCAATTAAAAAGAGAAGACTCTGTATGACCCAAGCACTTGGAGGTTTGTGGTCCACAGAATTAAGATACATCCCTACCAGGACACCAGCTCCCATCTCTCCCTCCCACCCCTCCCACAAGCACCCTTCCATCCCCACCCCCACCCCTGCCCCCAGCAAGTATTAGCAGGGGCCCTTGTAGAAAGAGAAGAGGAGGGAAGACCAGAAGATGAACTTCTACCATGAGGTAAACATATGTAAAATGCCCCACACACCCAGAGCAAGAGGCAGTGACAGGTGGTACTTGGGAATCTTTCTGGATAAACGTCTTTCTAACTGGAATACAAATTTTATGAACCACTACAGAAATCAGAGTTATAACAAAACTACCAACCCATGTAAGGCTTTCAGCTCCATTTCAGGCAGCTGACAAAGTGCTAGCTTTCCACATTAATGGTCCCATCAATCAAACAAGGAGGCATGAGGGTCAGAGTGGTCCCATACCCGGTCTTCATTTCCCTTAATCTCTGTGACTGGAACCCGGCGAGCAGGTGAGACAGGCTCGGTCCCACAGGCTGTCCCCTGAAGCTAAGCATGTCACTCGCAGTCATACTTTCTGGTCCTCACTGCCAAGCCCTGCAATCTCTGAGAAGGGAAGCCCAGCAGTTCTCGACAGGTGCTACCATAAGCTAAAGACCTGGGACGCAGTCTCTGATTCCTCCCACACAGACCCGCACCTCTGCCTGCCCCCCTCCCACCTCACCGCTGTCCTGAGCTGGGAAGAGCAGGGAGGGGCTCTTCAGGTCAGCCCTGGAATACAGTGGGCAAGAACTGAAAGTAGAAAGATGAAAAGAGAAATAGAGGGTCACTCAAAATCCAAAAGACAGTGCGAGTTTCCCATTTAGAGAACCAAATGAATGAAACAGGAAGGTGAAGAGGAAGAACCTTCTGTAGTCACCTTAGTACTGAGTGTATCTCCCCACGGGAGAGGGAGGAGCTACTGGGCGAGCTACTGACCAAGGTGAAGAACAATGAATGCCAAAACCCTGGGCTTAACAATTCTTAATTAAATCTTTGGAACAAGATCAGGTTTGCAGAAATCGGAGAGAAAACTTCTCTTATCGACTGGCATATAGAAAGGTACTATGACTCCCAAAAGATGGATGAAAGAAAAGAAAAAAAAAACCCAGATGACCATGAGTTTGTAAAGCAAGAAGAACTATGTCTGTTTAACCCCCGCGGTGTCACAGCCAGCACAACGCCACGTGCGGAAGGGGCCAACTGGTCAACAGTGTGTGTGTGTGTGGTGCTCCCGACTCCGGGACGGCAGCCCGCGGGGACAGTTGGGGCAGACACGCGCAGACACGCGCAGACAGCAGTAGCGTGCTTTACTCCCCAGAGGAAAACTGACCGGGATCTCACAAAGCTTGTGTAATTTATTTCACCTAAGACCTCTCCTGTCTTAGTTTTCTGTTCCCTCCTCTGGGTATCTGAGGCGATGTTATTCAGCAGCTTGCACTGGTGAAGAGCCCAGTCTGTTATAATATCGCCCTCACCTTAGTGATTTCCAGTCTAGGTCGGGGTTGGGGGGGTGGGGTCAGCCAACTATAGCCCATAGGCTAAGAAATTTACATTTTTAAATGGTTGAGGCTAAGAAATAAAAAAAGCTTTATATTACATAAAATTCAAATTTCAGTGTTTTTATTGGAACACAGCCATGTGTATTCATTTGCATCTCCTCTAGGGCGGCTTTCCCACTACAATAGCCAGGCAGAGTCAGTACAGTTGACCCTTGAACTGCAGGGGCCCACTTACACATGGATTTCTCCCCATAAATATGTACAGTACTATAAATGTATTTTCCATCCCAAATGTTTTTCTTAATACATTTTCTTTTCTCTAGCTTGCTTTATTGTAAGAATGCAGTATATGATACACATAACATACAAAATATGTGTTAATTGACTGTTGGTGTTATAGATAAGGTTTCCGGTCAACAGCAGGCTATTAGTAGTTAAGTTCTGAGGGATTTTCGACTGTGCAGAGCATCATCCCCACGTTGTTCAAGGGTCAACTGTAGTTACTACAGAGACATGTGGTGCACAAGCCTACCATATGCGCTAGCTGGGCCTCTGAGGAAAATGTCGGCCCTGCTCTAGATACCTAGAAACCTGACAGTCATAAGTTTGACCCCTAAGTCAGTCAGAGTGCAGAAAACTTTTCAAAAGTTTTCTTTCCAAAAGGAAAGGTGTGGGGAGTATCTGAAAAGTGACACGGAACTTGCCTTCCTCTGGGGTGGGGGCAGGCCCTGGGCCCCCACCCCGGGCCCTGCCCAGCGCCCGGCACTCACCAGTAGAAGTGCTCCTCCACCATCTTGGTCACCGCCCTGGAGATGGCTCTCTCCTGAGGTCCAAGGTTTTTGTTTAAATTCACTCCGAGTTTCTCTTCCAGAAAATCAATTATGAATTCTGTGCCAGAAACTTTTTCATGATTATATTCAATCCAAGGCATTTTCCCTTGAGCAGAGAGTTTTCCACCAAAATAGTTCTAAGCAGAGTAAAGTTTAAAAAGAGAAAAGCAATGTTTTATTTCAATTTCTCTATACAATTAACAGAAAGAAACATTCCAACCATACATTTGACAGTGACTGCACTACTCATGTAAGTGCACTCAGTACATAAACTCTTAATGAGAATAAATGTTTACTCTTGGGGGGGGAAACAAGATTTACTTCACATAAAGATATTACTTTACTCCGGCAGATGTTTTCATGGGCTCTGGCTTATTGCTGAGAGACAGTCAAGAGAAAAGAAAGTGAAGACTTGTACACAAATGTTCACAGAAGCTCTGTTGAGCAAATGTCAAAAACAGGGGAAAGGGCAAATGCTCATCAAGAGGTAAATGAATGAAGCAAATTCTGGTATAACTTTGCAATAAAAGGGAATGAACTACTGATACACACAACAGGGATGAATCTCAAAATAACACTGCTAAGTGAGAGAAGCCAGACAAAAAAAAAAAGTGGGGGGTACTTACTGTAGGATTCCATTTACATAAATCTCTAGAAAATTCAAACTGATCTATAGTGACTGAAAGCAGATCAGTGTTTTTGCTAGGGAGGATGAGGGACAGGAAGTAACAGCAGAGCAGGATTACAAGAAGAAATTCGGGGGGGTCATGGATACATCACTACCTTGATTACGGTGATGTTCTCATGAATATTTACATATGCCAAAATTTATCAAATTATACACTTCAAATATGTGCAGCTTATAGTATGTCAATTATATCTCATTAAAGTTGTTTTTCACTTTAAAAAGATGGCATTAGGTAAGTTTTAAATGTACCAGACCTCGACATCTTTAAACGGTTTCTCTAGAGTAGGAGTCAGCAAAGCTTTCCTGCAAAGGGCCGGACCACACGTTGTGGGCAGGCCATGTGGTCTCTGCCACAGCGACTCCACATTGCAGT
>CM052541.1:144366708-144392900 GCA_028533065.1 Trachops cirrhosus
TCAACCATTTAAATATGTGAATATGCCTCTTAGATCATAAGCCTGATCGGGCTGGCAGACCCGCAGCCTGCCCACCTCTGCGTGGGAGCACCCATTTACCCAGATTGCTTCCCAGGGAAATAGGATCATGCATGAGTAACCATACGCATCAAGCCATGCACAAGAAGATGCCTCCTCGTACGGTGCTTGATGATGGCAAACTCTGCAAGGACCGCCTTCCAGGAGACCCTGGCCAAACCTTCTTTTAGATTAGAGACCAAAATTTGCCAAGAAATTTAAAAAATTACCACTTTGGGTTTTTTTGTGAGAAATCATTGGGATTAACAAAGGTGACTACTACTCTAATTGTTCTCACTTAAATCATACCAAGATTTGTGTGTGCCTCTCCCAAAAAACAAACAGTACATCCTACCACAAAGGACAAAATGCATAGACTGTTACAAAATTTCTAAGCGAGGTCTCTCTGGGTCTAAGAAGTATGCTTGCATATTGAGTATGATATGTACAACCACTGAATTGGCCTCCAGTGAGGTAACAGGGATATGGCTAGATAGCATGACTCTTAAAGGCAGTTGTCCATTTGTGCCCACAAGGACTCTGCTTGAGGGTCCCAGGCTTCTCAGACCTTTGAGGAAATATCACCTTTTTGGAAGGCTCAAAGCAGAGTAGGACTAGCTTAATGTCCCTTACAGCTGTCTTTGGCGGTGCATATTAGAAACTTGGACTGCTCTCCCTGTCTGTTGGTATCTTGATACTTTACCTCATTGCTCATTGTAAAGAAATTCATTCTAGGCCCCACCTAGAAAAAGGGAGTTAATGGAGCTGTTAACCATTGCTTTTGTGCAATTAGGAAACCAGAATCTACTCTAGTGGATTCCGTCTGTGCAAGGATTCACAGCTTGTCAAGTCCTTCCGGCCCCTCCCTCGCCAGGCACTGTTGTGCAGTGAACAATTTGCACAACCACACACAGCAGCCCTAGACTTCACCCCTGATGTTGACCAGGAGACATGGCACATACCTCTAAGAGTTGCTAGTTCATTTAATTTGTACTCTAAAGATGTAAATTTGCCATATAACATAGCACTAGTTTCAGATTTCTCAACACAACTCATATCCATCTAACACATCCCCTTCTGGACATCTGTCACTCACAAATGCAATCTTTCCTCCATGCTACCATCAGAGGGAACAGCCTGCAATGCAAATAAGTTATAAGACATTTGCTGCTCAAAACTACCCAATGGCTCTAATGGATCTAATCTAACCCCCTTCACATACAGTCTAGGCCCACACCGTCTAGCTGCTGTCCACCTGCCCAGCCTCCTTGCTATCAGTCCCTCTGGTCTCCTGAATTCCAGTATACCTACACTGACCCAAGTCAAACTCTTTGCCACCTCTCTGATTTTGTAGGCTCTTTACTTTTTACAGGAATCCCTTCCCCATGCACAGTCCTGTCCATCCCAAAAATTCAGATCAAATATCACCTTGTTAGTGAACACTTTCCCCAAGGTCAACCATTTGTCTGCCTTTCTTCTGTGCTTCCACTGCAGAATATACACTCCCGCCTCTTGGAGAATTCTGTTTACACAACTGCCTTTCCCTCCAGACCACCCTCTCCCTGGGTACATGGTCCATTTCTATCAAGACCACTTTTTAAAATTGTAGTAATAAAACTTAATGATCAACTCTTATGGAAACTAAAGCTCTAATATGTATTCATCAAAAATGTTATATTGGGAAGTTGGACTGCTGGTCAGGATGGAGACACAGGTAAACGTGGCTCACCTTCTCACACAACCACAGCAAAAATTACAACTGAACTACAAACAAATATCACCCAGAATCATCAGAAAATTGAACCGTATGGAAATCTGACAACCAAGAAATTAAAGCAGCCACATTCACCCAGATGTTTAGGAGGCATAGAGATATGGAGACATACAGATAGGCAGGAGGATGTGGAGACCCAGAACAGGCATCCCCACACCCACATTTGGTAGACAAAAATTGAGAAGGATCCCAGCCCCACACCAGACCACCCAGCCCAGGGTTCCTGTTCCAGGAAGATAAGTCCCCACATCTAGCTATAAAAACCAATGGGGGTTGGGGCAGCAGAAGAAACTGCAGAATTTTCAGGAGTCTCCTCTTAAAAGGCCCACAACAGACCAATGACTTATACAGACTCATTCCCTCTGGGCTTCAGCACCAGGGCAATAGCTGAAAGGGCACCAGTAGCATACAGGGAGAAACTGAAGTATTGGCATCAGGGTGAGTGCCAGGAGACAGCTTCCTCTAGACAAAACTCCAGAGGCCAGGCAGCGGCATTGTCCTCTCTCTGAGTCCCCCACACTGAGCCACAGAGCAGCAACTCAGGTTGCCTCCACCCTGGTGATTACCTAAGGCTTTGGCCAATCCAACTTACCGATGTGCTTTTCCACGATGGGCCATGCTACTAAGACAGGGAGTCAAAGCAGCTCTACCTAATACACAGAGCAAACACAGGGTGGCTGCCGAATGAGGAGACAAAGAAATATGGCCCAAATGAAGGAAAGAACAAAACTCCAGAAAAAAAAACTAAATAAAATGGAGATAAGCAATCTATTAGATGCATCATTCAAAACACTGGTTATTAGGATGCTCAAGGAACACATTGAGTACTTCAACAGCAGGAAAAAGACCCAGGCAGAAATGAAGGTTACACTAAGTGACATAAAGAAAAATTTACAAGGAACCAACAGTGGAGTGGATGAAGCTAAGAATCAAATTAACAATTTGGAACATCAGGAAGAAAAAAATTCAATCAGAATAGCAGAAAAAAAAAGAATCTAAAAAAGCAAGGATAGCTAAGGAGCCTCTGGGACATCTTCAAACATACCAACACTTGAATCATAGTGGTGCCAAAAGAAGAGAAAGAGCAAGGAATTGAAAACTTATTTGAAAAAATAATGATAGAAAACTTCCCTGATTTGGTGAAGGAACTAGACATACAAGTCCAGGAAGCACAGAGAGTCCCAAACAAGATGAACCCAAAAGGAACACACCAAGACACATCATAATTATATGGACAAAGGTTAAAGAGAGACTCTTAAAAGCAGCAAGAGAAAAGCAGATGGTTACCTACAAAGGCATTCCCACAAGATTGTCAACTGATTTCTCAAAAGAAACTTCGCAGGCCAGAAGGGACTGGCAAGAAGTATTCAAAGTGATGAAAAGCAAGAACCTACAACCTAGATTACTCTATCCAGCAAAACTATCATTTAGAATGCAAGGGCAGATAAAGTGCTTCCCAGACAAGGTAAAGCTTAAGGAGTTCATTATCACCAAGCCATTATTATATGAAATGTTAAAGGACTTATTTAAGGATAAGAAGATCAAAACTATGAACATTAAAATGGCAACAAATTCACAACTATCAAGACTGAATCTAAAAAACAGACTATAAGCAGAACAGAAACAGAATTATAGATATGTAGATCATTTGGAGGGTTATCAGTTGGAAGGGGGAGGGGGTAGAATGGAGAAAAAGGTGCAGGGATTAAGAAGTACAAAATGGTAGGTACAAAATAGACAGGGGGATGTTAAGAACAGTATAGAAAACAGGGAAGCCAAAGAACTCATATACATGATCCATGGACATGAAAATAAGGGGGAGAATTGCTGGAGGGCAGTGGGGTACTAAGTGGAGGGGGGCAAAGGGGGGAAAATTGGGACAACTGTCATAGCATAATCAATAAAATGTATGCAAAATTTTTATTTTGTTTACTTGATTGAAAAAAGCAGAAGACATCATCTTAGAGACACTATCATTATCTCTAACTAAAAATTAGATGAATTAGAAAATATTTTTAAAAGGAAACACAAAAATGTCAAAAGCCATTGGCAAGACTATAGGTAGATGCAGATGGCCTTTTCCAGCCATTTCAATTTTTCTAAGTGTGGTTATATTACTTTTAAAATAAAAAATACACATTTAAACAATAATATAAATTTATACAGGTATATATTTTTATTATACATGGGCTGGCAAAGGTAGGTTTACAGTTGTGAATACACAAAATAGTTTGTTCTTGTATTATTATTTATAATTATCATATTATTTTCCATATGAACTGTAAACCTACTTTTGCCCACCCCTGTGTTTATGTGTGTGTATATATATACATATGTATATAATAATGTCCTTAACTTCCTTAAATATATTGAAGAACTTCTGGTCTATTTTTATTTGAGCAATTGGAGTCTGGCCAACCCACTAAGTGTACTTTCTGAAAATAATTTTGGGAAGATAAAAAAGTAAATCTCCACATTTTTTCCAATCTGATGTTTCCCCCTGCTGGTCTGTCCCAGGTGAGATTACTGCACCTACACCTACACTGCATTATTGGCACAGGCTTTGGGCATAAACATCTGTTTCCATCATTCATTCAGTGTGCAACCTTGTACCTCCCTGAGTCTCCCTAACCCTCCCTGGGCCTCAATTTCCTCACCTATAGGTTGGGGATGATACAATAACAGTTGCTAGAACCGAAAGAGAAAATGCTCATGAAGTGTTTGACAAAGTGCCTTCATCAGTAGGATTAACATCACCATCACCATTCTGAGATGCAGAACTTGAGACCTTGAAAGAAATCCCAAAATCTTGTCATTCTGATTTACTACACAGCCATGCTGCCCCAAATTTTTCAGCTAAATTCATATCTCTTATATTCCCTGAACCCCTCAAACCATCTCGAAAAGTCTCCCACTGGCTAAATTAGAAACTTTGAGAAACTTTTTGGGTTATAACACACTGAAAAAAACCCATGCACCCACTATTATATTACATATTATAGTTTATAATATGTATGATAATTTTATAGAAGCAGGTCTTTATTTTTTAGAGAGGCAAACTGAAATGGTGAAGGAAGAAGTGTCATGATTTCTGCCACCTATTTTCAACTGGTTGGTTCATTTTAAAAATTGTCCAAAAAAGTATATATAAAGAGAAATAAAGCAAAGAAAGCAACATGTTAACAACAGTTGAATCTAGGCAGAGGGCATATGGGTGTTCACTCTCCTACTCTTTCAACTTGTCTGTAACTTAGAAATTTTTTTAAGAGATCAGAGAAAAAAGGCAACATCAGCAAATAAATGGAACATCAAAAGTTAAAGCTGAGAGCCAGAGTAGAGAGTTCCAAAGAAGCCACTGTCTTTCTTTTTTCTTCTCTTATTTAAAAAGAATTGTTATGTGAAATGCATGCTTCTTATACAACCACTTATTGCAAATGTGGGTGACTTCAAGCATGCCTAGAGAAATGAGTGGAAGGATGGTCAAAAATATAAGTGACAGTAATCACTAGCTAGTAGATATCAGGTAATTTTCATTTTCCACTTATACTTTTTTCTGTTGTTTGAAATCCTGATAAGAACCATATGTCAAATACATTCAATCAGAAAAAAACACTAAAGTTATTTTTGTAAAGCTATTTTTGTTTTTTAAAAAATTAACCAGCTTTGGCTAAGTAGCTCAGTCGGTTAGAGTGTTATCCCATACACCAAGGTTGCAGGCTCGATCCCTGGTCAGGGAATGCACCAGAATTAGACCATGAATGCATAAATAGGTGGAACAACAAATTGATGTTTCTCTCTCTCTCTCCTCTTTCTTCTCCTCCTCCTTCTCCTCCCACTCTCTGAAATCAGTAAATGAGAAAAAAATGTAAATAGTAAACTATTTTTTAAAAAATTAACCATATCTGCAGGGCCTCCCTATGCATGTTTTGCAATTTCCTATAAATCTGAAATTATTACAAAATGAAAAGTTTTAAAAATTAACCTACTGATATCTATATCCAGATTTTTAAAAGATAACAACTATGACCAATACATCAGGCTTTTTAAAAAAGCCTTGTGAGTACCTATTAATGGTTACCAAATATTTATTCCAGCCTCATTTAGGTTAAAAAATTAAAAAAAACTTCAAATATAAAGTTGTGCTTTTAGAAATATGACCTTTTAATCTTTTTTAAAAGGTACAGAGTGCAGAAGGGGCAGAGGATGGGGTACCCTGGGAATATGACAAATCTCTCCACTGACCATCTGAGAAGTCAGCACTTCCCACCACCACATCCCAGGCATCTCTCGAGTCTACCAACCCTTTCCTGATGGCAGGTGGGGTTTGAGGCCCTCAGGCAGGCATGGAGCTTCCCCTCTAAACCACAGAACCTTTCCTTTTACCTGGAATCTCTGCCCTGTGCTGAATGCTCCCTACATTTATTTTCTTTTTTTTAAATATATTTTATTGATTATGTTATTACAGTTGTCCTATTATCCCTCTTCATTCCCCTCCACCCTGAACACCCTCTCCCACCCACATTCCCCCCCTTTACTTCAGTCCATGTGTCGTAAGTTCTTTGCTTCTACATTTCCCATACTATTCTTGCCCTCCCCGTCTATTTTCTATCCACCTTCATTGCTACTTATTCTTCGTATCTTTCCCCCACACTCCTCCTCCCACACCCCTGTTGCTAACCCTCCATGTGTTCTATATTTCTGTGGTTCTGTTCCTGTTCTAGTTGTTTGCTTAGTTTCTTCTTGTTTTTGTTTCAGGTATGGTTGTTAATAACTTTGAGTTTGTTGTCATTTTACTACACCTGTTTTTTATCTTCTTTTTCTTAGATAAGTCCCTTTAACATTTCATACAATAAGGGCTTGGTGATGATGAACTCCTTGAACTTGACCTTATCTGAATAAATACCTCACAGAAGAAAAAACATTCCCATACCATCCCTTTTTAAAAAAATATACTCAACAAGAAATAATAATTTTAGAAGGGGGTAAGCATTCCCTTTTCTCTGTATTAGCTCCAGGCTTCACAGTGAGGCGTGTGCCCTGTTGCTCTAAGTTATACTAACTAAAAAGCAGCTGTTCCAAAACATGAACAAAGGCAGTTGGTTAGTTAGGCTGCTGGTAAAGGCAGGCCAGCGGCAATCAGCACTCGATGGCCAGAAGGCAAGAACGGAAAGGGCAGAACAAACAGCAGGATTGCTTCATGGGGATGGAGGTAAAAGCAACCAGAAACTTGAGCATGAAATTCAGGTGTAGCAGCATAACTGTCCCAAAGCTGTTATGGCTACAGGGAGCAATATGGCCCAGAGCGAGGATGAGGAGACAGGCAGCTACTGGATAGCAGCAGTCTCCTCCGATCTGTGCCCCTCAGTGACACTCATCTTTGATGCCTCCTGTCAACACCAAGCTGAACAGCGATCTTTCAAATCTGATCCAGTGCATTCAGATAAGTCAAGCCTTGTCTGTTTTTATCGCTGTTTTCTCCTCCATCACCGGCTGAGAAAGTCCTGAATAGGCTTTTCTGTCCAGACTCACACTTGCACTTGAGTTTCCAGTCACAAAGACCTTGTGCCCTCCCAGGCCCCCCAACGTCCAGATTCCCACTCCACCATATTCCCACAGGACCTCCGTAATGGCACTTACCAAGCTGAGAGCATGACATTCATCTTGTCCCAATGCTGCCTTAGAAGGATCGCTGCTGACCCCATGCCCTCTTCTGTAGAGAAACTGGCTCAGAAAGCACAGGCCACAAGGAGTCAGGAGTTGGGGGGCGGGATATCATTTTCACAGTAGCCAAAGTCTTGGCTGGGTTTGGAAGCTCTCCCCCTCCAAATTCCCTGCTGGTCGGTTTCCATCCAAGGACACCACCTTCTCTCAATGCTGTACTTTGTAAGAGCTTGAAAGTGAGCCCCTGGTCAGTGGGAGTCATTTGGAGAAGAGGCAGCAAACAGGAGAGACCACACTGCTTTGGAATGCCTGGGGCTCACCTTCTTCCCTTTCTTCTCCCTCTGAGGTACACAACCTGTGACCAGAGCTTTAGCCCTTGCTCAGTACAAATTTTCAGGCAGGTGAGCTGACATTTCTGGTGAAAGGAGACCTCAAACCAAAATAACTAGACACCAAAGGTGTACAACCACTGTAAGGCAACAGACTGGATATCTACAGCATGAGGCAGAGTTATTGGGAGAGACCCAAAAATTTTAATAAGCATTATAAATACCCTCTAAGAGATAATGGAAGAGATTAACAGTACTAACCAAGGAGAAATATTAAGAAAAATATAAAAGTTGAACACAACAGATGAGAGAAATAGCATGGAGGATACAAGAAGAGAACAGAGCACAGAAGCTCAGAGAGATGTATTCTCCCAGAAGGAAGAAGAAAAGAATGAAGGGATACATTCAGAGATGCAGAAAATAAAAGCAGAGCCTTCAGTATCCAGGAAATACAGAGAGAAGGGAAAACAAATAAAAAAGAAAAGAATTACAAAGATTAAAGATTTCAAACTAAAAGAGTTTATAAATAACCACACAAGGTACATAAAGACCCACACCAAGACCCATTATAGTGAAATTTAAGAATGTCAAGATTAAATACAAATTCTAAAAGCTCCCAGAGAAAAAATGAAAGAAAAACAATCAGATTAACATCAGATTTTTCAACAGCAATACAATGCAAAAAGACAATGGAGGTATATTGTTAAATTTTATATTAAAATGAAAATATAATTTTTAAATCACTGAAAGAACTTGAACACAGAGTCATCAAGTATGAGGGCATAGCGAAGATGTTCTCAGGCATGCAAAGCTACTGACGGTTTGCCACTTAAGGCTCCTTCTGAAAATACTCATCAAGGAAGCACTCCAACAGAAAAGATAAACAGATCCTGTAGGATCAGAGATATGGGAAATTAGGCTAGTCAAATAACTTAGTAAGGCTTGTTGTCTGAAAGAGGGTCAAGAGAAAGAGAGAGAGAGCAAGAGCATGTTTCCAAAATTCTAGAAGTAAATATTACATACCAGCAATGCAAATGGGATGAGGGTCGGGAAGAAAGTGACACAAGGTTCACGTGAACCTGCTAACATACTTGTACCATGAGAGAGTGAATACAGAATGGGATGCATTTAAGAAATAAATAGGGATAAATAAACACACATTGGGATCTTAAGCAAAACCACTATAACAACAAAAGTAGAATTTGTTTTAAATGACAGAAAAAAAAATTAGCTGTCATTGGAAAGCAGGAAATGAGAAAAATTAAGAACAAAGTAATAGTAAGGAGAAAAGCATTAAATAAGATGTTAAAAATAAGTCCTAACACCAATTCAGATTGGGTATAAGTAATACATTGCATACGAAAGACAAATACACAAGAAAGAGAAGAAAGAAAGGAAGGAAGGAAGGAAGGAAGGAAGGAAGGAAGGAAGGGAGAAAGAGAGAGGCGGGGAGGGAGGGAGGGAGGAAGAAAGGAGAAAGATACCTCAAGCAAACAGGAGCCAAAAGAAAGCTCAAGAATCATTCTCACTAACTGATAATACAGAATTCAAGGTTCAAAAAGTCATAAGGGACAGAGATGGGTTATATATAATAGATAAAGAAACAAAACAGTAAAAGATGTGATCTTTCATATTATATGAACCTAACAATATAATTCAAATGTATAAACACTCTTAAAGAAAGAACTGACAGAATGACAGAAAAAAAGAGATAAACAAATACACTTGAATATTTTAACCCATTCCTTTTGGAAAGTGTTAGAACAGGCAAACAAAAAATAAGCAGAGATATAGAAGGTCTGAACAGTACCCTAAATATGCTTGTGCAAGGACATAGAAAAAGCTACACACACAGAGAAGACACAATTATTTTTTACATTTATAAAATGTAGCCACACACTAGGCCAAAGGATCAGTAAATTCCAAGGAATCAATATCACAAAGACTACCTACTCTGATCATAGAATTAAAAAACAACAACAAAAATAAAAGCTTTTTAAAAATTGCATTTAGCTAGCACTTAGGTGAAAAAGAAAAACATAAAGGAATTTTTTGAAATACATAGAAATGAATGACAATAAAAATACAAATCTATCAGATTTGTGAGACACAGCTCAAGCATTACCCAGAGAAAAGTGTATGCCCTGTACCCTCCTCTGTTCCCTCTCTAATGCAGAACTGAGCTGGTGCTTCCCTGAAAGTCACCCACACCAAACAGGGAATGCTGTAGGGAAGCTCTCACAAAACCCGCACACATCTCCCTGGCATCATATGGGCGCTCTGCCCCCAGGGTTCATGGGAGACAAAATACAGTGCAGTCAATAAATAGAAACCTAAGGGGTAAAACCATATCAGGCAACGGTGCATCCACCTGGGTTAAAGCTGCCCAGTGAGCCTATCCAAACTCCTAACTAAATTACACTCTATGTCAGGAAAAAATAACATGGCCCTGAACCCTACAAATTTCATAACCCTTCTGATCCCACATTAAATTGGACATAAAAGTCACCAGCCCCTGCAATCAAGGACTGGGCACTGCTGCTTCCATCCTTGCCCCTCTAGCACCAAGTGCCAGCCCTTCCCACCATGGGAGATTAGGTACCACCCTCTAAGCAACATCGCTGTCAGGAGAATAAAACATATTTGCACACAAGTACCTGATAGGGTAAGTCAGCCATCCTTAAGTAAGTTTCCATTTTCAAACAGAAAGGAGATAAGCTGGGGACACCATTGTTAGGTCTTGCAAACTGATGCAAAATAATAGCATCTTTGGAGTCAATCTCTTGTTGTTTCCTGTTAAAACCAAAACAGAAATTAAGAACAATCCACATGTTGTACATTTGGTTCCTTTAGTTTTCCCCAACCTTGAGGAGCTGGGCTGTAGCTCCTCAGTGAACAAGCAGATCTGTTTGTCATGGGGCTTACCTCACTCAGAAGCACTTAGAAAATGGGAGCTTGTTTGAGACACAAAAGAACCTTAGAAACTCTGTTATTACCATGACCCCAAAAGCTCAGAAAAGTAACTACATATCAACCTCCATCTGGTACCGAGGGACAGGAAGAGTGCTCTCGGGTACACAACCCCCTCTTCCCCTTACTGGCTATGTCTACCTGCCAGGGACAAGTTGGACGGATAAAAATGATATTCTGGGCTTATTATGTGTCAGGCATTGTTCTGAGGGCTTCACAGGTATTATCTCATTTAACCTTCAAAATAACCTTATGAAGTAGGTGCTATTGTTATCCATGTTTGATAGATGAGGAAACTGAGGCACAGAGGATTAACTTGCCCAATCACATTACTAGTGAACGGCAGAACCTAGACTAAATGAAGTAGTCAGAGCCAATGTTATTGACCACTAGACTGCACCGTGAAACAGTCTATGCATCCTAACCCTGAAGTAACAGTGCTGATTTATCTGCCGTGACCCAAGTCTTCAGGGGGTCTGAGACGCTCAGTACGCTGCTCCCTCTCTCAAACTCTCCGTGCCTTCACCTGGCTTTTCACCTATGGTGCCAAGCAACCTGGCCTCTAGGCTCTCCCATCCTCCACCTTCACAGGGTCCCCACTTCCACCACACAGCGTTTATCTGAGTGCCCCTACCTTTTCCCCTTCTTCTGTCTCAGCCACGCACACTACTTCTTTGGGTGCGGAGGACTTCCCTGGTACAGGTTTTCAATAGCCTTCAAGAAGTAAAATGAATACTGGATTCCACATCTGGACACTTGGGGTCAAGTCCAATTCCTGCTTTCTACTGGTCATGTTACCCTCAACCTCTTCTCTTCTCTCACAGGGAAAGTGAGAACCGTACCTATTCTGTATTGATTATTATCCTGAAAATTAAGTAAGTTAATATCTGTAAACATTTGGTGAGCTATCAAGCATTATATAAGGGAGGTGGACTTTACTCTAATTCAGAGATATGCTCTTATTCCCTTATGCTACAAAATCTCATCATGCTACACAGCTCCACTCGTACACCACAGGAACCTTCTGTAATTTCCTTCCGTCACTCTACCCAGCCACTTTCCACCCTTCTCCTTGGTCTTCCCTGAGACTCTGGTTCCCTCATGTTGTTCCTAGTTTAGTCCCTCAAGAGCTTCTATCTAAGCAAGCAAAGACAAGCTCTTCATATCATCACCACACGGATGCCCACTTACCACAGCATCTCCACTCAATATAACACACTCTCTTGGAGGTGTCTGCCGCTCGAGTGCCCATTCCACTTCAGGAGGTAAGAATGGCTCATTTTGAAAATGTTGGTCAAAAGAATAAAAATATTTACTGCTTCTGGCAATGCTTGCTATGAAACAAAGGTTTTCATTTAGATGACATATTTGGAAGGTCAAATATTAACATTAAGAAGCCATTTAGACTATTCCTAGAAAGGGCAAATTGTAGATTTGACAATTTGTAGCTAACCGATTTCGTCCAGTTAAATAATTCAAGTCATGGAGCAGTATTTTCATGTAAACTAGCTGGGCAATGTTTTAAGATCTGAAAGGTTAGGAGATAAATATAAAATGCCCTGAGCCACTGGCCAGAACAATCCATTCTATTGGTTAACTTGGGCCATGTCATAAGAATGGATGCTATGTGACAAGCGTATATGCCAATGACTTTGTATACATGCATACTAACTGACTTCAGTAACACTATAGAGTGGATATTGTTATAGTTTAAAATTGTATATTTTTAAGTGCATACTATACTTACATTTTATAGTAGACAGGGAAACTGAAGCTCAGAGGTTAATAACTTGCCCAAGGAATATCAATTTAAGATCAAATTGTTAATAGCTCCAGTTCCCCCATTCTTAAGCACTTCGACTACACCAAAATGGACCATTCCTCAGTTAATTTTATTAAAACAGCCAGTTTGACTCAGACCACTCAAGCCCGGAACTTTCTAATGAAAGTCTATAGTAACTAATATCCAACTTTTATTGTATGCTCACTATATGTCAAACAGTGTGCTAAGCACTTCACATGTATTAACTCATTTCATCAGCTCTATGAGGAAGGCTACTATTACCATCCCTGCTTTACAAATGAGAAAACCCAGCAGCCCAGAAGGTTACTCTCCAACCCAAGGTCACATGATTGATTAAAAGCAGAGTGAATTTGAATCCAGTCTGGCCCCAGAGCCCTACCTCCACATATTAGGAACCTTTCTCCAACTTAGGATCAGAGAAGCAGGTGATATGTTTCCTGGACAGCCGTATTTTACAAAGTGACCTTATAATGAGGGTTGTGTAAGAGAACACCTGTAGAGCAGCGAGACTCGCCCCTATTCCTGTGGTAGAAAGACATCACAGGTGGCCGTGCCTCTGTGTCCGGCTGAGGAGCTGGTTGTGGAGATCAAGTGACCCCGCTCTGATTCCCTAAGTTTTCTAGGGCAGGCTGAGCCCATGTGCCTTAAATGCAAATGAGCTACCAGTAAAAAGTCATTAATTTAGTCATTCAACTTACAAATAATACATTTTCAAATGCCAAGTTGAATTGAAGATGGTTGCTAGTCTATCTCCACTCAGGGAGAAAAAACACGGGGTTAGAATTACATTTGTTTAAAAATATTATGGTGGGGAAAACATGAATAAAATCCTAAATACCTACTTTGGTTATACTCATTAATGAAACTTTGTAAATAACTCTCACCTGTCCACTTCACCCTCCACTCTGGAGACATAACCACACATTAAGGTTAAGTCCACACAGAAGCAAATCTAAGGAGGGTGGTGGAGGCTAGGCAATTGCCAGTGAACTTAGTGTAGCTATTTCGAAGTGTATTGTCCATTTTGCATATTTTGCATTGTTTTGTGTTTTCCCTAAACTACACAAAAAACTGCTGATTTCACCCTAAGTGGAGGTTTCTGTCATGTAACTTCTCAGTCCCCAGCCTTAGTTTTCCCGCATGCCTCTGTGCCCTTAAAGGCTGTCAGAAACTCAGGTCCTTACCACAGGCCTGCCTTCCCCAGCAATGCTCCAGTTCTCTACATTTCTCGTCCTCTCCCCACATCAAAACCTCTTTCAGGATTGATACTCTCTAGGAGCCAGTGGTGGAAAAGTTCAAGCTCAGCAGACCTGAGACATTCCCAGACCTGAATCTGGATCCTACTACCCTTACTGTGTGATCTTGGGCAAGTTGTTTAACCATCCTGGGCCCCACTTTCCTTACCTATAAAGTGGGGATCAAGCACCCAAAGCTAATTTTAAGGAATAAATGCAATCACGCAAGTAAAGTACTGCTATGCAGAACCCCTGCTAAGGGCTCAAAAATGGGCAGGTGCTTTTATTACTTAGATTGCAACAGGATTTTAAGCATTTGTCAAGAAACGAAAGTGAATAAACCAAGGATTAAAAATGCCTCGACTAACTAAGTATCCAAGCAGACCCCTAAGTAGGGAAGGACACATCTGTGTCCACAGGCCTCTTCTGTGTCCAGCGACCACACCTATCAGGGCGTGGCCTGCTCCCAGGGTGAGCTCTGAGCTCCTTCCTATTTCTGCAAGGTCATTTAAGCAAGGTTTGGACTCAGTCCTGTGAAGCCGTGCCTTCACTCCCTCCCCAAAGTGGACAACTGGTGAGAAGCCACATGGTTTGGGATCCTGAAAAGTCTTTGGGCTGGAATGTAATTGAGAAACAACGGGGTTACTGTTTAAATTACTGCACAAATGTTTTGGTTTTTCATATAGCTTAAAACCTAACTTGAAATGATTTTAACAGGAGCAAAGACATAAAATAATCTAGAAAGATAATTTCACTTAAAAATTTTTTTTGGTTCACCTAGATTCAAGGCACTGTGCTAAGTGAGAGCAGTCAATGTATAATAAATAAGATGAAAATAAAACTTCTCAATTATGACTAAATAATATGAAAGCCAATACATTTTCCCAGACCTACATGATTCCCCACCCTCTGAGACTAGAAATATTCACAACACCTCAGTTAGGCTGTCATAGTGCTCTCCTGGAACGCCTGGGGCCTGTGAAAGGTCACCTGTCACTGCCTTTGTTTACAGCCCACTGTGTGGGAGTCCCACTGGAAAAGAGCAGTGTGGACCCATTTCTCAGTATTTACAAAATACTGGCCAACAGGGACAGAAAATTGCTTGCTTCTAGTCATTTCCCAGTGACAGAGGGTTCAAAGGCACAGAAATTTTAATGGCAAATTAACATAGCAATTAGCCGACTGTCTCGGCAGCCTATGGCATTATCCTGCTCAAACAAAGATCTCACGATCAGCTGGATGCAACAACAGCAGGGACTCCATTTTCTGGTATTTCCAAGTCAATCCTGTAAACATTCTGCCGCAGGCAGCCCATGCAACTGTTTACGGCCCAGGGTGACTCCGGTGTTCCTGTCAAACAGGCCCATGTGCTAGCCCTGTCCTCGGATCTCCTGTGGCTGGC
The DNA here is from genome assembly GCA_028533065.1 of Trachops cirrhosus. Lineage (NCBI taxonomy): Eukaryota > Metazoa > Chordata > Mammalia > Chiroptera > Phyllostomidae > Trachops > Trachops cirrhosus. Next base: position 144,381,941 of record CM052541.1, read on the forward strand.
ACAACCACAGCATTTAACCCTGAAGATGGTGCTTAGCTTTAAACACCAGATTAGCAGAGAACCAGGTTAAGGCTGCATCAAAACAGCACACTGCACACCACCACACCTGGCCATGCATCCTTAACAGGGACACAGAGGTCTCTGGACCTTGTGCAATTTCAGCTTTTTGATGATGTTAGCATTTGGGGAGGGATAGTGAGGAACTCATCTTTAAGTAAAAGATAAGGTTAGTGGTTAACGTCCCAGCGTTATTATCTATAAACAAATAAGGGATTTCAGAAAAGTGTAACTTAGTATTTCTACAGGGCCTAATTCTATTATTGCAAAAACATTGCGCTTAGCATCTTCCTAAGAGAGTTTCATATTAGGCTATTTTGCTCCACAGCCCAGTCTTTTTGCTTTCAGCACCGAAAGATTGGTAGACAAATGTTTTTCCCTCCCAATATCAGTTTACGTCAACTCTAAACTGTCCCTCACGACCAGGTGCCCATGGACTCCCTCTGGGGAAAGCTAAGTACAGGCCTCTGAGCATTTCGACAGCGAGATCGAGGGGCTGGCACGCCCCCCCACCCCCCTTGAGCCAGCCCTGCCCTGGCCAAGTGCCCCTCGGGCGCCCCTACGCGGGGCCCTCTCTCCGGCTCACCTAATGACCAGGAGTTCGTGGAGCACATACGCAGCTGCGGCCAGCAAAGCTCCCCCGGTCAAGTAAAGTGTTTTCTTCCACCAGGGATCGGAGCCCAGCCCTGCCATGATCCCACCGTAATCCTGCAAAGGGAAAGCGATGATGTCCCCATAAAAGGAGAAGGGCTCCTCGGACCCGGCCCACCAGCCGAAGAAGGAGACGCTCTGGTTCCAGCTCAGATCAACCACGCACGGCCTGGACGAGGCAAAGCCAACCCCCCAGTGCATGCTGCGAGGCTGGCTGCGGGCGCCCCTCCCAGGGCCGGCGCCCGCATGAGAAGGGGCCCACGAGGCCCGGCGCGGGCTCAGCTGCGCGCTCCGAGAGACGGCGGCGCGGGCCGCGGCGACCGAGGCGGTGGCGGCAAAGGAGGAGTTGAAAGCGCTAGGGCCGCGGTAGGCGGACTAGGCCGGCGGGACCCCAGGGTCCTGGGCGGCAGGGTTGGCCGCCGGGTTCCCCCGCAGCGGCCTCTCCGCGCCTCTCTTTGTGTCGGCGCCTGGACAAGGCCGCGTGATGTCATTGCTCCCCGGGGCAGGGAAACAGAGGCGGGATAAAGTCACCTACCCCGCGCCCTGCCCCCGCCCTGCATCTCCGCGGTCGGGCAGCCTCCGCCCCGGCCGGAGCTGCAGGGGGATGGGGCGCGCGGGGCGGGCTCCGCGCCTCCAGGCGGCCCGCTCTGGAAAAGGGTGAGGATGCGGCTACCAAAGCGGCTCCGAGGAAAGCAAGCTGCAGTCAGGGCCGGGATCTCTGTCCCCCCAACCAGAGGCCCGCCCTCCGCCTACGCTCCAGCCCCTCCCGCGAGCCCGAGCGTGGGGAGCGCGCGGGACTCACCTGGAGCCGCGCGAGGCTGCGGGCAGGAAACGCCACCCAGCGGGGCTGGCTACCAGGACCCGGATCAAGGTCGGGAATTAGATTGTTCTGGCCATTATCGAAGTACTGTTTTTTGCATAACTTGTAAAAATACTCTCATTACATTACACAATTACTTAGGTCTTGGCCACGTGCTCATGGAAAGATATCTGCTGTAACAAATAAGAAAAATGCACTCCAGGCAGATTTTTCCTTCCGACAGACCCAGCTTCAAGCCTTTCCTCTTTTAAATCACTATCACTGAACTCGCTGATGTGCGGTGTTTTTGTTCTTCCTCTTCGGTGCAGAATATCGGTCAAAATGTGTGTGCGCTCAATTTTTCCCTTTAACTTCATTTTTTAAAGGCTTGTAAGTGCAAAAAATAGGATCGTGTTTCACAGAAGTTTATGATGTACACACAAATTTTAGTAAGAGCATGGATAATTTAAAACTGGGGGAACCGAAAAAAATCAAGTGGGCATCTTTACTCCCACCCCTCCCGCCACCAGCACCAGTTCTGATGACCTTGGCATCATAACATTAGCTTCAAGCTAGAGGCATTTTGTTATTTTTAGTTTTCAAGGACTTGGTTTTACTAACTTTAATTGAGCTATTACAAGAAAAGAGAAGGAAGTAATATTTATTGAACACCTACATGTGTAGTGATTTTTTTTCAGTAATTTTTCAAAACAACATGTGTTAAATAGGTATTGTCATCGTCATTTTACAAGTGAGGAAGCTGAGGCTCAGAGAGGTAAATTAACAAGTTTGCTTCCCAGAGCTACGTAATGACAGACCAGCATTCAAACCCCAAGTGTCTCATGCCACCAGCCATTCCAGCTTTTCACCCTCTAAGACAGTTCTCACACCGGTACCGGCGCTGGAGCGCTGTCCATGGTATTCCTTCTGGACACCATTTAATTCCGAACTGTGTCTGAATTTAATGGCTACAAAGACTCAAAGGCCTACTAGTTACATTGTCCCCTTTTGAGAAAGGTAAATTCAGAAAGTTCTTAATACAAATATTGCTAGGACTGTACCACGTGACTCTGCAGCCTGGCCAAGATGATACACACAAAAACAACTAAATCAGTGCTTCCCAAACTTTAAAGAGTAGGAGGCCTCTGCCACAATGAGCAAATAATGGACAACTAGATCAGTGCCTCTCAAACGTCACTGTGCCTGTGAATCAAAGGGGATCTTTTTAACATGCAAATTCTGGCTCAATAGTTCTAGAGTGTGGTTTGAGTTTCTGCATTTCTGACAAGCTTCCAGATGAGACCAGATCACACTTTGGTTAACAATGGTCTAGATCACTGGCTTCTGAGGAGGATCAAAGACTCTACCCAAAGGGACCTCACATGTTGTATGGTTCTTAATCAACATGCTGAAGTCATTGTTCTTGATGAGTTTACACACCAGAGAGACAGATAATAGGGTTGGTTCTGAAACAGAATCAGACCTGGAAAGAAAATGCACCAAGATCCAAGAAGAGCAATTAGAACAGATAGTAACACATACCTCTTCTGAGAGGCCCTAGCCCCAGGAATAGGAGCTGAGGGAGGAAGTCACTGGGCAGGAGAGAGAGTGTGGGGAGGGGCAGAAGAGAGGAGAATGAGAGGATGCAGACTCCTGGAGATTAGTGATATCATGGCACCTTTTTCAGGTGCCAACACAAAGAACATAAATAAACACAACGCTTTATAAATTTCATTGATCCTGGAAATTTTTTTCAATAAGAATGTATTTTGTGTTTCAAAATGTAGCTTAAGAGAGTTAAGACCTTACTGCTGTGGTAATAAGTGGATGTGATGTTGGCACTATTGCTGGTTTTACATAATGAAATTTATGATGCCATTTTATTAAATATCTCAATATTATATTTAAAATAAACAATATTTTAAAAATAGTGTTAAGCTTCTGCTTTCTTGGCTTGACTTGTGGAGAAGAGATCTACTATTTCCCTACTGAGGTATCCTGAATCCTAATTATGAATCCATAAGGTGACTTTGCCTATCTACTTTCTGGTTCACTGGACTTGGGTATTTCATAAATCATTATATAACTCAGTAAACACTTCCTGTGAGATGGACTTGATGCTAAGAAAAGGTATGCAAAGGATAACCAGGCTCAGATGAGTGAGGGGCAATTGAGAAGGTGAGTCATGACAAGCAGTTGGGACATTTTGAGCTAACACAGCGAATTAGCCTTTTAGGGCTGCTATAACAATGTACTACAGACTGGGCAATAGAAATTAAACATTAGAAATTCCCTCACAGATCTGGAGGTTAGAAATCTAAGATCAAGGTGTTGGCAGGGTTGGAGTCTTCTGAGGCTTCTCTCATTGGCTTGTTGATGGCCATCTTTGCCCTGTGGCTTCACAGGGTGTTTCCTTTGTATGTCTGTGCCCTAATCTCTTCTTTTTATAAGGATACTAATCATATTGGTTTAGGGCCATCCTAATGACCTCACTTTTACATTAGTTACTTACCTCTTTGATGGCCCTATCTCCAAGTAAAGCAACATTTTCAGGAACTGGGAGTTAGGACTTCAAAATATGCATTTTAGGGTGTCATAGTTTGGCCCATAACAGACAGCCCCTACAATGCCAGGTGGAGGTGCCCAGTGGCCACTGAGTGTGTGAGTTTGGATAAGACATCTGGACTTGGGATTGAGATGGCTAGGAGTCATCGAAGGCAAGGGGGTAGACATGAGAATGTGAGGGCAAATGCTATGTGAGATGAGAGAAGGGCCCAGGATGGAGCCCTGATGACACCACATTTAGAGAATGGCCAAAGGAAGGGAGGCTCACCCAGGGGACTGAGAGAGGAAGGGCCAGGAGGGAGGCTAGACAGGTGCTGGGGGGGCAGAAGCCAAAGGAAAGCGGGGTTCAAGAAACTGTGAGGTGGTATCAATAGTGCCATATGTTCCCCTAAAGTCAAGTAAAGCAAATTTAGCCAGCAGGAGGGACATTGCTGACCTTGGTGTCTGGGCGCACTCAAATGTCCAGGGGCAGAAGCTTGGCTTTAGAGAAGGGCAGGATGTAAGTGCAAGTAACACCTGCAGCAAATTTGGCTGTGAAAGAGGGAAGCAAAGGTGATAGAGTTAAAAGAGAGAAATACGTATTTTTTCACCCTGGCTGGTGTGGCTCAGTGGGCTGAGTGCCAGCCTGTGGACCAAAACAAAGCTGCCAGTTGGATTCCTGCCCAGACAGGGCACCTGCCTGGGTTGTGGGGCAGGTCCCCAGTTGGGGGTGGGTGAGAGGCAGCCAATCAGTGTTCCTCTCCCTCTCTCTAAAAAGAGAGAAGAATCTCTTTTTCCCCCTCTCTCTAAAAATAAATAAATAAATCTTTAAAAAATAAATATTTTTCATTGTCTTAAAAGAGATTGATTTCATTTTTAATATATATACATAAACATAGTACATAATCCAAAAGCTACAAAGAAGAAGGCAATGAAAAGTACATCTCTATGCCGGCTCTTCTCCCCCTGCCTCCGGGTGTGCTCTAACTCCACCCTGCTCCTTTCCCCGAGGCTGGTGTGCATGAAGGACATCAAGGGCTTTCTGACACTGTGGCTTCCAGTTGCATGCACTGAACTTCCCTCACGGAGTTTGCCTTGGATGGAGACGGGAAGACAGGAGGAGAGTGAGGAACGTATGTCTAATCCTTGGTATCTTTTCCTGCAGTCACCCTAGGCCACAGCTCCTATCAGGCAGCTCTCTCCACATTGCTACCCTCTGTGGGATTCAGGAATTAAGTCCACACATTCCTCCTTCTGCAAGAGGGGTGCTAATGGCATCCTGCTGTTGCCAGCCCTGGGGCTCTGCACTTTAGCAAATAGTCCTTTTATTAAATCCCCCTCAAAATATCCAATTTGGGCATGTCTTCAGCTTCCTGCTGGGACAATAAGGGACGCAGTCTCCCTCTTAATCTGGTCTCCAGTTCCCCTCCCCAGAGAAAAATACAGTCATCAGATTCCGTGTTTATTCCCAGAGATATTCTATGCATTATAAAAGAACTTTCTATATATACATGTGCCTGCCTATATGTATATATATATATATAGTTTTAAACTATTTTTACACAAATTGTTGCATCTAACTGCCTATCCTGTACTTTACTTTTTTTTATCTTAAACATAGAACTTTCAAGCTTCCTGATTCTTTTTCTTAAAAAAGAATATAGCAGAAATAAATAAATATGCACACATACATATACCTTTCTACAAGTGGAATTTCCAATTCAGAGGAGCCATGCATTGTCTGTGGTAGACATTGCCAGACTGCCTTCCACAGAGGGCAATTTATACTCTCATCTATTTGGAAAGTGACTTTCCTCATTCACCCCCTTACCACCCACATTCTTAAATGTTTTGATCTTTCTTAATTTGATAAGTAAAAAAGAAGCATCTCATTGTAGTTTCAAATTTGTATTTCTCTTATGTGTGAGACTGAGTACATTGATTGAAAGATGCATTTATATTGACTTTTCTGTGACCTATTCCTTTAATTGGGTTATTAGATTTATATGAGCTCCTAATTCAGAAAAACAACTTCGTCTGTGAGTTGATTTGCAAATATTTCCCCCAGCTTTTTATTTTTTAATTTTTCTTCTATGACTTCTTGGTTTTTCTCTCATAGCTTTGGGGAGACCTTTTCTTCTGTGTGGGATGTTCCAACAAGCATGATGGCAGATGTTCTAAGGTGGCCTCAAGTGGTGGGCCTGACTGCGAGGGTAGATGTCTCTGAGACAATGTCCTGTTGCTGATGACGTCAGACACGTAGCATCCACATAGACACTGGAGTTACTCAGGAAGGTGGGAGAACTTAGGGAGGGGAAGAACAGAGACCTGCAGCTGCGGGGAGTGACCAGAAGTGGGGGTTGGCAATGAGGGATGAGTAGAGGACAGGAGAGCTGGACTTGAGGTTTTGGGACAGGAGAGTCTTTATGGAAGAGTAATGGCGGTGAGTGAAGAAGACACAAACCCCATCGCCCAACTCTGAGGTTCATAGAACATGTGAAACTTCCTCTCAAAATGGCTCCAGATGACACTACATTGTCAGAGGAGAGCCAGGTTTCAGTTAAGGTAGGAAGTAAAGAAAACTTCAGTGAAGACTTGAGAAGTAGAGTAATTAGTAAATCATGAAACAGGACTTAACAGAGGTTGCAGCAGGAAAATGTCAGAGGAGGAACAGTGGGAGGTAGAGTCATGGAAGGTGAATTCAAGAAAGAGCCTCAGGAAGAGATTGTAGGAAATAATGGGTGTAGAGTGTCTAAATCCTGGGCAATGACTAGGGATGGCAGGGACCCTCATCAGGCTACAAAAATGTCATGAGCATTTGGCCCCAGCGGGTACCCGGATTCCCTGTTGTAAGGGCCTGAACTGACTGGTCTCAGAGGAAGATGTTATCTCAGGAACATAGAGAGAGTTGCCTGGTTCTCAGGGAAAGGACTAGGTGCATAACTGCCGGGTCTGTGGGTGCTCAGGCAGACTGCAGAGGCCTGAGGGGACAAAGGTCTGGTCATTGTGTGGTGGGTCTGGACGCCACCTGGTGGTGTGGGGGGAGGGTGGGGGAGGGTGGAAGTGAGGAGAACAGCTGCTCAGACATCTCACTGCACTCAGGCAGTTCCTGCAGCGCTGGTAGGCTCTTTGATAACGTTGTTGTTGAATATTTCTCATCACCATGCATCCCCCCATCCTTTCACCCAGCCATCTACCCATTAATCTGTTTACCTCTATTTAAAATCAGCAGGAGTTCCAGTAGGTAAGCACTGTGCTTGCCTCCTCCCACGACCACATCAAAACTACAATTAAATTACAGAACCATCACCCTGGAAAAGCATCTGAAGACTAGCTGAACAGAAGTCCTATAACTAAGGACATAAAGAAGGAGCCACCTCAAGACTGAGGCTCAATTATCTCAGCATCTAAAGCAGTGAAACCCCATACTCAGACCCTGCCAACTTACTTTTATATATAGGAAATTAAAAACACAATTATCTTTACTAATGTATTCTAGTTTCTAGACTATTATGCCCCATGTCTCATTCAGCTCTTTAAAGTGGATTATACTGTGACTAACACAGTAATTCAAAATCATTTATGACAGAGAAAAATAAAATAAAACCAGTATTCTTATTTTATGAGTTCAAATTCCTTAAACATTGCATAAATATGATTATTAATCCAGACCAGCCTCCCAGCATCCCATCCTGACACAACCAAGTCTCAAAACAGAACCCTAGAAAGTCTCTCCAATTCAATATCAGAAGAACAACCAAGAAGCAATTTAAACCATGTCCCAGTTTTTGCCTTTCATGAGTTTTGACAGACTTCATGTTAACTTTTACAAAATATAGGCAGAAGATAGAGTGACCATATTTTTATTTTTCTGACATCCTCTTGTCAAGAAAAGACTGTATTTCCCCCACAGCAGTATTTTAGTTCAGTAATTTTCAACCTTTTTTGGGGGGCGGTGGTCATGAACCCTTTTGAAACTCTGATGAAAGCTATGGGACATTCTCAGCAGAAAAATACACACAATTTTGCTCCCTATTACTGGGGTGGGGAGGAGGTTCCTGGAACCTTGGAAGCCTTTCTGTGCACCCTAGATGCACAGCCTGCTTTAGAGTCAGGAAAGACCAGTGGAGATCGTATGTGCTGTTAGTGAGTTCTACGTCCATTAGGTCCTGTCTGTCAACAAGAAACAAGAATTCAAATCCAAGGAAGTGGAAACATCTGGTATCCACATTCACCGTGTAACTCTCCACCCCCCATTCTCAGCTCTGCCCACATCATCTTGAGAACATATTCTTTTCTTTGGTTCCAGCTGGTGCCTTTTAGCTTCTAGACAGTGGCTCATTTATATGGACTGCATCCTTTTCTTGCTGAGATACAAGAAGTTTATTGATCTCACAACAAATAAATTCTTTTGCTTGAATTTTGTGCAAACCATCATCAGGATGTTTTTTTTTTCACACAGAAAAGGCTTTCATCTAATTTGCATCAAATGAGAATTAGTGTCACCCAATAAATGTCATAAAAAACAGTCAAATAAAATTCCTTTCTAATAAAGTCGCATTGTAAGTTAATAAAAGCAAGTGTGTGTGACTGTACGAACATTTTCATTTATTTGGTCTTGTTTCCATCATTATTTCTACATCGACATTTCCTTAGGATTCATATATTTTGGGACCTACTTCTGTAAGCCTATAATGATGCAAATATTTCATGGAATTGCAGGGAACTCACTAGTCAGGTTTTAACAGTATTTCCCCTAAGCATGGCTTCCCCTGGTTACTGAGCAGTATCTCGAAATCTCTAAATCTCTACTTGATGCCTCTCAGTGCAGTGTGTATTCCAGATGAAGAGTGGCTCAGAGCCCTTGTGAGTGTTCCTCGCATGCATCAGAAAGACATTTAAAATACTGTCCAAAATTTTGATTGTTTTGCTTGACTGAAATATTCTTGATGTGTAGTATTTTAACTCAATACTTTTCTTCAATTTACACTAACACAAAAGTATAAACTATAACATAGAAAGTAAGATCATAATTTTTTTCAGGGTATGTAAATCACTCAGTTGCAGTAAGTAGCAAGCGGTTGTTGTAAACATGGACAGGCAATGAAGCTCTAAGAGCACTGCAGCAAACAGCCCAGACTCTAGGCTTTGTGGACCTTTGTTTGATTTTCTTGTGGAGATGCTGCCTTGAAAGCAGACAATTCAGGTGTGTCATAGCAATCTCGTCGTGTGCGCTTATGCTACTCCTGTGACCACATGAAGACAGGAACACTAGGTCCAAGTATGAAGGCAGTAAAGTGCACAGGGTTGGGAAACAGACTGCCAGGGTTCAGATCCAGGCCACCTTGTTAGAAGAAGATGAGGGAAAGAAGGGAATAACTGAATAAAGACAGATTAAATACTTTTCAGAACTTCAAGAAAAGCTATATTTACTTAGGTTCAAGTGTCAAAGTCATAAACAACAAAGATAGACAGAGGAACTGTCCCAAATTAAGGGAGACTAAGTAGACATGACAATGTAATACAATGTGGGATCTTGTTTCCAGAAAAGAAAAAAAAAGACACTCGTAGGACAATTAACAGTTAAATAATGTTTGCAGATTAGATGAGCATGCTGGATCAAAGTCAATTTTCTGATTTTTAACACTGTATTGTGGTGAAGACATTAACATTTGGGGAAGGTGAGTGAAGGGTATATGGGGACCCTCTGGATTACTTCTGGAAATTTTTTTGTAAGTCTGAAATTATTTTACAATTATGTTAAAAAGCAAAGTTTAAAATAATGAAGGATGCCTGTAAAGAACTGTTATTAAAATTCAGCATACTTGTCGAAAACCAAACAGTGAGGTTTGAGAGGTAGGTGGAAGCAGACTTTGCAGGGATCTGGCAGCCATGCTGAGGAGTTTGGGCCTCTCGTCATAGGGGCAATGAGAAGTCCTAAAGCGTTTTAAGAAGAAAGAGGTTGGGCGTGGGTCCGTTTATCACAGAGGGTCCCAACAAGAAACAGATGGGACCATCAAAATAAGATAATTTGAGATTTATTTACATGAGACTATAAAAGTATGAGCAGAGGGAAGATGGCGATGGGGTAGGAGGGAGTAGATTCCACTTACCCCTACACATGGGAGAAAAACCTAGCTGATCTATGGAGGAACAGAGCAAACAGCCAACAGTACCCCAGCATATATGAAAATAAGAGACCAAAAATTGTAGCGGACACTGAAAAGCCAGACAGTAAGGAGAGTGCTTCAGGTCAATAAGGTCCCAGGGACCAGCTTAGGAACCAGGGCGGCTGCAACCCCAGGCCCAGCGCCAGCCACTGGGTCTGCAACAGTCCTTGGGAGAAAGCCGGGTCAACTGCTCCCTCCCTCCCTGGCCAATCAAGGTTTAAACAGCACTGGGAGAGACCTGGTTGCTTGAAGTGGCAGAGAAGGGAAAAAGGACAAAGTGGCAAACACACAGGGGCTGTGATCACCCGCGGAGTGTGTGGACACCTTGGGAGAGCTGAGAGTCACTCAGTGACAGGCACTGACCCTGATAGTCACTGCTCTGGCTGGAGAATTGGGCTGTATGCAGCGGCAGGCTTGAGTAGGAGGAATTTCTTGAAAAGAAAAACTGGGGAATACTCCGGCAACAGCCGCTGAGCCTCCCCCCACCCCACCCGCACCCAGCCCAGCAGCGATCCGGAGGTGATGCGGAATTTTGCGCAGAAGGCCCTTGCACCTCCATACCATTAGGAAGGATGCTCACCCGAGCCTGCGGGACTGAGGCAGCCTGGCCGAGGGAGTGCGCACTGCACCCCAGACCACAGCAGTAACCCAGAGGGGAAAGAGCGCTCTCAGGAAGACCTGAATCCCACACCCAAGGCGCCAGGGAGAGGCATCAGGCTAGCTTTGGGGGATTGTGGAC
>CM052541.1:144393400-144445473 GCA_028533065.1 Trachops cirrhosus
GGTGAAAGACAAATACCACATGATCTCACCTTTAACAGGAACCTAAACAACAAAACAAACAAACAAGCGAAATATCACCAAAGACACTGAAATAGAGGACAGGTTGTCAGGGCCCAGAGGGGAGAGGGGAGGGAATTTCAGGGGGAAAGGGGAAGGGTTACAGGAACAAGTATAAAGGACACATGGACAAAAATTAGTGGGGGTGGAAATGGGAGGGAGGTGGGGAGCAGTGGGGGGGTGGCTTGGGATGGGAGTAAAAGACAGAAAACTGTACTTGAACAACAATTAAAATAAAAAAAAAATGTTATCCAAAAAAAAAAAAAAGAAAAGAAAAGGGAACCCTAGTGCACTGTTGGTGGGAATGCAGATTTGTTAAGGCACTATGGAAATAGTATGGGGTTTCCTAAAATAATTAAAAATGGAACTGCTTTATGATCCAGCAAAAAAATAATAATAAATATTGTATATTTGAAAGTTGCTTAAAAGTTCTCATCACATGAATAAAATGGTCACTATTATGGTGATGGACGTCAACTAAAAAAAAAAGTATGGGCAGAGGGAACCATACAACTAAAGCCAACAGGGGAGTGGGTAGAAGAAGAAAAGGAGATTTTGACTGACACAGAGCAGTTAGTCAGAGGGCGAAGTCATGGAAATGGAGGAGAATGTTGAAGGGAGAGGGGTACTTAACAATGTCAAATGAGGAAAATAAGAGCTGAAAACTGGATATAGTCACTCGGTCAATTTGTGACTTTGGCAAGAACTGTTTCAACAAAGCAACAATGGAGGAAGGCAGACCAAAGTGCATTGAAAAGTGAGAAAGTGAGAAAAATGGGAACAATTCTTTTGATAGATTCAGCTGTGTTGGGGAGGGAAACATAGGATACTTCATTCTATAAACTTTCCGATCTTTCACTGTGGAATCCACTGTAACAACAGGGACTCCCTTAACAAACCTTGAAGGCAACGCAATTCCAAAGAATGATTCTTTGTGGAGTCTTAAGCTTACCTACAAAATGACTGTTAATAAATCATAATCTAATCAAACAAAATGTTCAACCTCACTATCTAAATGGCACCCACTTTCCAAATCCAAACATGATCATCAAAACGTAGAAAGTTGGCTAAGATCACCACTGTGAAGTATTGTCATTTCCATTTGAGGGCACTCAGGCATGATGTAGGGGATAAACAATGTGACAACATTTCTAGCACCTCCTCCAAACTTCTAGACATAAATAAAAGAATTAAAGAGCATATTTTGTGATGTTTTATCTTCAGGAAAAATATAGCAGATAAAAATATAGCAATGTTTTACATACCTGTATAACACATTTTCCTCAGAATATAGCAACTTCGGGAAAAATCAAAGCTTCAGTAACAACAATTATTTTCTATTCAAGTCTCCTAACCAGGCTAGTTTCTAGAATTCTGCTTCCAGAAGGTTCCTCTGGTTCTATGGGAGTTTTGCATTTGTGTGCTGGTTCCTATTGTTCCTTATTGAAGTTTTGGGAAAAGTGAGACCACTTGCTTCTCTCTTGCCACCACCTGCCGGCTGTGTGACCCTTCCCGCCATCATTTGCTTCTACTTCTCAGTGCCCAGAGTGCTGCACTCCTAGCACTCGTAGCCCTTTAAGTCAACATTCAAACTCATGCAGTTTTTATAATTATAGCTACACCGAGCAAGCAATCTGACTCCCCTCACAGCACTAGGCAGACTAGGCCCAGCTTCCCACAACTGCTCCTTTCAGCCCAAACCAAGGTCCCAGGCAAATTCACTTTCCAGCTCTCTCCAGCCTCGTTCTTGTCCCTTCTAAGACAAGTGTGCAATCTCTTTTGCTGGACTATAAGTCATACAGTTTCCATCATTAATTCTTACAAGGGACCTGAGGGAAGGTTTGCAGATTAAACTCCCTACCATAGCCCTAATTGTTAGATTACTACTTTTCAAAAGCAAGTAGTTCTCGAAATTAACATTTTCCACCTGGGCAATCCCCACTCTACAAATGCATTTTTAAAAATATGAGGTGTCACTCTGACCAGTGTGGCTCAGTTGGTCAGGCATTGTCTAGCAAAAGGAAAGGTCCCATTCCCGCTTAGGGCGCATGCCTGTGTTGTGGTCCAGGTCCCCCACTGCAGGTGTGTGAGAGGCGGCCCATGGATCTTTCTCCCACACATCGATGTTTCTCTCTTTCTCCCTCCCTTCCCTTCTCTCTAAAAATAAACCAACTCTTTTTTAAAAAAAATGTACAGTGTCTTTTTGAGACTATTTCCCCTGGAATTTGATTAAAATTAGCCTGAAAGATGAAATTAGATTATAAACAGAAGTACACAATTTTCATGTGTTCATTCCATAGGCAGTCAACTGAAACACAGAAGTAGCTATTACTGAATGATCCTAAATTTTCAGCACTTAATGTATACTTTCAATAACTGAAAGTTACAGCTTTTGTTTTAAAATAAATGCACTTTGTTTGAGGAACTGTTTTTTAATCAGTTCCATTAATGTTTCTTAGATTAATCTTTAATACCAACTTTTTTTCCTAACAGATAGAGCCGTTGGTTTGCAAGCTGGCACTCAATCCACCTAGCCACACCAGCCAGGGTCAGAGCTCCTAATTTTTAGTGCCCTAATATACTTTCTACAAATGTCCTTATACAGCAATGGACTTCAGAAAGAGCCAGAGACTCACATAACTCAAGAGGCAAAAAATATATTTCAAGCCAGCCCCTCTAATTACAAAAATTAGTTGAAAAAGGAAATTTCCATGACAGAATTTTTAAACTGAGTTTTTAAAAATCCTTTCTACTTAAAAAAAAAAAAGGCACCATAAAACACTTATGGAACTATATAAAGAAGTATGTCCAACAAAATCTGAATTTCTTGATTTTAATATTCAAATCCAAATCCAGCACATATTTAACAATCCATTTGCTTTCCAGCAAACTAAAATGTAAAGGAAAAAAATAGCCCTGACCAGGTGGCTCAGTTGGTTGTAGCATCATCTCAAACACTAAAAGGTTGCAAGTTGAATCCCAGTTCTGCGCCTGTACCGGAGGGAATCAGTCAATGTTTACCTCTCACACTGATGTCTGTCTGTCTCTATCTATCTCTTTCTCTCTATCTCTATCTTTCTCTCCCCTTTTTCTTTTTCTGAAATTAAGAAGCATATCTTCAGGTGAGGATTAAAATAAATTAATTAATTCATTATATGAAGAAAAATATATTTTATCTTCCCAAATATAAGTGGTATAAAACTATTTGGTTTTCATCAGTCAGAAGCATAACTGCTTTTAACCAAAACCAGATAAAGAACACAGATAACACAGATTCCTTTAAGTTAAAGCCATATGACATAGCATACATGGATGGGCATATACAATGGAGAGTATATGTACATAACCTGTAAAATAAGCAAGATAGGCATACCCTATATATATAACAAAGGCTGAGGAACATAAGCTCCTAAATCACACAATCCCTGAACAAAACTTTTTTATCCATAAAATAATCCCCTAGAAGTAGCTATTAGATAAAACAACAAAAACTTTTATCCAAGGTTTTTGGCCCTTTTTATTGACTTTCTTTTCTGCGTAATCCTTTCTCAAAAATTAAACTGTGTATTTTTTGTATTTGTAAACATCAGGCTTTCAAGCCATATCACTACAGTCCTTTGCAACAATTCATTTCTTCAGATCTTCATGCACAGCTGGGCTGGTGGAGGCATCAGCTTGGTGGTCTTCTGTTACTCCCTTTACAGCAAACCCAGCAGGCACTGGGTGCTCCTGTTTCACGGCATGAGCTGCATAGTTAAGGCTGGTATTTTCACTCCAATGCCAATAACCTGAGAAGGGGTTGTAGATCATTCCCACCACAGTTTGAACTGACAGACCATCTGAAAACATATCACAAAGAGTAGATTTAATAAATATTTACCTCCCAAATGCCAGGAGTCTCATGCAATTCTCCATGTTAAAAAAAGATTCCTAACTCAATGGGCAAAAAATACTTTGTAAGCATGTGCTGATCATTCTTTACTGCAGCATAGGACATAAAATCTAAAGCCACCTGCTTGGGTTCAAATCCCAGCTCTGGCACCTATTAGGTGACCCTGGGCAAGTCGCTTCACCGTTCTGAATTTCAGTTTTCTCACATGGACAGAACAGTTATCCTAGAGTTGTTAGAATTACATGAGATATGTGTATAAAGTAGCACAGCACTTGGAATTCGGTAAGTACTCAATAAACATTAGCTGTGTTTAGAAAATACTTGCCAACAAGTAATTGTTCCTATGAAGCATCTTTAAAACATTTTTTAACACTATTTTCAACAAGGTGACTTGCAGAAGTCTTTAGAACATACTGCTGCATTGGGCTAATAATATTCCAAGTAAAATCAAGTTTATTGATATACTGTTTTATGAACAAAAAGCATGAGACATACATGAGCCTAAGTACTTAACAGGAATACCAAATGCCAAATAAATAAACTGATAAATGTTACTGCTTGACAGGAATTCAACATATAATCCAATGTTAACAGTGAGTACAGCAGAGCTAGGCATCGCAAGGCATACAATGAAGAGTCATAGTTTGACTTCAAGAACCTTATAGGCCAGGAAGGGGCTTGAAGACACCAAATTAACCATTGTATAAGGCATGCTTTAAGTAGCATAAAATACATAAAACTTGACAAGGAAGTTCAAAACATATGAGTATGGGGGAATCCGAAAAAATATGTAAGTGAAGCTGACACAAGGCGGGTTCAACAGGACAAACTCAGGGCGTGTAAGTAATACATATTTGCATCTCATCCTTAAGCAAGTGAGGACTAAACAGCCAAAAGGTATGCATGGATTACCTATGATTTGCATGGCCCTGGGTTAGGTGCCAAGGTGAGAGAAAAGCAGTTTCTAATACTTAACCCTCAGGTCAAGGAGTTCATGATCTGCTTGAGGAGAAACAAACATCCAAAGAACTGTGGCCTCTTGAATTAAGTGCTATGTTGTGTGATTAATAATTATAGGTGCATTAAAAGTTCAGCTAGGCCTTGAAAATTGGAAAAATTCTTAATACTCACTTGATTCCAGAATGCTCTCTAGATTTTCAGGTGAAACAAACTTCTCCCAGGTATGAGTACCTTTTGGTACAATACCTGCAATTTGCTCTGAAAAAACAATTCCCAAGGCATATGACAGCTGTGTTTTG
Organism: Trachops cirrhosus; assembly: GCA_028533065.1. Taxonomy (NCBI): domain Eukaryota; kingdom Metazoa; phylum Chordata; class Mammalia; order Chiroptera; family Phyllostomidae; genus Trachops; species Trachops cirrhosus. The sequence continues at coordinate 144,398,609 of CM052541.1, forward strand.
TTGATTGTAGTAATGAATAGAGAACCACCAGGCTGAAAAACATATGTATAGAAGTAAAATTTTAAATGTCAGGAGCATCAGTTAGGTAAAGATTTGCCTTCTCCCACCCTCCTCCTTCCTTCTGAGTAATTTAAGTGTAGTTAAGATACATAAGTATGAATAAAATATAATTTAACAAAACAGCATTTTTTTCTCTTGGGAAATTCACTTCTAAAGGCAATCCACTACTGATACACTCATTGGGTTTACTCAATGGTGCTTAAAACTCTTAAAATCATATATTACTATGACTTATATTTATAGTACATGCATTGCTTTGTACATATCAAATACTTTATAATGAAAGTATAGAAATGAGATCAGGCTGCTCTTCCTTGTGTCCACATTTATGATTTAATACGTGTCCATGCTGTTTTCTCTTGGGTGCTGAGTCTGTCTCACTTCTTTGGTACAGCACACAGCTACACATGCAGGTGGGCGACACCAGTAGCTGTTCTTAGACAAAAACATTAATGATTAAGGTTTGAAATGTTTTGATTTCATTAGTATAAAGCAGGGATTTTCAACTGGTGTGCCTCAAGGATTTTTAAACCGTGCAATACCTGGCTATTTAGCCAGGGGCACTGACCTCTTTTCCCTTGGACTGTCAAATAAAGAAATCACAACAGCCAACACAACAATAGCCATCTGGTGTGAATAAATCAAAATTATTCTGATTTTTTGTCAGACCGGCAAAAGTTATATTTTTTGTTGTGCTGCAGAATATTAGTAATTAGTTTATGTTTGCCATGAGATAAAAAGGTTGAAAATTGCTGGAATAAAGAATATAAAGCATAATCAATAAAATATATTAAAAAATAAAGAATATAAAGAGATCAAGATAATAATTTTAAATGAATACAAACCATTTATGCAGCTATTCAGTCTGCCATTTTTTAGTGACCATATTTAGTGTTTCCTATATTTATTCCCACAAATAGCAAGGGCATTAGCATCTCCTCCCTCTTTTACACATTCTCAGTAGTCTAGTGAGGATAAAATGCCAAAGAGACTCTGCAAAATAATCATATTACTACATACAGGGTGGGCAAAAGTAGATTTACAGTTGTTTATATGGAAAATAATACAGTAATTAGTAAATAATAATAATACAGGAATAAACTCTGTGTTTTGCATACTCACAACTGTAAAGCTACTTTTGTCCCACCCTATATGTGCATATATAGGACAGAAAGAGAGAGAATATATCTCAAATACCACCCCAAACCAAAAACAGGAAAGGGGAGGCCCTGAAATATTGTCAAGCATACTTAAATGAAAAACTGAAATATCAAACACTATTTCATCACACGTTGTAACTTTTCTCTATAAAACTCCAGTATTCTAAAATATCTTCTTAAGAATCACTTATGAGTCAATTATATCTTAATAGAGCTAGGAGAAAAATTGTTAAAAGTAGGGGAAAATAGGTGAAGCATATATGCAAACACTCTACAATTTTTTGCAGTTTTTTCATAAATCTAAAATTATTCAAAAGAAAACCATTTTTAAAAAATTTCTATTTAGGTAAGGGCTAAGCATTGCATTCTTTTAGCTCCTGACCTTAGGGTGTTACCTCTTGAATATAAAAACAACAGAGTTATAGAGTAATAATAATAATAATAATAATACTTTAGGGATATTTATTAAAAGAAAATTTGGAATCATTTTCAGAAAACTAAGTCTGTGGCAAATTATATAAGGATAATAATGGGAAAAAACAGATTTGGAATCAAAAGATGTAGCCTTTAACCCCACTTCAGTATCTAGTGACCTTTAACTTAAAGACCAAGTGACCTTTGACATCTCCCAAATTCTGATATTCACTGGTCAAAGGAAGTCATCATAATGTTGGCCTTACCTTCCTAACCTGGTTGTAGGCCAGATCAGGTGAGATCATATACAGAAAGTATTCTTTTACAAGCTGAAAACTGTTATACATATCACCTACAGAGTACTTAACAAATGCTATCTAAGTCAATTTATGCTAATAATGATTTTTATTGATTTTTAAGTATTAATCCAAACCAATTTCCTAGTTATTGTCATTCAATGTCTATTAGATATTTAATCTAGACTATGCCAATGGAAAAATACCACTATAAATCTTTTGGATGTATTACAAGGTTCAGCACCAACATTTTTCAAGCTCCCTGAACATCAAGACACTGGATGTGGAAAACCCCAGTACTAAGGGCAACCTGAGAGGCAGAAGTAATCCCCAGTAGAGATGCTGTTTCCTATTCATGGCTTCCTGGTCTCAAGTATTATGAAACATTGCTATGGCTACATATATACACTGAAAAGAAAAATCAAACAAATAAATTCTGTAAGTCTTACTTTTAACACTTGACAGCAGCACTGTATAAATGTTTCTAGATCAATCACATGCTCTACAACTTCAGAAGCTACAACAGCATCGAACATTTCTGCAGTCTCTTCCACAATCTCTTCCAGGGAACACGCTCTGTACTCTACCCTCTTATCCAGAACTGGGTCAAATGACTTATGGTGCTGTGCTGTTTCAATGTTCTCATCCACAGGATCAATTCCAGTAACTGAAGCCCCAAGCCGCCCTAGAGGCTAATGGTATAAAAAAACTGTTACCCTCAGGAAGAAAATAGAACATGTGTTAGCAATAAAATGCTTATCAAAAGGCAACAAGATTAACCAGGAGGGGATAATTACTGGAGATTGTTTATGGGTACAAGGAAGTTTAATAAAGCATCTTCTATGTGTAGTTTGTACACATATGAAAATTTCCATGATAAAAAGCTGAAAAGTGAGAACAATAATCACAACAACAGAAAATTCATCAAGAACAACTTGAGAGTTATGAAAAAAATTATTTATATTCTCCAGGTACATTCAACATACACGTAGTATAGTATTGACATATTTAAAGTGCAATAAATGTAACATTATTAAAACAGCTGATTTTCTGATATTCAAGTTGTCAAATTTTCTTGATAGCTTTTTCAGCAACTGACTAGGAGCAATTGATTCTTCACAGCTAAGTCTTCTTTCAACTTTTATATTCAACCACTTCCCATGAAATGCCCAATTTTTTAAACACAGACTTAGTATTTATCAAAACTCACATAGCACTTATTTTACAACTCTTTAGTTAAATTATTTCTACTTCAGAGACATAAGATATGCAATAATACATTGAAAAGATTATAGAACACATAACACATATAACAAAATCTTATTCATAATTTGATACATCACCTATTCTTGATCCTAAGAAATGTATTTTCACACATTTCATATTTCCTGAAATGTTATAATTGATATCAGAGAAACCCGCCCACCTCCGTATAAAGAACATGCTTTCTGTGCACGTGGACACTTAGCTATGCATCAAACACCTCTGGCAGGCTCACTCTCAATGTGCTCTCATGGACCGCGACAGCACCACACCCCGCTGAGCCCCCACTTACACTTATATCCTACATTGTTGCTTCAAGTACTTTTCAAAGATCAGATTATGGTTCAGCATTGAAACAAAAAGTTACTGTGTTGATAGAAGAATACAAAATAAAGCTGCAGAGCATAAATTTACTATAAGCTAAAGCAAATCTTCACAGAGAGAATGGGCATTCTTCCAAGTACTCTAAAGCACCTGAGAAGGGAAAAGTTCCATAAGCAGGCAAAACTGTTAGGTTTTGATATTAAAGAAAAGGGAAAAGAACAGCTTGTCATTGCATCTAAACCGATGGAAATTGCCTAATCTCTTGGGGTAGAAGAGACAACAAAACTGCCAAAGTCACTATTCAAATGACTAGTGCCTCATTACTGTGCAGACAAAAATCCCTCGCTATGATTTTCTGAAATTTTCATATATTTTTAAAGATATATTACTTTTACAATCAAAAAAATTTTAAAACATTAGGCATTTTAATAAACAACATTATTTGTTAAAAGGATAAATGATGTGTAAGCCCCCTTCTTAAACTTTTTTTAAAACCTGTTAAAAATGGCAGGAGAATTGTAAATCACTTACTTCAGTTAACAATCCACCACCACAGCCAACATCAAGAATCTTCATCCCAGACAAAGGTTTTCCTGGCTGGTGATTAGCAATTGTTTTTAAAAGATTGTCTCTTTTTAAAAAATTCAAAACATATAAAAATTGTATCAATTAAGTCTTAAAAGGTACAACTTTCAATAAAATATTAAACTCTCATTTTAAATGGATTAATGATTTGGGGGGTAAACAGATCTTTTATTTTCAACATTAAATACCTATGTTTATAGGATATTTTTAAGTTATTGATTTGAGAGAGAGAGAGAAAGAGCAAGAGAGAACATGCTCTGGCAAGAGCAAGAGAGTCCACCTAACCGGGGACTGAACCCACAGTCTTGGTGTATCAGGACGACACTCTAACCAGCTGAGCACCCGACCAGGACAAGATATTTTTAATAACCAAAAGCAGTAGGTTTAAAGTAAAACTCTTGAAGTAATATAGCAATAATTATGACCTAATTATTATTTTAGTCATAATCTAAAGAAAAACTTTTCAAGTAATCTAGTTTAGATTAACCTAATTTATTTGCCTGAGATATCAACCACCTATTAACTACACTGTCAGTACTGCTATACCCATTTCATGTCTGCAACAAATAGGATACTTTACAGGGCTTAGAAGAAGCAGACTGGAAATCTCTATTTTCAGAATTTGCCTGTATTCCCTTCTAAATTGAGTTTCTTTTAATCTTCTAAGTTAGTGGTGTTATCAGGATCGTGAAAACAGGCATCCAAATCAGGTGAACTTAATTCTAAGATGATCATAGCAATGCTTTACCACATGGGCAAACATAAGTGCACATACACACAGTATTGTAAACTAAACTTTTAAGTTGGACTGCATATGAATTTTCATGATACTTATTAACATAAATGATATATATAATAAGGATATCTTAGGATATCTTTACTGCTATTAAAATTAACTGACTTCTAAGAATAACCTAGATAGTGGTTAAGTAGGTAACTTCACAATGTTGTCACACACAGAAAGGACCCATTTCAGCCAAAATGACTCCTTTATATCATAATGTAGATCATATCACTCCCCTTTGACAGCTTCCAATTATACTGAGAATTAAGTCTATACTTCCAAACATAACTCGTACTGCCTGGCTGATCTTTTTTTACAGTGGTCTGTAAGAGATGGTGTCCCAGTAGTTTGAACAGAGTGGGTTTCAAGCTGAAAGGATACTAGAATTATCTGGAAGGTTTTCTAAAATCCCACATAGTCTGCAATCCCACAAAGCAGTAGGTCCAGAGTAAGACCTGAGAATTCTGTATTTCTAACAAGTTCCCAGGTGATACTGATGTTGCCAGTCCAAGGCCTACACCTTGAGAACCACTGTCTAATCTAAAAACGGACATTTCTCTTTCTCTTAGTGTTTCAGTGATCCACAAGTTCAGTGGTAATAAAAGGTGCTAATTTCTCTTTGAATCAGTAAAAACCAATCAGGAGGTTCCTTGATATTCTGTGTCTATTACAGTGCCATACCCATGTCAGTTGCTTAAAAATGTTTCATGATCAAATAAATGAACAACATAAGAATGAATGAACAATTTCTTGAAAAAGGGAGTCTAATGAACCCTTCTTGCCTGCACCTCTGACAGTAAACTATAAGTTCCTGAAGTACATGACTATGTTTTGAATGATGAATGTCTTAGTAGCTTCTACAGTGTCTTGCCCCAAGCTCTGTATAAGGTAAGTTCTCGATAAATATTTGTCAATGAATATTTGTTGAATTGAGCTATCTCTGTAGTAGTTCCTTTATCAGAACTGCCTAAAAATCAAAGTTGCTATAAAATGACATTGATGCCATAGGGTCCTAATTCCTTTTCATAAGGATTTAATTCTAATTACCAGATTAGATATCCAAAAATGCTTCAAGTTAATTTATAAAAGCAGCCTAAAAGTTGGATGATGTTATTATTTAAAAATTAATGGTTTCAAACAATGGACATTGAAGAGAATCTCCCTAATTTCTCTTAACGTAAACTTAAACATGGCATTTTGAACTTAGGTATAAACCAAGAGAAAAATGAACTGAAAAAAATCAATTATTAAAAAGACTTGCATTTTAAAAGACTGAGAATTTATGTAATGTTACCTAATAAACGGCACCCTCAGGTCATTCATAGAATGAAGAGGTGCATATACTCCTTGCTCATCCCACCATTTGTGAGCCAGGGTCAGGAAGGTTTTTATCTCACTGCTATCTACGGTGGTTCGAGAAGTACTGTATGGTCTTGTCCAAGGGTATCTGAGAGGTCAAAATAAAGAAACAGGCAAAAACTGGTGTTTTTACAAATGTAACACGAACATATTATATAGAAAGATGTTCTAATTTACAATTTATTACATTCTAAGTACATGTATTGCTCATTTTTGATGCTTCAAGACCAAGTTTCCTTATAATCACACTGCTTATAAATACAGCTTTATTCACAGATGAAACAAAATTAATTTGCTTTTAAAGTAAGTTACAATGAAAATGAAACTATAAAACTTGGTCTTCTGAGTTACATTTAATAGTAGCAGTAGTAGCAGTAGTAGCAGCAGTAGCAATAATTGTTTATTGAGCATTTACTAGATGCCATTACTATTTAAGAACTCAACATATGTCATTTCATTTACTCTTCCTGGCAACTTTTTATAAAGTAGGTACGTACTACTATTAATATCTCTATTACAAAGATAAGAAAAGGGAAGCTCAGAGAGATTAAGTGGCAGAGTCAGGATTTGAACTCAGGTGCCCCCATCTTCTCCTCTCCATGTCTACTGCTATCACCCTAGCCCAAGCTCCCATCATCTCTGGTTTGAATCATTATCCTAGCCTTCTGATTAGTCTGCCTGCTTCCTACCTCACCCTCCTCCAATCTGCTCTACACAACCAGTTCAAACATGGTCTTCAAACTGACCATGTTTGCACCTTCCTCAGGTACTTTGAATATGTTATTCCCTCTCCCTGGAACATTACTCTTACATTACCCCATACCCCCTGTACACACTAATCCCCTCTCAACTTTCAGCTCTTAGTTTGAATGGAATGTCATCTAAGAAGTCTTCCCTGATTCTCCAAACTGGGTCATATTCCCCTATTTTAAGTCCCATACAACTTCATACTTTTTCATGGGGCTGTGTGATTATTTGACCCTGTTTCCCCACTTCACGTAAGCACTATGAGAGCAAGGCATGGACTGTCTTGCTCGCCACTTTATTCCTGGTGACTAGCACATTTCCTGGAACACAGCTGGTGCTCAGGAAACGTTTGTCAATTGACTAATCTGAGGGAGGATGTCCAGAAAAGCATATAATTCAATTAAAAAAATTTTAACCAGATGGGATCAAACGGGGACTAAACAGGGATCAGACAGACAACTATACCAAGTTCCAGATCAAAGTACATGATAGGAAAATCCTCCATAGGTTCTTGGATAAAAGAGAATAAGGTTGTTACGTTAAAATAGGTAATGCCATTCATATTTTTACTATGTTTTTCTTAGCTACATTCCACTGAAATTATTTATTATCCTTTCAAGAATTAAATGTCACTCTTTAATATTATCTTTTGAATATTACCCTCCTTTTCCATGCTTCATGCAAAGGCTCAATAATCAAGGACTAACTTACAATAGGTAACAGTAGATGGTTGCTCAGTTGACTATATTATGATTTCACACACACACAATCTTAAAACAGCTAGCTCATTTACAAGTAAAAATATGCACTCATACCTTAACCCCATGCAATATTTTTTTACAAGATTATAAGTTGGTTTATAATAAGAATACAGAAAGAAATTACTTTGACTCTATCTTGCTACCTTATACACTTAGTTATCAATCTTATACTATTTATGTTGCACTCAAATCATTTATAATTTTAAGCACTGTATTATTTCTGTCCTCTCATAAAGATAACATGAGGAAGTAAAAAGTACTTCTCTGAATCATAGAGTCTTATATTAAAAATAAAAGATGTCCCTGAGTATGGATAAAGGGTATACTCTACATACGGTATTACAATTTTTCTGTGGGTTTGAAATGTTCCAAATTCAAAAGTTGCTGGAGAAATAAAAATATTTAGATAAAAAAGTACCTTAATCAAATCACATGAGCTATTAAATACTGACAGGGTTTATTAAACACAACCAATATAAAACTATTATTCACATAATTATGTAAATATTTGCCACAGTAATGAATAAACTTACCTGTAACTTTTCATTGTGTTCAAGCAGGCAAAATTCATTCTATAGGATTTGAGCCACATAATTCTATATTCACTGAAAACCCATGGTTTAATTTGTAGAGTCCAACTGAACTGATTCGGTAAATAAACTGAAAAAAAAAAAATGTCTAGAGAAAGCACAATATGAATTCCTAATACACATGTACTTGAAGAAACTATTTTATATGGCAATCTTATATTACAATGATAAATAAAAGGGTTTATTTTATTTATCCATTCCATCATCTAATTCTAATCAGACATTTCTGAAACTGTAACTAGTAAAAATAAGTAATACATTTGTAAAAGTTTTACATGCCATTAATTTTTCCATCTACATTATGCTGCATAAAATTATTAAAAATGATATTCAAGTTAAAACTACATTAACTTTCAAACTAGGGTAATATTGGCTATGAGATTATTTATCAAAACTAGTTCAAATTCTGCCACTTCCATTTAGCTACATGAAATGGACTCATATGTATGTTCAACACCCTTCACAAAAAAAACCTCATAAAAATCTTGAAATAACACTCATCTAGTCTGTATGTTCAAACTTACACAGGGACCTGCTTTATGAACTATTTACTCTGCTGCAGAACATTCAGTTGTTCAATTTAGACAAAGTAAACCTTAGAGCAAAGAAAATCACCATGATCATTCATTCCATTATGATAAAAAGGACAATGCACCAAGAAGATAAAGCAATACTAAGTGTGTATGTGCTAGACAACAGACTTTCAAAACACATGAAGCAAAAATGGAATTGAGAGAAGAAATAAATCTGTAACCATAGCTGGAAACTTCAGTGCCCTTTCTCAGTGATTGACAGTACCACTAGACAGAAAACCAACCAGAATACAAAAGAACTAAGTAACACGATCAACCAATAAGATCTCATTGAAATTTATAAAACATTCCATCCAAACAAAAACAAAATGTACATTCTTTTGAGCATGCATGGACCATTCATAAGGAGACCATACCCTGGGATATTGAACAAACCTTCACAGCTATAAGATAAGTGAAATCATACAGACCACAGGTGGTAAACACAAGTCCCGCAGGCTGAATCCGGCCCTCCACTTTGTTTTATCCAGCCCAGCACCTTGTTTCTACCTGGTGGCAGCACCGAGCTCTTGCTTAACTGTTAAGGAGTAGTTACACTTATACAGTCCTAAAATTACATTCAGCCCTTTGAAGGCAACTGCGAGGCTGATGTGGCCCCTGGTAAAAATGAGTTTGACACTCCTGATATAAACTATGTTCTCTAACTGTAGTGGAATCAAACTAGAAATAAATAATACAAACATGAAAAGAAAAAACACTTAGAAATTAAACAACACAATTCTAAACAATCTATGGGTCAAGGCAAAGTCTCACAGAAACAAAACTGAAATAAATTAAAATATACAATATAAAAAGTCTGTAGACATATTTAAGCAGTAGAGGAAAACTTATAGCACTAAATATGCATATTAGAAAAGAGGAAAGGTCTCAAGTCAACAATCTACCGTAAGTTATTGTCTCAAGAAGCTAGAAGAAAAGTGAAACAAACCCAAAGCAATCAGATAAAAGAAAATAATAATAAAAGTAGAAATGAATAATATTTAAAACAAAGCAGAATAGATAAAATAAATCAAGCCAAAAGTTAATTCCTCTCAAAGATCAATAAACTCAATAAGCTTCTAGCAAGGCTAATAAAGAAAGAGAAGACCTATATTACCAATATCAGGTATTAAAGAGGGGATATCACTATGAACCCAAGAGACAAGGATGATAACAGAATACTAACAACTCTACACAGAATTTTCTACAATTTAGACAAAATGGACTAATTCCATGAAAACCACAAGCTATCAAAACCCATACAAAATGAAATAGGTAGCCTGAATAATCCTATAACTAGCAAAGAAATTGAATTTGTAGCTAAAACCTCCTGAAAAATACATCTCCAGGTTCAGACTGCTTCACTGGTGAATTCTTTCTACCAAATACTTAGAAGAAAATACAACCAATTCTACCCAACTTCTACTCAGATTGCTTCACTGGTAAATTCTTTCTACCAAACACTTAGAGAAGAAAATACAACCAATTCTACCCAATTTCTTCCAAGAAATAAGAGTGAGGAACACCTCCCAGCTCATTTTATTAAGCCAGCATTCCTCTGACACAAAAAAAAACAGACAAAGATGGGACAGCAAAGAAAAACACAGATCAATTCCTTTCGTGAACAGACACAAAAATTCTCAGCAATCAGTAAATATAATCCAGAAACATATAAAAAAAATACTATAGCACGGCTACGTGGGACTTACTCCAGCTAGGCTACACTAGTTCCATATTAGAAAATCAATGTAATTTACATATAAAAAATCAAAAGAAGAAAAATGACATGGTTTTATTAACTGATGTGGACAAAACATTTGACAAAACCACACTCGTTTATGATTAAAAGTTCTCAGCAAATTAAGAACAGAAGGGAAGTTCTTCAATCTTTAGTGCATCCATAAAAATCCTATCACTCACTTAGTACTTTCAAAACAGTGAGAGACTAAGTGCTCTACCCCTAACATCAGCACCAGGGCAAGATGCCCATTCTCTTGATTCCTGTTCAACACAGTACTAAAAATCTTAGCAAGTGCAATAAAGAAAAAAGGAAATAAAAGGCATACAGAATAGAAAGGAAGAAATTAAACTGTCCTCATTTAAAAACAAAACAAAAGCTCTTGCAACTATTACATGAGTTCAGCAAGGTCAGATTATAAAATCAACACACAAAAAAAGTCAATTTTTTTCTGTCTACTACTAACAATAAACTATTGGAAAGTAAAACTGAAAATGTTATACCATTTAAAATCAATCCAGAAAAGAATGAATTACTTTCATTGCTGTATAAATCTAACAAAACATGTACAGGGTCTATATGCTGAAAATTGACATAAAACACTGATAAAAAAACTGAAAACCACTCAACAAAATCCCAATAGTCTCTTTTTTGTAGACATAAACAAGCTAATTCTAAAATTTTTATTAAATGGCAAAAGAAGTACAATAGCTAAAACAACATTAAAGAATTATAAAATTTCAGGAATCACAACACCCAATTGTAAGACTGACCACAGAACTACAATAATGAAGACAGTGCGCTACTGGAGGGGGACGAACACATCTCAGTGTAGCAGAAGAGAGTCCAGAGGTAAATAAAGAAAAAAATTCACTCAACTGTTTTTTTTTCAACAATGGTGCAAAAACAGTTAAATGGAGGAGAAACAGTCTTCTCAATAAATGATGTTGAAACAATTGGACATAGAAACTTCAACCTAAATTTCATATCTTATACAAAAATGAACTTGAAATGGATAATTGACATGAATGCAAACCTATAAAACTTTTAGATGAAAATACAGAAGATCTTTGAGACTTAGGGTTAGGCTAGGATTTTTACATCTCACACCAAAAGCACAATCCTTTTATAAAAAGTGATTAAATTAAACTTAATGAAAAATAAAAATTTTTGCTCCAAAAAAGATCCTATTAAGAAAAAGAAAAGTCACAGATGCGCAGGAAATATTTCCAGAACACATATCCCACAAAAAACTTGTATCTGGAATAGGTGAGGATATTCTTTAAACTCAACAGTACGAAACAAATCACAACTCCCATTTTTTTTAAAAAAAGCAATCCAATTATAAATGGACATGAACATACATTTCATCAAAGAGGATATACAAATGCAAATAAGCACATGAAGCAAAGTTAAATATCGACAGCCATTAGAGGAATACAAAAGAGAGCTACTACATACCTATTACTAAAATTTAACCATCCTGATATTACCAAGTGTGAGCCAGGTAATGAAGCAAGTATATCTTTTTTATATTGCTGGTGGGAATGTAAATGGTATAGACATCATGGAAATCAGCTTAGTAATTTCTCATAAGGTTAAACATGCATTTATCATACAACCCAGCATTTGCAACACTGGGCACTTATCCCAGAGAAGTGAAAGCTATGTCCAGACAGAAATCTGTACAAAAATGGTCATAGTAAGTTTATTCATAATAGTAAAAAACTGGAAACACCCAAAATATACTATAATAGATGACGGGTTAAACAAACCATTGTGGTATATCCGTATTGTGAAATACAACTCAGAAATAAAAAGGAATGAAGTATTGCTACACACAGTTTGGATGGATTTCAAGCGTATTTATTCTGAGTGGGGAACAAAAAGCAATTTCAGAAGGTACATACTGTATCATGGTTGATTCCATGTTGAAATGGCAATGTTCTATTAATGAAGAACAGATCAGTGACTGCCAAGGGTTAAGGCTGGGGTTAGGGTCTGACTGTAGAGGAGTAGTACCTGGGAATTTCTCTGTGATTATGGAACAGTTCCATATCCTGATGATTGTAGTAGTTGTTACACAAACCTCTACATGTGGTAAAATCCAAACTAGGTCTGTAGTTAGTTAATAGTATTTATTATACTACTGTCAATTTCCCGGTTTTGACAATGTACTATGGTTAAGTAAGATGTTGTCACTAAGGAATTGGTGAAGGGCATATGGAAATTCTCTGTACTATTTTTGCAACTTCTTGTCTTAAATTATGTCAAAATAAAAAAATTTAATTAAAAAGTACAAAGGGGCTCACTACAAAGCACCTCTCCAACTCCTGACTCTAGTCATCCATTTTCCTCTTTGGAGGCAACCAGTGTTATTAGATTTGTATGTAAGCTTCTAGAGATATTTTATACATTTGCCCCTTTTGTATATCAACTTCTATCTTCTTCAAAATGTAGCACAGTATACATTCTTCTGTACCTTATGTTTTTCACCAATGTATCTTAAAATATTTCTTCATAACAGAACATAAAGAACTTCCTTTTATAGGGCTGCATGCCTATCTCATAACTTACTAAATAGCCTCCCTATTAATGGATATTTATTTAGGTTATTTCTAATTTTTTGCTATTTCAAAAACATAAGACTGAATTACATATGCAATTACATAAGAATTACATGATATATGTATGTGTGTATGTGTATATATATATGTATGTGTGTGTGTGTGTATATATATATATATATATAAAGTTTGAGAGTACCTGTAGATAAAATCCCAGGAATTGTTGTGTCAAATGGCAAGTGTATTTATAAATTTGTAAGTGCCACTCACAGATGTTTAATTCCATGGGTAATATACGAGTATTTCTAGTGCTGGTTTCCCTGCAGTGATAACACATTGCAAGTCACCCATGCAATGTATTATCAAATATTTTTATCTTTGCTAGTCTAATAGGTGAAAATGTTATCTCAGTGTAGTTCCAATTTACCATGAGGTTAAGTGTCTTCTCTTAAGTTTAATGGTATGTTGATTTGACACTTCACACTGGAGAGAATAGTCATCATAAACAAAGCAACAAACAAGTGTTGGAGAGGATGCAAAGAAAAGGGAACCCTAGTGCACTGTTGGTGGGAATGCAGACTGGTACAGCCACTGTGGAAAACAGTATGGAGTTTCCTCAGAAAACTAAACATGGAACTGCCTTTTGACCTGGCAATTCCACTGCTAGGACTATATCCTAAGAACCCTGAAACACCAATCCAAAAGAACCTATGCACCCCAATGTCCATAGCAGCACAATTTATGATAGCCAAGTGCTGGAAGTAACCTAAGTGTCCATCAGTAAATGAATGGATCAAAAAGCTATGGTATATTTACAAAATGGAATACTACACAGCAGAAAGAAAGAAGGAGCTCCTGCCTTTTCGACAGCATGGATGGAATTGGAGAGCATTATGCTAAGTGAAATAAACCAGGTGGTGAAAGACAAATACCATACGATCTCACCTTCAACAGGAACCTAATCAACAAAACAAACAAGCAAGCAAAATATAACCAGAGACATTGAAATTAACAACAAACAGACACTAACCACAGGAGAGATGGGAGAGGATAATGGGGGAAAAAGGGTGAAGGGTTTTCAGGAACACGTGGACACAAGGACAAAACCAAGGGGGGTGGAGTCAGGGGAGGGAGGTGGGGATGGCTGGGGTGGTGGGGAGAGTTGGGAGGAAAAGGCAGACAACTGTACCTGAACAACCATAAAATACAAAAACAGAAAAATAAATAAATAAAATCAACCCATAAAGTTAAAAAAAAAAGTTTAATGTTATGTTGGTTTGAATGTTTATGTCCCTATCCCCCCAATTCTTTTAAGTATATTTTATTTATTATGCTATTATAATTGTACTAATTTTTTTCCTCCCCTTTATCCCCCTCCTCCCTGTGACACCCCCTCACCTTCCAGCTTCCTCCCCCACCACAGTTCATGTCCATGGGTTGTACATATAAGTTCTTTGGCTTCTACATTTCCTATACTATTCTTAACCTCCCCCTGCCTATTTTGTGCCTACCTATTCTGGTTCTTATTCCCTGTACCTTTTCCCCCCCATTCTCCCCCTCCCTCTCCCCACTGATAACCCTCCAATGTGATCTCCATTTCTGTGATTCTGTTCCAGTTATTTGCTTAGTTTTTGTTTTTTTATGTTCAGTTGTTGATAGTTGTGAGTTTGTTGTCATTTTACTGTTCATAGTTTTGATCTTCTATTTCTCAGATAAGTCCCTTTAACCTTTCATATAATAAGCGCTTGGTGACGATGAACTCCTTTAACTTGACCTTATCTGGGAAGCACTTTATCTGCCCTTCCATTCTAAATGATAGCTTTGCTGGACAAGTAATCTTGGATGTAGGTCCTTGCCTTTCATGACTTTGAAAACTTCTTTCCAGCCCCTTCTTGCCTGTATGGTTTCTTTTGAGAAATCAGCTGATAGTCTTACAGGAACTCCTTTGTAGGTAATTCTCCTTTTCTCTTGCTTTTAAGATTCTCTCCTTATCTTTAATATTGGGTAATTTAATTATGATGTGCCTTGGTGTGTTCCTCTTTGAGTCCAATTTCTTTGGGACTCTCTGGTCTTCCTGGAAGTCTATTTCCTTTGCCAGACTAGGGAAGTTTTCCTTCATTATTTGTTCAAGTAAGTTTTCAATATTTTGCTCTTGTTCTTTTCCTCTGGCACTCCCATGATTCGGATGTTGGGATGCTTAAAGTTGTCCCAGAGGTTCCTAAGCTTCTCCTCATTTTTTAGCATTCTTGTTTCTTCACTCTGTTCTGGTTGGATGTTTAGTTCTTCCTTTTGTTCCAAATCATTGAGTCCTGGTTTCCTTCATTTCACTGTTGGTTCCCTATATATTTTGCTTGTTTCACGTTGTGTAGCCTTCATTTCTTCCTTTATTTTGCAACTGAGCTCAATCAATTCTATGAGCATCCTGATTACCAGTGTTTTGAACTCTGCATCAGACAGATTGGCTATCTCCTTGTCACTTAGTTCTGTTTCTGGAATTTTGATCTGTTCTTTCATTTGGGTCATATTTCTTTGTCTAGGGGCCTCTGTTTCATATAAGGGGGTGGATCCTTAGGTACTCACCAGGGCAAGGCAACCCTCTTTGCTGCATTGTGGTGCTGTCCTGTGGGAGGGGTCTGAGAGGGAACAATGCTGCTCTCATCCCACTTCCCATCATTTCCGTAGCTTCCCACAAGCGGTTTGTGCCCTTTCAGGTGCTCATTTGCAGGTGGGTGGGTTTGTGTATGTTTTAGGACCTTGTAGATCTCTCCAATGAACTTTCCTGGGAGGCTGGGAGTTTCTTCTGCTGCCACAGTCCCCACAGATTTTGTGATGCCCGGGGTTTTGAGTCTTCAGTTTCCCAGCACTGACACCCTGGGTTTCAGGGTCCCTCTCACTCCCTCACTGTTCCCCTGGGCTTGTCTGGGGACAAGCTCAAACATGGGATTGCCTGCCCTGGTCTGACAGTAGCTGCCATCTTGCTTTGCGTCCTCTCTGCCCATCTGCACCCCTCCTACTATCTGGATGAATGTTTTTTTAACTCCTTGGTTGTTGGACTTCCATGCAAGTTTTTCTGGTAGTTATGGTTGTTGTTTTTAAATTGGTTGTTACCCTTCTTTTGGTTGTGCGAGGAAGTGAAGTGTTTCTGCCTATGCCTCCATCTTGTCCAGAACCTTTCAAATTCATATTCTAACCCCCAAGGTGATGGTATTAGATGAGCCTTTGTGAGGTGATTAGATCACAAGGGTAGAGTCCTCATGATTGGTATAGTGCCCTTAAGAAAGAGATCTCAAGAGGACAGAGCAAGAATGCTCCATCTATGAACCAGGCTGTGGACTCTCACCAGACCCAGGATTGTGGGATCCCTAGTCTTCAGAGCTATAAGAAATACATTTCTGTAGCTAATAAGCCAACAGGTCTGAGGTATTTTGTTACAGCAGTTCCAATGGACTAAGACAAAAGGTTATTTGTATTTATACTTCATATCTTATGTTTTATCTGAAGTATCTGTACTACCTTTTATTTTTATTCTTTTTAAGATATTTATTTCTTTTTAGAGGGGAAGGGAGGGAGAAAGAGAGGAAGAGAAACATCAAGTGTGGTTTGCTTTCGGGACCTGGCCTGTAACCCAGGCATGCACCCTGTGCTTCTCAGGCCAGCACTCAATCCACTGAGACACACCAGCCAGGGCTATACTACCTTTTAAGACCCAGTTCAAATACCACCTACTTTATGCCTTTAGGTAGGTAAAGGAAATATTATTAGAGAAACATGTAAACTGTAATACATAGGTAAGAATATATAAAGTATTATTATGAAACTGTGCCTTAGAGATTTTAACACTATTCCTGCTCCCTGCTCAGTGATGACCCATATCTTCTCCTCACCTCCCCTATATCTGGCAAATTAGTCCCTCAGTCATCAGTATTGCCAGAACAATCAAGAGCGTCAAAAACCACATCACCACAACTGAGAGAAATTAATTCAGTTTGTATTAACAAATAGGATGCTACCAACTCCTTCTCTACCTTGAATCTGTGATCATTCTGGTATTTGAGATTTTAAAAGAATGGGCAGAGATTTCATTTACTTCAAAAATCATTTATTCAGCTCCTATCAGTAAATACAGACCCTAACCTGCCAATACCTAACAGCAATCATCATTTATTATCTGGATTACTAAGGCTTCTCTGAGCCTAGTCTTGCTTGCCACTGTGCTACTTTCTACACAAATGCTAAGTGTTATTTCTTAAACACAAATCTGATTATGTTGCTCCTTCTGTAATTTCCTACTGTCTTCAAAGTCAATCACAAGAGGTATACCTGGTCTTTCATGGACTTGTCATGGCCTAAAAAGTCTCCTGTCTCATCCCTCGCCACTCTCTGCCCTCATCTCCAGCCCCTCATCCACACTACTTTCCAAGGAACACTTTGCTGTTTCCCAGAAACCTCTTCAAAGATATTCAAGCTGGTGCCTTTGGCCACTCCTGCTTCTAAAACTGGCCAACTCCTTCAAGGCAGCTCCTTAAATATGTTTAAGAGGACCCCCAAATATGTATTAGGTGCTCCTTCTATGTCCACTCACATTGTTTGGAAATATTTATATTGTATTTTTTCTAAATTTATGATTATAAAAAACATGTTTACTTTAAAAAACTGCAAAAGTATATAAAGCATGATAAAATGAGAGATCACCAACTCTACCACAGGCAATCACTACTAAAATTTTTATGTATCTCTAGCCCCTCTCTTTATCTCCACCTATATATTTCTAAATTCATAATACACACTGATTTGTAACACTTTCTTAACACTATACCCTAATCATTTTTCTATGTGGATACATATTGATTTAAATAATCGTTTTTATTGGCTACAATTTTTCTCTGTATGAGAATACCTACTTAACTCTATTGGAGGGCCTGCCTTTACGTTTCTTTCTTTCTTATTATATAAATCATAGCTGCATCCTACCATTTTTTTAAAAAGAGACCCTTGAGCTATCTTTCATTTTAAAATTCCCAGTGTCTGACATACAGTATTTATTAAATGAGTTTCATGTAAAAGATGAACTTAACTTTCTAGTTAACACTGGGAACAAAAAAAAACCAAACTGTCTTCCATAATCATCAGGTTCAATGCGTTTTCTTAATCTTTGCCAATGCGCTCCGCTGAATTAACGCATTAATTAAAACGTAGAATAATTGCTTTAAATTCTTTCTGAACAGAGGCAAATACAAACAATACACAAAGACAACGTAATTAACAACTGTAAGACAGCAGCTGGTGTCCCTTCCCGACGTGGCAGAGGAAGAAAGCACACGACCTTGAGACTACCACGGGCACAGTGGAGTAACCAGCTCCTAAGGAACCAAAGTAAGACCAAAGTCACAGGATCTATGGCGGCGGCCCGCGGGCTGCGCTCTCGTCGGCTAGCACAAGTTCTTGGCTATTTTTCCCAGCGTCTGGGAAGGGAAAAGCGACAGCCCAGTAGGGCCATTCAGGAGACAGCAAGGGGCCTGACCCAAAATAATCAAGGGTCTCGTGCGCATCCCGCACGGAGCCCAGCGACAGCCCTCCACCCTCTCCCGCGCCTGCGCACAGTAGCTGGTCCGCAGGGCCGGCTGCGAGCGGGAAACCACACACACTTACCCGCAGATGTGGTTAAGCAAGAATAGTCAGCCCGTGTATCCCGGCACCCCGACTTAAACACTCTTAAAAAAAGACTCCCTGAGGAGCTTAGCTTGCGGATTCCCCACATCGCGACAAAAGGACCAACCTCTTTTCCGGTCCCTCCCGCAAAAGATCCCCAACAGAAAGGTTCCTAGATCCACTCTCGCGCAGTCAGGAGCCAGATCGAATCAGGGCTGCGTTTTTAGTGGGTGTTATGTATGTACGGACTAGTTATTCTTCACCCTCATCACGTCAGATTGTGCATGCATTTAAACTATAGAATGTTTATAAATCATAAACGAATTCAAGACCCATCTATTATGCCTATTCCTTTGACCGACCTCCTCAAACTTCATGGCCATAGTAACCATCAATCATGGTACTGCTTTGTGCTATGTGACCTAGCTTTTCTTTTATACCCTTGTAGCTCTATTTCATATATAAAAGATGTCTCCTAGGGCATTTATATTCCTGTAATGCACTCCTAACATCATAAAAGCATGTAAGCACTTCTCTAAAGGTAGAAATGTGTCCATTTTTAAGGTATTCAAATGTCAGAGGGCCAAAAATCTAAATTGAGTATTTTCCGCAAGTGATCTGAAAATACTCTGAACAGAACACACATTATACAGCAGGAGACTGTTAATTACTCAGGTTAGGCAAACTTCATTTAGAGCAAGAAAGGTGATTATGTTAACATTTCACCTGTAAATGCATAAAAGCCTTTCCTTGGGTAAGAACTAATTTCCAGTATTAAAGGTAAAAATATGATTGTACATTTTCAACAGGAAGTGTCAAATTGGTGAAGTGTTCTTTGAATTATTACAATTTACATAGCTCAGTAATGATTTTTCACTTATAGCTTCTCAGTAAAATATTGACCTCCTCCTAAGAGTGGCTGGGGACTTGAGTCATCTCCTCTTCAGAGCTCCTTTCTCAAGATGGCAGAAAGCTCTCCACAAAATATCGTTTAGCGTGTGTAATATATATTTGTTGGAGTGACAGATCCAAGGAAAAAAAAGCAAAGTCCAAGTATAATCAAATAAAGTTCTAAGAGCTTTATTTAAATGTATTTTTTTTAACGTACCACCTCACTGGGCTTCAGAGCTTTCTCACATTTTCAACAACAAAGACAATCAGTAGTAATTTGTTTCTACCAACAGAAAACAAAAGCTTCTTGAATACCCACTAGTGTGACTCAGGCAAAACTAGTTCATACTATTTTTCTCTACAAATATTAAAAGGTTTTTCCAATGACACTTAAACCTGAGTTGTGTTGGAAGGACTAGCAGTTGTTATGTGGTATATAGCCATTGTTGGAGTTACTTCCTAGACCAACACTTTAGTATCACCCATAAATGTGTTATAAACTAGTCTACATTTCACTATAAAACTAAAAACCTACTTAATATTTTGAAATTCAATTTTATATAAACATTTTTCATTTAAGGGTGACGTGCTCCCTTAGAACAGTTTTATTCCTTTAAAATGATACACTACTATATCCACTCAGAGATTAAGTGGTAAGTTTTCGCATTTACAAAATTACACAAAAACTGGTAACTAGAATTGTTAGGATAATTTTATCTTAATTTACCATAATTAAATGTGGCAGATTTAACCTATGTGTGTTTATAGAATTCTGTATCTGATAAACCTTTATGGAATAAATGTAACTCATCACACATGAGTTATTTTAGGACTAATAAAAAGCCCATTTTCTCATTCAGGTTTAGACTTTACAATCAAATTCTACTTTATATTGAAGAACTTAGGGCTTCAAGTGTTCAAAATCTTGGAAATAATCTAATCCCACCCTTATACAGTTGAAGAAATTAAGGCTCATAATGATTAATTATTTGCCCAAAACACATCAAGTAGCAGAGCCAGGACAATCCAAAACATCACTATTTCCATTAAACCATGCTTAGTACCATTTTAGAAACTTCAGTAAATTAAAACAGATTTATATATATACATATACACTATATATATGTATACATATATATATATAGTGTATATGTACACATGTGTGTGGTTTAAGTGAAAAAATATCCATAAGACAATTATTATAGGGACTTTGGAACTTATTTAATTCCTATGTAAATATTCTCACATAAAATTAAAAATCTCACTTATAATTAATTATACACCATGTGCTTCTTTGAAGAAACAGAGTAATTCAAATACTAAAAAAACTGACTATGTTTGGGAAATTCACCTATTGTGTATATACCATTAGAAACAGATGCTTAAAAAAAAAAAGACATTTTACAATGGCAGAAAACATATACACTAAGATTCCACACCAATCTTTATTTATATTTTGAGGCCTGAAACAAAACTTGTAATTACCTCTTCCAAATTACATTTTATTCTCTTAATGGTGTGGTTTACCCCCATTCCACAAAAACAAGTATGACTAATACACTAGAAATATCTTTTAAAGAACCTCTTAGACAGTTTTTATTAACCAATCCAGATCAATGATTGTCTCAAAAATTAAATCTATTAATATTGTGGTGGTGTCATTTTAGAAGACTTCATAATCAAATTATATATTTAATTAACTTATGTGTAAGTTCTAGCATTTGAATCCCAAATCATGGAAGCCCTATCTTATAAAGTCTTACCACTCAAGGTAAACATACTTCATTACATGTCAATGAAATAATGAATTTTCTGAATTACCCATAAAAATCTGAAAAACCCAAATATTTAATTATAACACTAATGTGTCTACTAATAATCACACACACACCATGGCTGTGTTCTTAAAAGTATCTACAGATTTAAATGATAAGAAGCTTGTGTAGTATGGCATAGTAAATTAAATTGTCAAATACTATTTTTGGCTGTAGTTCATATCTTGCCCAAAAATGTGCATATCATAGCCAGCAGAACTTTTCTGTAGAATTTTATTTTGAAAATATTATTTCACTTGAAGATTGATCTAAAAAACATTTTAAGATATGAAAATGTTATACAACTTATCTATTACAAATAAATTGGATAATTCTACAATTAGGTATACCATATTAGCTCACCTACATAAAAAATATTGCACACTTTATTTTGTCTCCAGATGTGACTGATGTCTAAACTATATAGAATTCTAAACTATTTAAAAGTTATTTTGTGAAATGTCAACTTTATAAATATCAGAACTAAATGCACTGTAAAAACAACCATTTTGGTAAACATGCATTTATTCACAGTTGATTTATTTCCTCTAGATAAATGCATACGCTGTTCAAAATTATTCAAGAACTTATGTAGAGGTACAAGAGCACACTATACAAATCTATTTTCTACCTTTGTTTTGAGGAAACACTGATCTTGGCAAAAATCTGGCTTATTTTAAATGAATTATTGCTGGTAAAAAGGCATACTTTAAAACATTTTTGTGACCTGCACCTGCTCTTTTCTCTTTAAGATTTAAAAGCATTTATTTTCAGAGACTTATCTGACTTGTGGCGTTAAGTGAATAATCACATAAAAACAAACCCTGAAAGCAGTTGAGCACTAGAATGCCTCTGGAGCCTTCATTTTATTTGTAAGTTATGATTGCCTTAAATGGCTAAACCACTCACTGAGCCTAATTTTAAGAAACTGACAAAACCAAACCATTTCAATGTTATGAAACTGACACAAGCCTGCATAAAACAGCATTCCTCCACTGAGCTGAGGTCATATTATACTTTAAAAATATAAATAAATATATTGAACTGTGAGTCTTATTTCTATAATAACCCCCAGTGTTTAAAATATGATTCTAAAACAGAAGTGGGTAACTGCAGAATATATTTCCAGACTTGACTATTAGTGTCAAACACAATCATTCCTTATAAGTAACTTTGATTGGTACACTGGCTCGATTGAATCCAGCAATTTCATTTTACAGGAGCGAACCATACTTTATACACAGAGAATATATTACTTGAAAATCCCCCAAATAGCAAAAGTTTAGAAAGCTGTCAAGTGATTCCAAATGAAAAGTAAAGGTCTATTTCTGGCCCTCTTCCACACCCTTAAAGTTGGAATTTGACAAAAATCCATGGGTACAATTTACAGGCTTTGACAAACTATTGAGATAAAACCATTTTCTTTGGGGCAAATGGGAGGAAGTACCTTTAAAACTTGTTATACAAAGTTCCAGCTGCCTTTTTATAAAAGTACGTTTCTTAGAATAGAATCATAAAATTAAGGTGCAAGAGGTTAACAAAAATGAACTAAAGAGCTTTATTGACATCACAGTACATTCGAGAATAATTTTAAGAACATTACAGCTGAAAGAGAATGGCATGTTTATAGTCTTATTGTGCACTATTTTTTGAAAAAAAAAAAAAAAAAGTAATACAAAGAAATCCTATTAACTTGAAGCAGCATTTGGAAAAAGTATACCTATATACAGATAAAAAGAAAATTCTGGTTTCACCTACACAGCCACAATGTGCCTCTATAATGAGACAAGCCCTTAAAACTCATGGAATTTTTTAAACATCATGGCATTCCTGCCACATCATTCCTCAGCGTTTACGACGGGGAGGAGTTGTTGATCTGCAAAAAAAAAAAACAGGGAAAAGACAAAATTTAAAAATAAAAATGTATTTGAAACTAAAGAATGCAATTTTTAAATAAGTAATATTATATAGGATTTCTAAAATTACTTAAGACTATGATCATTTATCAAGTACCAAACTGAGTTTATTAAAGAGAGAGAGAAAGGACACTTTCAACTTTGAATAAATTCAGTCAAATTTTTTAAAAATCAGACAAAATACTTTAAAAAGTATACTACCTTGATCGGGACTTAGACTTGTGTTTGCGGCTTGCCTTCTTACCAGACCTTTGAGATTTCTCCATGGATCGCGATCGACTATGTTTAGGCTTCTTAGCCTTCTTTTCTTTGCTACTTCCTGGAGATTCAGAACTGCTCCTTCCACTAGAATCAGAGCCTGAATGTTTTTTACTATCTTTGGTAGTACTTTTCTTACTATCCTGTCTAGAATCATGTCTGATGATTTTAACAGAGATAGAACCACTCCTAGAGAATGTTCTTTCACTTTCTCGTTTCCTTTTTAACCTATCATCCTGACCACTGAACTTAAAATCTTTTTCTTCCCTTTTTTGTTTCTCTTTTCTTTTATCCTGTTCACGCTCTCTTTCTTTGTCTTTCTTTTTCCTATCTTTATCTATACTTCGACTCCTTTCTTTTTTCCTCTCTTGTTCTTTAGCCTCACCTTTATGTTTATGACTGCTCCCACTAAGATTTCCACGTTGATCATCAATTTTACGCCTATCTCGACTCCTACTGCGACTGGACCGATTGGTTCGCCTATCCCTTGAGCGACTTCTACTTCTACGTCTCTCTCGGGAAGGACTCCGATTTCTCCGTCTTTCCCTTTCAATGCTATTTCTATTAGATCTCCTCCTATCTCTAATCTTTATTCTAGCCCTATTGCTGTCTATTTTAATTCTGCGAGAGTAACTTCTACTCCGACTACGTCTACCTTTAACTGTTGGAGATCTACTCCTGCTATGTCTCTTTTTCCTTTTAGGAGAAGAAGATCGAGAAGATGTGCGACTACTACCTGAGCTAGAACTGTATGAAGAGCTAGAGACAGTACTACTAGTACTACTAGTTCTGCTATTGCTACTGGAACTACCACTACTAGAACTTCCTGATCTACTTCTTCCTTGTTTCTCTTTTTCTTTATGATCTTTTTTTGGTTCTAAAACTGACGTAGTTTCATTTGGAGTTCTTTTCTTTTCATTAACCATATCACCGTCTGTTTCTCTTGCTTCTAGTAATGATAAACTATTTTGCTCTTTATGGATAAATTCGTTCATCTCTTTTGTAACCCTTTCAGTTTGTTGTTTTTCTTCTGAAATACAAAAAAACAAAACTAATAAGAAAAGTCAAATGTACAATGTAAAACTCCCATACTACCAAACTATAACAATAAAGCAAGTCACATACACAATGCCAAATTTTCTAGTAGATACATTAAAAAAGTAAAAACAGGTAAAATTAATTTTATGAACCCATATAAAAATTATTTCAACATGTAATCAATTTAAAAGAATATTGAAATATCTTTTTTTCCACATAAAGTCTTTGAAACTTAGCATATACATTAAATCTACAGAACATTTCAATTTGGGTTAGCTGTATTTCAAAAGCTCAATAGCTACATGCAGTTAGCTAATCTCCTGGAAAGTATAGTCACAGAGTATCAAAGTGTAGAGAGAGGTACATGTGAAGCAAGTAAGAAAAAAATTTCTGCCCTGGCTGGTGTGATTCAGTGGACTGAGCGCTGGCCTGTGAACCAAAGGGTTACAGGTTCAATTTCAAGTCAGGGCACGTGCCTAGGTTGTAGGCCAAGTCCCTGGTTGGGGGATGCATGAGAGACAACCACTGATATTTCTCTCCCTCTCTTTCTCCTTCCCTTACGCTCTAAAAATAAATAAGTGAAATCTTAAAAAAAAGAAAAGAGAAAAAAATTTCTCTCTTGTCCAATAAGGCAACTTACAGGTAGTAAATAGTTTATAGAATTTTTTGGCTGCAAACTCTTAATAAGTACCTTTCAAATTGTCCAAATAAGAATTTTCAAAAAAGAAATTCAAAATAAATATTCTTTCATTGTTCCTATGTAAACTGTTAAGAACAGTACTTATTATAGTATTTTACATATCCTTAATTATCTTAGCTACAAATTACTTTTCAATAGTTTTACAAACATAGTTATCCCATTTCAAAAGTCTTTTCATTTTAAGAACTTTAACAAGAAATTAAAATACACTGAAATACTTAATTTACAGCCCCTGAAATTAATCCCTCCCAAGTTTCCCTTACCTTAACTATGTATTTTGAATGCGGTTAATTCAGACTTTATATTTGATAAAGACTGAAAATGAGCAAAAAACCTCTCATATAATCTCATATTATAATCTAGCCTCAATTACATCTTTTGAAATTTTAGGTTGGTTGAAAAATGAAAATACAAACAAACAAAACTGGACAAAAATTAAGTGAATCTAAAAGATATACCTTCCATCTGTTTATCATGTAACAGCTGCTGTTCTTTTTCTTTTCTCCAAAAAGCTTCCTGTTTTTGCCGGATTCGGTGCCGTAATTCCTCATCATCAGTGTCAGATGACTCAGAGCCTCTGTCACTCCTTTCATCTTCACTGTCTCCTGATCCATAACCACCCAGTCCACCTGTGTGCATAAAGCCCAGTCTATCATATGGAAAAATCATTCTGTGCACTAAAAACTTTTTAAGGTTTGAGAAGAAAGCTCATTTCTTTTTTTCATTGTATTCTGTTGGAAGACTATGTTTATTCGGGGTGGGGAGAAGTATAAATTTCAATGCTTAAGGAGTTCATAGACCCCTTCATGAAAACTGATACTTGGTACTTATTCTTTCTGGAATACTTCATATATTTGTCACCATAAAGGAATCATGATAATGGTTTTGTTTTAATGTCCATGCTAACCAATAAAACCATTTAATAGGACAGTAACAAAGCCTCACTAAAGCACAATCAATTCAACTACCTTAAAATTTATGATGATCCTGAAAACGGTTTTACAATTTATTTTTTGTTGTTCAAAGCTTAGAAATTCCAGGTATTATGCTAAGTATTTTTTCTCTAAAAAAAAATTAGAATACTCTAATTCTGACTGTACAGAAATGATACAAGACTAAAACTACTCCCCACCCTGAAATGATCTAAATAGTAATAACAAAATCACATGGGCATTTGGTTCTAGCCATTTCTGTTGATCTTCACAAAGATTAATTTGAAATGAAGATATGGGAAAGGCAAATTCAAGTTTTTATATACCTGATAATACATCATGCAAATAACAAATTATGAACACATCATTACTCTTCTAAGATAAACCCCTTCCTCTAATGGTAAGCCTGACTTGCTGTAACACAACCTAAATAAAGGTCCTTAAAAGCATTACTAGATAGGCTTTTCTCTAAGGCATGTATGGAATAATTTTGAAACTGAGCTTAAATACTATCATGACTAAATTATAACTTGCCTCAATAAACTATGAATGTCACATTTATAATAATCTCACTGTGACTGCTACAGTCAAAGAAAATAAATAGGCAAACATTTAGAAATGGATATAACCCTAAGACCTAGGTTTTATAAACTAAGTAGGAACAGTACAGTTTCAAAACAGAACATGTAGAGAGACAAGGTAAGTATGATTTTTCCCTCTAAGGCCCTCTCACAAATAAGGAGAACACTTACCGAGTCCAGTGAGGGAAGCCAGTGCACTGGACTGTGCCAGCTGTTTTGCAGGAGCTTTGTATCACATCAACAACAGGAACAACATGTTAACACAAATAGCCACGATTTCATAGTCATGAGAGTCTATGGTATTGTTAAATCTACTACTATTGCTGCTTCTTGGGGAGAGAAGAAACATTAAAAACATGACATTCATTTTAAACCAGTAGCATGTCTGGCCTTGAAAATATAATTCTGATGTGAGCTGAAATTGGTTTATAATTAGAAAAAATGTTGACAGCATATTATTATTTTTATTTTTGAGGTATGGCCCATAATTTAAATTTTGCTTTCAGTATATTTTTTAAGTGTTACTAAAAAATGTGGGGCTGGGTGGGAGAAACACTAGTTTCTGCAGGAATTATAAGTGATAAACTGTGAAAACACTAAAGGTTCATAATTCAATTCATTAGTAAAACTAAAGTGCATTAGAAGTCATACACCAATGCCATGGTATCTATAAAAAAAATCAGGTGAAATAAATAGAACATCAAGAATCTTCCACAATACATTTTATAGAATAACAGCATAATTAGTAATTAGTGCTCAGATAGATCGGATAAAACAAAAATACTTGTGTAGTTGTAATATGGTGCCTATAAATCTAAACTTTCCCAAAGAGTAAAACATGCAAGAAGAGAATTTCAAATATCAGCTAGTTATTTCAACAAGGACAACAACAACAAAAAAAAAAGTCCAAAATAGCCACCAAAACCAAAACACCCCCACAAAAACAAAGCCAAGAACACCCACAATATACCTTTAGTTGCCTTCCGGTGGGCATCTTTGGCTATATAATAAATTTCTTCATCTGTGACATCCAGTAGAATTTCAGTCAGAAGCATTTTTGTCAGTAACATCTAAGGAATATACATTGTTTCTAGTTTATTATTATAGTTAATAATACAGTTTAACATTTTCAAAAAAAATTAAAAGGCAAACCCCCTTCATAAAACATTTTTAGAGATGAGATCACATCAGCCATTCCAAGGAATAGAGTATCTTGAAAATTGTTCTAAAATACCAAAACTTTTAAAAGATTTCAAAATCATATGGATTAAAGGAAAAAAGTGAGTTTATTTGTATAGAGACACTGAATTCTAACATGGGAGATGAAGCATTTTAAAAGTCCCTATTAACAAAAATTTCCACAGGTGTTTTAAGTTGAAAGAAGTATCCTTTCATTTAATATTACTAGTAAGCAGTTCAACACTAGTTTCTTAACTCGCTTAGGAATTCACATTAACCCTTGGGTCAGAAGTAAAATTTGAGGGGAAATAAATAAGGAAAAGGTAGTCATTTCATCTCATCAGATAAAGTCCCTTTTTTCTTGATTGCTGTGATATAGAGTAGTACAACAGACTTGAAACAGAGCTGGATTCTAGCACTGGTTTGGCTACAACAGCAGTTTCAAATGTAGACTATTATAGTTAGTCCCCTAGCCTCACTGGGCTCCAGATCATAGTACTCATCTATTAAAATGAGAGTACGCTGAATCAGCATCTGCTAAATACATTCCAAACATCACTTGTCTTTCAACGAGAAACGCAGCATTTTTTATTCCCAATCTCAGAAAAATGACAAAACACATTTCAGATATTAAGGTTTTGAGAAGTCTTGCAACGAAGAAATGTTTACCTATGTTCCCACCCAATGCTTCCTAAACTTATTTTTTATGAAGTCTTTTAATAGCTCCCAGTATTCAAAAAATATAGTTTAGAAAATAATAGCTATGTTCTCTTGGGTCTCATATAGTAAAATACTGTTTAATTACAACGCTGGTATTAGGAAATGTGCTTAATAACTGTTTTATAAGCTGTGATTTCACATTATTAGTGTTACCTGGATTTTGTAGATATTATTGCCCAGCAAATCTATACATATATAGATTTTTGCTGGGCTATAAACTGTTTCATGAGCTCTCCGTTTAAATGTTCAAGATACCAACCAATAGTTTTAACAAATTGTAAACAAAACAAATCCTGTAAGTTTTATGTCAACTATATCTCAAAAAACAATTTAAAAAAGAAATTTACATTTTTACCATTTGATACTCTTTCTCTTCTTCAGTCATCTCTGGTTCACTTTGCTCTTCCTGAGGAACTGGAGATGGACTTCTAGTGACTTTTCCACTGCTTGCAGCCTCAACATTTTCAGCATCTTCATCTTCCTCATCACTATCCTAAAAAAAGTAGTGTTATGTGTACCCCAAATTCATGCTTATAATGTAAAAATCACTATCTTGCCCATCCTACTTTAAAACCCTAAATTAAAAAGTTTATGAAACAGATATATAAAAATGAAATTTCTCTCTAAATTGCATTTTTATATGACAGATTTCATTTGGTAAAATGCTACCTGAAAGTAAGATTATAAGATGGCTTATGAGATTCAATTATTTTATTTTTTCAATTTAATTTTTTCCTTAGTCAATTTTGAGCTTATTTTATAAATAACCAGAAACACATCATGCCCAGAGACTGACTCAATTAATATCCATTATATATGATGGCTGAAATGAGTGGTTTGAGAACTTTGGGTTAATGAACCACAATCACATTATTCAGTGTTACTTTTATATCTTCAAGTGTAAGCCATTTACTTAAAATCATGTTACTTAAAATAAAAAATCTGTAGTCAGTTTCCAGATCTCAGCTGGCCCTAAAACTCTGTGAAATTTACTTCTTTCTAGCTATATAATGGACAGATAGATTAGAAATGGGGTCTACTTCAGATGGAAGAAAAGCCAGCAGTTTGTCTGACTCTGTATGAGTCTTAGGTTTTCAGTAATCTAAATAATGGACCTTAAAGAGGGGACTCTGCTTCAGGAAAAGAAGTATTCCAGAGTCACATTTAGCAATCCTACTAAGTAAAAGTTAAGTGACCACCTAAATACTACAAGACCACTTAAACCAGGAGAAGAATTCATGTAACACAAGCCCAAAGGCACCTAGGAGGAGGATAATCTCCAATTTTTTTAGCTTAAAAACAAAAACAAAAACAAAAAACAAAAAACCCACCAATTCTGGAAATCAACTATTTCAAGATTTTTTTTTTTTTAAGGTAAACTTTAACAGTGGTAGTCTGTAGTTTATTTTGTAATATCCAGAACAAAGAACACATCTTTGGCATGGTCCTTTGTAAAAATAAAAGTAATTTATAGCATTTATGGAATTTAAGCAAAACAGTGTCTTCTTAAATCTAGTTACCTTGCTGTCCTTGAGATTTATTTTTGAAGCAGAAAATGGCCTTGGGAGAAAGACCCATCTCCTAAGTGGGATATAAGCCAGTGTTGTGATAATCCTACCAGCTAAAAGCACATTACTGCTAAATTAAAAAATTCCTAAGCCACTCTTGCCATCTAACTGAAGATTTAAATATTTAAAACTTTATGTTACTTTCAGTGTTTATGTCAAAAACTATAAAGGCTATTACATCCTTCAGTGTAAGTATTTATTTATTTAAAAATTTTATTGATTTATTTTTTAGACAGAGGAGAAGGGAGGGAGAAAGAGTGAGGGAAACATCAATGTGTGGTTGCCTCTCCCATGACCCCTACTGGGGACCTGGTCTGTAACCTAGGCATGTGCCCCAGACTGGGAATTGGACCAGTGACCCTTTGGTTCGCAGGCCAGCATGCAATCCACTGAGCTACACCAGCCAGGGCACAGTGTAAGTATTTATTTAAATGTTCAAAAAGGCAGATTTATTCTCTAGTGCCATTTTAACTTAGCTTTGTTTTAGAAACCACCACTAGGGAGTTAACTGTACCAAAACAAAAGAATATAGATGTTGCCCTAGCCTGGTAGCTCAGCTGATTAAAGCATTGTCCCAATACACCAAGAATACAGATGTTTGTCAAAGTAAAATCTATCATGTATCCCACTGAATAATTCCTCTCCAGAATGAAATGTTTCATAAACTCAGTGCCCCCTTTCCCTTACTCTACACTCAATAACATATACATGATATAAAAACATAATCCTCAATATAGTTGCAGAAATTAATCTCAGGAACATTAATAGTTTTCTATACACTACAACATTTCAGGAACTTTTTCATATAAATATCAAATGGAGTTTCAGGTTCAGGGATTCTACTTACAAATTTACTTCTCTGAGGTAAACGAGGGCCATCACCTCCTTCAGTATCTTCTGTAGTCTTTTTTTCTTTTTTGGACAACTGTGAACGTTGTTGTTCCATTCTTTCTTTCTCCAACTTCTTTTGCTTTTCACGTTCCATTTTTTCAAGACCTTCCCGAATCCAGGCTGGAAGAGTCCTACGCTTTACTGCATCTGTTTCACATGGGGAAAAAAAATCTCTAAGTCAATTAAGTAAAAATCAAATGTATATCCTTATTCCTGAATTTCTACAAACTTGTGAATAAATTTCTTAGAGAAAGAATGCTGGTGCCACTTGAGCGCTTCTAACAAATACTATCATTATCATTGTCCAGCAAAACAGTGGTAACAAAAACAGCCAATGAAACATCATGCTTTTCTTTCAAATCAATACTTTTAATAGCAGCATAAACATTGTATTAATGTTTACAATATGCCAAGGCACTAAAAAGCACATTAAATGATTATCTCAACCGTAAAAAAAAAAGCTGTATATAACCACTACCATTACTTGATCTCTTTTGCAAATGAGAAAACTGAGACCCAAAGAGATTAAGAGATGTGCTCAAGGTTACCAAGCCAGTAAGTAGTGATATTTCAGAGCAAAACTTACACTACACCGCTTCCTAAAATATCAAGACAGAAGAGAGTCAAACACAAGTCCATTTTCACACTGAAAATTCACTTAAACAAGTATTCCATTGGAATACTTTTTAATTTATTCCATTATGTTACAAAAGAAGCAATAATCTCCCTAAAATGTCTACTTTGTGATAAGGAAAGACTTAAATGTTCTGGTCCATTAACTGCTACATTTGGATTTCCAGATGTATAGTAGCATAAATATATAATTTATCATTGGAAATTATTATCAGTTAGTTCTAACATGTTACTTAAGAAATGAAATTTTCTCCCTGGCCGGATAGTTCAGTTGGTTAGAGCGTCGTCACAATACGCCAAGGTTGCGGGTTCAATCCCTGGTCAGAGCACACACAAGAATCAATAAATGAATGCATAATTAAATGGAACAACAAATCGATGTTTCTCTCTCCCTTCCTCTCTCTCTAAAAATCAATAAATAATTTTTTAAAAAATGAAAATTTCTATAAAATACTTATGGAAAGTGAAATAACAAAAAGAAAATTAATCTGGCAGCAGTGTGTCAGATAAACTGACAGTAGAAAGAATTCAGAGAGAAAAAATAGGTGGTTTTAAAGGGAGAAATGCTCAGATATTGGCATAATGTAATCAAACAGTGAAAACAATAGAGATTAAAATACTATGGTCATGATAAATTTATATCTTATCACCAAATCTATGTTTAAAGGTAGATTTAAAGAAAATTAAGCTTTTAATATTTTAAACAAATCTCTTCTTTGAAATTTTAAGGTTTATGACTATAAAATAAAAGGTTTTAAAGTATCAACTCCTAACATATCAGAGGTATTAGAACAATTTAAGAAAATAAGACATCCTCTTTATGTGATCAAGAAATCATGCCAATTGTGGTTCACTAAACTTAAATAGCTACCAATTTGTGGAGGCTCCTGCTTCACAGGAAGTGTAATAGGTGAACGCTGCCGATCCCTGAATGATGATGGCCTTTCTCTTCGATTTTGGGGAGGTGCCGGAGGTCCTGGAGGTCCTGGTTGCCAATAAGGAGGATGAAATCCACCTTGCGGTGGACCAAAAGCAGCCCCATGCTGAAAGAGTATTGCAGTTTATTTTTCTTCACATTAATACAATATACACTCTGGGACACACGTGTGTTATGAACTGGGACAGTAGAAATCCATGTGTGCAGCAAATCCAAGAATTCCACGGTCCTAATACCCACCAATATTTCTGTAACCCCAAGAACCTAGGCTAACTTTTCTTAAGAAAAATATTTTCTGCCTACAAAAATGCAAGAGCCATCAAAATCCAGGGGATACACTATTTTCAAGAAGCAAAGAAAAAGATATATATGAACTTTTTCATTCTGTATCCATTTATTAACTAATCCTTTCACTACCAAAAAATCAAAATATCTATTTTTCAGTAATTAGGTAATACAGGAAAAAATTTTTAAACCAATTTCAACTTTTCTAGTGCTTGTGAATTTAGGTTATTTCTACAATCTTGCAAGAAATAGCTATTTTAAGCAAAGATCAAAGTTAATGAATTATTATATTAAATACATTCTTTAATTTTACCATTTTCAGAGGCTTTTCTAAGTCAGTTGCCAACAGAGTTCTTTGTCTTTTTAGCAAGGGGATGTACCAAGCAAATATGGTACAAGTAGAAGCTCCCTGCTACAAAAACTACCATATCTGTATATCAAGTATGAGTACGCAACAAGTATCTGAATATGTATGAATAAGATGATTACTATCTCAAGGTGACTATTGTTTATATTTATGTTCATTACCCACATAATTAGTAAAATAACGTACAGTTTTATTTTTCAAAATTTTAAATTATGATAGCTTGGTTTATAAGGTAACAATTACAATTTCAAAATGACACCTAGCATTACAATTTAAGGGTAGAGCCTGGCAGAGTGGTTTGAGAAAATAATGACACTATTCTCCATAGAGTTCTATGTCCCTAGGAATGAATTAGATGCTCCAAAGGAAATTATGTACAATTCCATTAACAAACATGTTATGTTAGAATGGAAAAAAAAAAGACAACACTAGAAAAAGTAGTAACTTTACACAGCAGAAGGCACTGTATTTAGAAAATCATCTATGTTCTTCATGTCTTAACCATAATTTTATTATAAATAATGTATTCAATTATTGTGTATTTTCTAAACTTTATTGAACATTTAAATATACCATTTTGAAATTGTAAATTAGAAAACAAAACATAATATAACTTGCACTTACAGATCTTCATTTTATCCAAATTTTTCCCTAATGATCCTTTATACCACTTTCCTAAGCAAAATCACATTAAAAAAATCTAAATGATTTTAATACTCAAAAACTGGTAACTTTTCTGAAGACATAATATGCACTTATCTGCATAAGACTGAAAAGTGAAACACATATCTCAGGTACTCTTTCTTGGTGAGACAAACTTCCAAAGAATGGATTATGTGCACATCTATAATATTAAAGCAACAAAATATCTTTCACCTGATAGTCAAACTGGTTCACTGGGCCCACTGCAAAATTATCGGGTGGTCCACCAAAGTTGTGATTGTTCTGGTTAAAAATATGCCTGTTGTCAGGGGCAAATTCCCCACTGTCCTGACTGTTGCTGTCTTCAGAAGGAGGAACAATGTCCATTGGGCCTGGTGTTGGTGGCATCCATGGCTGATCTGGAGGGGGATGTGGGGGTTGCTGATGCATTCCCCATTCTATTTAGGATTTAGGCATAAAAACATTCAACAGGGAGTTATAACAAAATCAACACAAATTTTTTAACTCTCAAGAAAGCTCAGTAAATAAATGAATATATAAATTATGACTTCTTGGTCAAATTCCTTTTGTGTATCTTAAAAATAAGCAATGAATTTATCTAAGAAATAATTCAAATGAGCTAACTCCACTTAATTCATATCCTAAACAAATGGAAACCAAATGCCCAAAATTATCTTTAACAAATGTAACAAAATTCAAAGCAACTTTTTTGTTGAATTTTTCTATTTCTGTTCAGTAACAACACCATAAAAATAATGTTTAGGGATTTTATATAACTTCTTCCTTCCATGAACACATTTATCCTCACAACATCCCTGTGAGGTAGGGAGAAATAGGAATTATTTTTGCCAATTTCAGGAGGGAAAATTGAGGCACACAGTAATAATTCACTTGCCAAGGTCACAAAGAAAACCAGTAGAGCAAAGTTGGGGAAGTGGAAATGCTAGGGTGAGTTATTTATAAACTTGAACATGGGAACTAAAACATTTTCAAACTTGAGGAAATTTAGCATAACTTTAAGAAAACTAGAAATGAACTACTCTCATAATAATGAATATTAAGATACTTGTCATATTTTAAAATGATGTTGGTGTGTTACTTTCTGACTTTGCCATTCTTACATTGAGAAACAAAAATAAGTATTAATAGGGAAAGGGAGATAGGACTTCACCAATCAGCACACTTACATGTAAGATTCCTCTATAAATAAATTGAACTGACTATTAAAAATAATAGCACAAAGTAATGGAAAACTGAACTAGCATCAAGGAATCTAAATCATACTGTGAAGTAAAAAAGCAAGCAAGCAAACAAACAAAACAGATAAAAACTTATGGAAGATCTTCACTATGTGAAAAAAGGGAAGTAAATATGGGTGGATGGTAGGGGCAGAGTATATTTGACAAATTAATTTGTCACATAGTGACCCAATTTTTCTTTAGAGACTAGACATGTTTTGCTCTGCCAGTCCTGCTTCTGAAAAGGCCAGAGGTTGCAACAGAGAGACCATAGAATGCTCTCTTCCCTAGATGCCAAGTGAGGTTTCCAGTGTTCCCAGCCCCTGTCAGCCTAGGAATGAAGAACCAAGAAAAGAATCAACTGAGTGCCACAATGCTAGCAGACTGAGTACAGAATAACTTTAACCACAAAATTTCAGGTCAAATCTAATTAAAACTGCCTATTCTTTAAGCATTAATATCAAGAAGTCACAAGGCTAATAATAAGCAAATTAAACAATTTAAGTTTAATCTTTTTTTTATTTTAAAAAGTCCTAAAATTTGGAAAACATAAACAAACCTGGTTGCCACATCCTGTTAAAGTTTGAATCCCCTTGAAAATTCCCATGATTGTTTGGCCCAGATTCCATTGCAGACATATCTTGTCCATTTGGCATCATTCCTGGTGGTTGTTCTACCATGCTTTGTTGCCCTGAAGCTTCTCTTTGGGCAATCCAAGCTTGAGCCAATGCAGCCCAGTCAATCTGGCCTAACAATTTAACAGAGCAAAAATTTAGCACTCAGAATATAGGAGCTAAAAGAATAGTGCCTCTAAGTAAAACAAGCATCTCAATAATCCCTTACCCGGGATTTTAGATATTACTGAATGTTATGACCAAAAGGACATTCAGAAAAGAACCTACATTTAGGGTACAAAGTAAAATAAACTACTTGAGACTTTCTGCAAAAGACTCCACAAAAACACTCTTAAGCAATTAATTTCTAATATCATTAACCCATAAAAAAATGTATCCTTTGCACTTTAGTTTTTTGAGGTTTGTAAAACTCTTTAAAAAACAAAAACAAATTCTTCCTCAAATAGGTCCCCTTCAGGCCTACACTGGACCCTGCAGACCTTGGATGAGTATAGCGATCTATACTTCCTGTTCCTCCTCAGTCACCCTTCTATAGTTAAGGCTCCCTTCTCCAGTCAAAATATATTTCTAACAACTTATTAGTCATTCTTTACTCAAAATTCATTGTCCCTACTAATTTAAAGGTCCTCCTTTCCTTCTCAAGTATCTATACTTAACATTTTAAGATCTAGTATTATTAATAAAGGAAATAAAGTAAAATAAGATAGTTTTTCACATCTCAGTTTAGTAAATATTAAAAAGATATTCTCATACATTTTGATGGGAACATAAATTGGCATAATCCACATGGAGTTAAACTTGGCAATGTCTATCTAAAACTTTCCAAATATGCAACTGTTATCTAACAAACCTAGTTCTTAATTTTTTTCCTAAGAAAATAACTGGACACATGAATAATGATATGCATATGAAATTATGGAATTATTTATAAAAGTAAAAACTATAATCAATTACCCAAAAGTAGATAAATTAAATTACAGTATGGTGCTATAATAGAATACTATGTAGTTATTTAAAAAATCGGTTCAGATTAAGCCAGTAAAGGTAGGGAAGTGGAAGGGGTCATATCAATGAAACAAAATTAACCATGACTTAAAGCTAACTAATAAATGGGGGCTCCCTATACTGTCTGTCTACATCTGTCTATGCTTGAAATGTTGCATAATAAAGTGAAATGATTTAACTTACCATTAATTGACTATTATCTACACAGAACTGAAAGATTCAGAAGTATGCTTTACTTAAATTACATTTAAGAAAGACTTTGTGATCATGTATCACAGAATGTATACTTGAAACCTCTATAAACGTATTAACCAATGTTACCTCAATTAATTCAATAAGCTTTTCTAAAAAGGGGAAAAAAAGACTCCACTTTCCTTAGAAAAAAAGAACTAGTTTTAAAGATTAAATATTGGCTATAACATGACCCAATAAACCAATTCCAATCCCATGTCTCTTAATCACATTGAATATTTCCCACTTATCTCCATATATTTTTCCTCGCCCACCCTCCAAATTCAGTTTGTGTCCTTACTTGGATCCTGCTGGTGCTGGAATGACTGCATCCACTGTTGTTGGTTCAAGGGCCATTGCTGCCAAGGCTGTCCTCCTTGATCCCACATCCTGACTTTAAAAATATATTGGATTTTCTATCTTCAAAAAAATGAACACAAGTTAAAAATGAGAATGAAAGTTTTTTAATTTTAAAAGCTCACATGGAAATTATTACATGATGATACATTTATGTGATCAGAGCTCTAAAATTCTGGTCAATAGGTTGCCGGAGGCAACTGGAATTTTTAGGCTGGCAAGCAAGAGTAGAAAATTTCATGTTAATACTGATGTCAGAATGTGGTGGTAAGCATTAAATCATTTAGCTCAAAAAGGGAAAGAAACCTAATCTCTCCTCACTATAAATTTCTTTATAATTTTTTTGAAAATAATGAAAAAAATGTGATTTCATCTCCCCAACCAATACTCCTTGAAGAGAGAAACCAAATAGTCCTAGCTAATGAAGGAAAACTATTCCTTATAAACAATTACAGCTAATTAATGCTTAAAGTAGAATATTTAAAAAACTGCCATATTGCCATAATAAAACATAATAAAACAATTATAAAACATAATAAAACAATTCAGACATTCTTAAAAGAAAAGTAATAGGAAATCACAATTCAAAAGTTGTCAAAATATCATCCTACAGATTGAATAATCTGTAATGGTGTCTCCCCATGAGATACAATATTATGTCCCCAGAATCACTATAAATATTTTTAGCAAAAATGTTTAACTGAATCAAATCAAGCTTTTCAATCTCACTTCTAGTGTGAAGGAACTATAAAGGGACAAAAGAATGAGAGAAACAGTATCAAAAGAAACAAATAAATCCAGCAAGTGGATAGTTTACAAGACCAGGTTTCTTAACTTATAAAAAGAAACAATCAGGTAATAAACCCAGAAGGTGAGATAGGTTATAAGACCAGGTTCCTTTAACATGGAAAAGATTAGGGGAGAGAACATACGTTAATAACTACTAAATCTAGATAATGGGTATGGGGGAGGAGGGGTCTCACACTAGTTTACCTTTCCATAAACTAGTTTAAAAACTCTCATAGCAAAAATTTTAAATTCCTACACATTCAATATCTTTGTACTTTATCCAACACTGATGTACAACCTTGTTCAAGAACCAATGACATATCTGATAAAGCAGAATTATGTTTCTTCACTTTTGTACCCCAGAGCTTAGTATAAAGTAGGCATTAAATACATGTTCACTAAATAAATCCTTCTAGACTGACCCTTTCCTCTAAAAATAAGACAAAAGCCTTAGTATTGCAGCATCACAAAAAGTAAAGAAGCCAGATAACAAGAGACACCAACTCCAACGGGGCAATGGCTATTATAACTCAGGCTCTTAGAATTTACAATTCCAGTCTTTGCAGAATTTTCAGAATATTCTATAATTCTATCAATGACAGATATTGACCTCTCAATTGAAGAACACTGCGAATTAGGGAAGATGCATTCCTTTGTTACCTTAACTTATAAGTCAAGTGCACTTACCTTCTAGTTGCATGAATACAGTCTAGTATAATGGCATTTTTAAAATACAGCAAAATAGGCTCTAAATAGCACCACAGTAGAGGTCAACAACTGAACTGGGTATCAATTCCAAGCTAAATTCACTTTTTCGTTTCTTTTCTTTTCTTTTCTTTTCTAAAAATTTATTAATTTTTAGAGAGGGGGGAGGGAGGGAGGGAGGGAGGAAGAGAGGGAGAGACATATCAATGTATGAAATACATCAATCGGTTGCCTCTTGTACATCCCTAACCAGGGGCCAGGCTGCAACCCAGGCATCTGTCCTGACCTTGGAAGGAACCAGCAACCTTTGGGTTTGCAGGCCAGTATTCAAACCACTGAATCACACCAGCCAGGGCTAAATATACTTTTTCTATCAGATTGATTTTTGTTCCTCTTCCACTTCTTCCCCACTCCTCTTTTCCAACTATACCTTTAAAATCCTTTAAAAGGTAAATGACTCATTACAGCCCTTGAAAAGTAACTTCAATTATAACTTTAATTAAAAAGTAACAAACCCAGAAAAAATATCAACTGCTATATTGACTGACCTCAGAGGTTCACCTTCTGTTTAAAATTTAGATTGAATCATACTACCGCTTGGAAGCATAGCAGCAAGATTACTTATGTCCTGAAAAAAAAAAAAGGGGGTGTAAGTTTGTTCTTAGATTATGAAAAATTAGAATAAAAATAAATTCTAGAGATGTAACATGAAAATGTGATCATTTCTAAATTAATTTGGAACTTTTCCCCACTAACTATAATGAGAAAGTATTTACCATTATAAGGTTAAGGGAAACAGGTACATCAGAAATGAGAAGGCAATACTTTTCAACTTTTCTTTCAAAATATCTTTTTTACTTACTTGAAAAAAATCATTAACAATATAAAACAGTGTCAAACAATTTAGGAATTGTTGTATATGCTGAGAAAGAAAGAAATATCTGAAAATAACATCTCATCCACCTGGTATTATCAAGTTGTTCAAGCAAAGTAATAAAATGCATTAATTTAAATTTTTCTATGGAATTCTAAGTTTAAAAATTAACACCAACAAGAAAAGAATAGCCTGTCTCTCACAAAGATTCATTTTCTTCCCCCTAGATCAACAGCTTTTCAAAGCCGATAGACAAATCTACTCATCCGTTTATATTTCAAAAGGTACAGGTCAGCTTCCTCCACATAGCAGTCACTAAACACCAAATAAATGGTCTGTAGCTCCTTCTTTCTGTTTACTTTTAAAGGTTAATGACAGAGAAGCTGTTGACCTACATTTATGAGAACCAAGAATCTGGCATTAAGAACAGCTTGGTATTTTCCAAAGTTCTAATGGCATATTAAAATTCAATGCATAATTTTCCTGTTGTAGGTTGTAAACTCACACAATGCAGGCATTATAACTAGCACTATACAGTGCCTCCTGGAGTTGTAAGTAGATATGTGCTTACTATAACCCCTTGAATGGTGAAAATGATGTGTATTGACTCCCTACCATCATTCCAATACATAGATTTACTTTTCTAGAAATCCCTCTAAACAAAGTTTCTTTTACTTATGTTTAATGGTTTTTATGGGCAACTTTTTCAGTTCTCCTTTTAAGTTTTCTGGTCCTCACATGTCACCTGACTTCAGAGCACAAGTTCTGGTTCATGGTACCTACCTATACCACTCACTAGTTGTGTGAATGTGGGCGAATAAACTACTCTGTAATCCTTGGCTTTCTCATCTGTAAAATGGAGGACATAGTAAGTGTCTATCTCATAGGGTAATTGGGAGCATTAAATGAGAAATGCATGAAAACTCAGCACAGGAAGCTTCAATAAGCATCGGTTAATATCACCACCAAGACTGTCTTAGTATCATTTTTGATAGCTTTCCTCAAGTTTACAACTAGTAGGGTGAAAGCTGATCAAGCCAACCCATTTCTACTCAATTCCATTTTCTTCTCTGAAAGCAATCTAAGACTTATCCAGATTTCATTTTATCTTTGGGAGAAAAAATCTTTCTGTCCCTATTCTTCATATTGAAGTTTTCATTATTTAAAAAGAAAAAAAATTAAATTTCCTATACAGAGATTTTTACTTGTATATTTTCAAGAGTTTTTTTGTATTACTTGTAGCCATTTTTCAGTTAAAACCAACTACTTCTACTTTTACTATGTTTTCCAAAGCTTTTCTCCACTAAAGATTTTTATGAAAGCTACTATTCAAATACAATGTTTGATACACTTAAGCTGAGAAAAATATGGAAAGAGAGGTGAAACTCAGAGAAGTAGAGCAGAATAAAGACATGTAAAGGTAATGGGAGTCAAGGAAGTAAGAAGTTAGGAGCTATTTAATAAAATTCTTCAAGTAAATCGGCAGTTGAGAGACTTAATTTGGCTACAGAGGATAACTGCCAAATGAGTATGTTGGTAAGGCAACAAATGATAGTCTTTTGGGAAGAAAATGTAATTCAGAATCATAGTATTTTATCAAAATTGTGACCCACCAATTCCACTTTAAGGACTTAAACCATGGATGAAGATACCATGTCATTCAAAAACCTGCAGTGTGTTTGTAATAGTGAACATTTTTTAGTGATATTCTCAACCAAAGGGCAAAAGATAAAAGTGAACCATAGAGTGGACTCCTGTTCAGCCATACAAAAAAATATGGTAGACTTTTTTTTTAAACCCTTAACCAAGGATGTTTTTACTGATTTTAGAGAGAGAAACATTGATGTGAGAAATATCAAATAGATGCCTCCTCTACATGACCGGCCAGGAACAAAACCCACACCCTAGCTACGTGCCCTGAGGATCGAACCCATAACTTTTTGGTGTAAGGGCTGATGCTCCTCCAACCAACTGAGCAACCCAGCCTGGGCTGGTAGACTTTTTTTTTTTTTTCAGATTTTATTTATTTATTTTTAGAGAAAGGGGAAGGGAGGGAGGGAGAAAGGGAGAGAAACACTGATGTGCCAGAGATACATTTATCAGTTGCCTCTTGCATGCACCTAACTGGGGACCTGGCCTACACCCAGGCATGTGCCCTGACTGGGAATCAAACCAGTGACCTTTCTGTTTGTAGGCCGGCACTCAATCCAGTGAGCCACACCAGCCAGGGCCAGTGGACTTTTTATATGTTGAAATATATTGATGTACAAATTGTATTGAGGGTGCAGGGACACTGAGGTGATACAGCACGAATAATGACATCATTGAGGTTTTTTTCTTAAGAATGCAATTTCATATAGAAAATTCCAAAATTACATAGAACTCTTAAAACTGCTAAGCTTGCCCTGACTGGTGTGGCTCAGTGGAATGGGTGTTGTCCAGCAAACTGAAAGGTTGCCAGTTTGATTCCCAGTCAGGGCACATGCCTGGGTTGCAGCTTCAGTCCCAGGTTGGGACTCCTGCGAGAAACAACAGATCAATGTTTCTCTCTCCCTCTCTTTCTCTCTCCCTTCCCCTCTCAACTGTAAAATCAAAGAGATACAAAAGCACACCTATCTTTTGATGCATATTGTCAAGTATTTCTCACATCAAATACAAAGTTTAGAAACTACGAAATGTAATAATCCTCTTCTCCCCTGCCCTTTCAGTCCTACACACCAGATGACTGGCCTCAAAATAAAAAATTCATTTGTTCAACTCAGATTAGGTGGAAATGGCACCAGTAAAGTTAATCTTGTAATCATCTGGAATGTGGCAAAAAAATTTTTTGCTACTTTATGCAACATGCATTTTGATATATATTGAGATACTGTGCAGCTTGCAGCTTAACAGAGGTATTTTTTTAAAAATTGGAGAATTGGATACTTTGTTTATAGATACCAATAAAAGTGGTATCTCAAAAACAAATGAGAGCAAGAGACTAAGTTAACAACACCCCAGTACGTATCTTGGTTCTTACACCATTCTACAATAAAAGGAATCAGGGATCTATAGGGAAAGAGCTGATTTTTAGGACTGGGGCATACAAAATGAGCCTGGAGCATCTTGTAGTACTAGAAAGAAAGTGGGAAAGGAAAGAGGGAGAGGAAAAGGACAGAATGAGGGCATGCCAAAGGGGCACAGCAGACAACTGAAAGAACTCCTAAAGTACAAAACTTAAAAAAAAAAATTTGAGCAAAAAAATAAAATAGTACTGAATTATAACACAAATTATTTATGACATAAATGTCTGAGTCCATGTAGATATAAATATATGAATAAACGAGAGGGAAGAGACAAATCTCCCATGCAGAATTCTAATAAATTATGTAGATAATTGACCCTAAAGGAGGAAGAACATAACTCTCCACTTCTTAAGCATGAACTGTACAAAGGGACTTCCTCCCAATGAGTACAGTAGGGAAGGGAGGAGTAGATATGGGAGAGTAACTTTACAGTGTAGAAACTTGACAAACACTACTTCAAGCAGGTGATCAAGGTCAATCTCAATGGGAGAAATCATTTTATAGTATGTGTCCTTGATATGATACCTCTGTGATCTTCCTCCCCAAAAGCCCTAACACCTGTCTTACGTGGAAAGTATCAGACAAATTTCAATAGCAGGGCATCCTACAATATACCTGACCAGTACTCTTTAAAACTGTCAAGGTCACTGTATTAATTTGCTAGGCCTGCCATAACAAAGTACCACAGACAAAGTAGCTCAAATTACACAAACTTATTTCCTCATAGTTCTGGAGGTTAGAAGTCTAAGATCAAAATGCCAGCAGGGTAAGTTTCATTCTGAGGCCTCTACCCTTGGTTTGTAGATGAATGCCTCCTCCCTATGTCTTTACATGGTCTTCTCACTGTGTCCTAACCTTTTTCTTATAGGGATACCAGTCATAATGGATTAGGGCCTACCCTAATGAACTTATTTTACTTCTTTATAGACACTATCTCAAAATAATGTCACGTTCTGAAATAATGAAGTTAGAACTTCAAGGTATGAACTTTGGAGGGGCACAATTCAGCCTGAAACAGTCACTGAAAGAAAACAAGGAAAGCCTGAGAAATTGTCACAACCAAGAGAAGATTAGACACAAGACATATGGTATCCTAAATGGGACCCTGGGACAGAAAAAGAACATTGGGTTAAAACTTAGGAAATATGAATAAACACACACTTCAGTTAATAATAATGTGTCAAAACTGTGTCCATTAATAATAATGTGTCCATTA
Organism: Trachops cirrhosus; assembly: GCA_028533065.1. Lineage (NCBI taxonomy): Eukaryota > Metazoa > Chordata > Mammalia > Chiroptera > Phyllostomidae > Trachops > Trachops cirrhosus. Next base: position 144,442,966 of record CM052541.1, read on the forward strand.
ATTGTGCAACGAATGTATCATACTAATGTATGTTAATAGCAAGAGAAACAATATGTAATGGAGGTTTGGGGTGTTTATATGGGAATTCTGAACTATCTGCTCAGTTTTTCTGTAAATCAAAAGCTGTCCTAAAAAACCAAGTCTGTTAGTAAAACAAAAATTAAATAGAGTCCTAAGAACACCTTAAAAAAACATTTACTTTCCCTATAGTTCCAGGACACTTTACAAAGCAGTCCAACGAGTGAATCTTTACAATGTTCTGTTTTGTTTTTATGGTTGTGCCTTGCTGCCGTCCAATCAGAAATTCCAAGTTTATTTTGCTCTTCTATTAAATAACCACCGACAATCAAAATTTGTCAAGTGCCCGAGATGTTCAGATGACAGTAATATCCACCACAGGCTAGTATAACTGAAATATTGGACACTTCCTCTTTCCCGTGTGAAGTTTAACAGATAATGTCCATCTCCGGATAAGAAGAAAAATACAAACTAAGTAACCCAATTATAGTTTTAACAGGACGTACCGGCCCCTTGGCTGCGCCTGCGTAGTCTAAGCTGCACGGCGCAAAAGGTCCAGATCCGGGCCCTCCCCCTCCTCCGCCCCATTGCATCCCCTCCCCACGAGGAGTTCTCACTGCGCACGCGCAGTGGTTAACGGCGGGTCAGGAACCCAAGAATCGGTCCCTTCTCACCCGAGAAGAAACTCCCACAGTTAAGAGGAAGGGGTCGTGAGCGCTCTCTTTCATGGGAACATTTCCTTTTAACTGAGAGGACCGTTTCGATTCACCACAAGTCAGACGGACGCCGCGGCTTTAAGGGAATGAGGTTCCAGCGGTCGCGCCAAACAGTGTACGCAGCTTACGTGTTTTAAGTTATGCTACCTTCGCCACAGAAACCATGATGTTTGTAATGGCCCGGCAAGTCCCCACGCGTAACCGTTCTCCACCACTTACCCACTGTGGTCCCGGCACACCGCTGTTGCCACCGTTCCTGTAATATCTCTCCAACCCTTTCGATGCTTCTACTTCTTCAGAAACAAGACAAGATGGCGCCGGAGCAATCTCACCCGGAAGTAAAAACAATAACATCCGCTGGTCATTTGAAGGCATATGGTCCCGGCATCCTGAACGCAAAACGGTACCCAGTTAACGTGTTTCCACGCCATTTTTGTTATGGGCAATGCCACCTGGACTCTGTGGTACACACCGTGGAAGTGTCTGAACATTCCTGCATATTAATCTTAATGTAGCCAGTGCCATACCCGACCCATTTTCATCTTTAATTGGGCAGAAAGTCAAGAATTTAAGTGTTCTGTACAGAGCGCCCTGAATTTTTTTTTTTACTTTAACAAAGCAATCCTCTTCCAAAAGGAGGTAGGTTCTTCACTAGGAACGCTAGCTTCGGAAAAGGGGGCTGACTTTGTGGAGCTAATTTCAGACTACGGAGGGACCAAAGGGTCAAACTGAACAACTGGCAGGTTGCTTGGTGCGCCTGGAGCAGCATTTCAGGCTGGCCAGTGTCTGGTGCGAATTTCTGAAGTGCTCTGGTCTTCGGTTTCAGAGAGCGCAGCCAAGGGCTCCGCCTCAGGGAGACCGGACATTAGCGAAGTGGCCAGTCTAAATGGTAGCGATGGCGGGGACCTTACACGACCCCGTAGCGGTCACTCTTTGTTAACCTCAAAACGTCGCGCCCCCTTCCGGGTACACTTGCTCAGCTGTATATCACCAAGCAAGTCTTGATACTTAGTTCCTTCCCCCTTGACTTTTAAAGGAAAAGTGTTGGTAAAGTCCAGTTTCCATCTCTCAATTACAAGATGGCCTCCTAAAAGGACTTGTGCAATGCAGTTCTTCACTTATGCCATGCAGTTCTTCGAATACTTGATTTCATGGTGTTTTAATATGAAACAACGTTCAAGTATAAAAAGTATCGTTTAACAGACTACAATCTACAAGTTACAAAGTTTCTTGCTAGGGAGTAACAGGAAACTTTTGTGTGACTGAAGAAAGTACACCAAGTATCTAAATTGTTTCAGCAGGAATTGTGCAAAAGGAATAGCAAAATACAGTAGAAATAATATAGTAGGAGTACAAATAGAGTTATATGGCTATATTGGGTTAGCCAAAAAGCTCATTTAGTGTTTTCTGTAAAATAACACGTTTTCCATTCTCACCAATAATTTTATGTGGATATTTTTAGTATGTCAGCTATCTCCTGCATGCTGTAACAATTTTCTCAATGTCTCGATTTGATCGCTATCAATTTCAACTGGTCTAATGGACTGTGGAGCATCATCCAGTGAGAAATCTCCAGAATGAAACTTCCCAAACCACTTTTGACACATTTGATCAGTCACAGCACCTTCTCCATACACTGCACAAATATTTTTTTGTTTCAGTTGCACTTTTACTGTTCTAGAAATAGTAAAGTATAATGTGTCAATAATGTCACCTATTTTCTTCCATCTTCAATATTAAAATGGCTACACAAAAATTCACCAATTTTGGTAAG
>CM052541.1:144445973-144478105 GCA_028533065.1 Trachops cirrhosus
GACTTTTTAGCCAACCCAATAGAATGTAAATACAACCCCGGCTGGTGTGGCTGAGTGGATTGAGTGTTGGCCTGTGAGCCACAGGGTTGCTGGTGTGATTCCCTGTCTAGAGTACATGCCTGGGTTGCAGGCCAAATCCTCAGTAGGGGGTGTGCAAGAGGCAACCACACATTGATGTTTCTCTCCCTCTCTTCCTCCCTATCCCTCTAAAATAAATAAATAAAATCTTTAAAATAAAATATTTTTTAAAAAGGTAAATGTAGATGTGAGAATATAGGTGCCGTTTGCATAAAATTCAGTCTTTCTTAATAAAGCACTTAAAGCCCAGATACTCCTGGATCAGATTTAGAAGGAACTTCTCAACAGCCGAAGATCTGTTACCAAATCCAAGTGGTCCTCCAAATAATTCTTGGTAGAAGAGTTCACTAATTACACCTGGCAACACAATGCTGTGAGTGCATGAAAATACTACTGAGGGAGAAATTCCATTCCTTTGATCCTTGCCCCTAATTTCCACTTTTCTCTCTCACACACACAACTATACACAGTATAATATGCTTTTTTAAAATCATTTTATTGATCTCTAATTTTGCTCTGTGATTTCCTTCATTTTCCAAGTTTTATGCATAGGCTTTGATTTTCAAGCTTATTTTATTGAGAAACACCCTAATCAGAGAAATGGTCTTTCTCTGTAAAACTTGACTGCCCTAGTGAAACTTTCATATGTTCCTGCTTCCTATAATCCCACAATTGTTTGCTGCTTTCCCTAGTAAAGTTGAAGCAATTTCCCGATAAATTTTTTTTATCTCTGCTTTTCAACTGGCCAGCATATTGCATAAATAAAAATTCAACAAATAATTTATTTTACTTACAAAATATTGACTAAATATTTTGAACAATGACCCCAATATGAGCCAATAATTTTGGAAACCCAATGCTAAAATTTGTCCCTTGCATCAGTGTCATGTGACACTCAGGAATTACTGTTTTCCAGACCAGATGAATGAATTTTAAAGCCCCGTTTCCCTTTCCCTCACCACTATCACCTAGATTTTCCCCATAATGTGACGATCTGAAGGAGACATCAGGCACATATATTTCAATACTAAACTTTCTCAGAATGTTTTTGGGTTCAAGTGTTTGAGCAGCTGCCATGTGTATGATCTGCTGCCATCTGGCTCTGTGCACCTTGACCAGAGAGTGCTCAGCAGCCTCACCTTGCCACTCTATTATCTCCTCCTCCTCCTCCTTCTTCTCTCTCTTTCCCCCTCTCCCTCGCTCTCTTTATTGTTGTTCAAATGCAGTTGTCTACATTTCCCCACCACCACTCCCTTGACCCTCTTACAACTAACAATCAGCAGATTTTGTAAACTCAGTTTAACTTCCCCAGTTTTCAGAGTACCTGAAGTAGAAAATTGAAGAGGAGGGTATGTTCAAGTTAGTACTTTGCATTATTAAGGAAACAAGTTATACTCAAGGTGAAAAGGAAAAAAAATTAAATGAGATTTTGAAGATTCAGAATTAGAAATTCCTGCTTCTCCAAAGGTAAACCTTTATGATGTTATTAAGTTTCATATTTTGTCCATCTTAAAACATAATAAAAAATATTTAAAGTTGTGCTATATATATGCCATAGGGTGTCAATCAGCCTTAAAAAAGAAATAAAATTTTAATACATGCTGAGACATGTATGAACCTTAAAAACATTATGCTAAGTGAAACAAGACAGACAAAAGGACACACTGTTTGATTTCATTTACATGAGGTACCTAGGACAGGCAAATTCATAGAGAGAGAAAGTAGAATAACAGTTGCTGGGGGTTGAAGGAAAAGGGAATTATTATTTAATGGGTGCAGAGTTTCTGTATGGGATTAGGAGAGGGTCCTAGAAATGAATGGTGATACTTATACAACATTATGAGTGGACTTAATGTCATTGAATTGTACACCTAAAATGGTTAAAATAGTACATTTTATTATATATACTTTTTACCACAATAAAAATATAAGAGGACAAAAAGTACTTAAAGCTAATATGCTACAAGCAAATTATTACAAATTACAACTCTTTTAATTCTTAAGTACTATTGTTACTTGAGCACCTCTTAAAAAGTAGTGTCTGCCATTAAGGAAGTGTGAGAAGGATATAAAATAATCATTACTTCAGTTATTTAACAATGAACCAAGCTGGGCTTTATACAGGGAATGGCCATTTAGACCAGATTGGAGAAAGTAACGTCAACCTACCATGTTCACTGACTGGCATATTCTTACCTAAAATCTTTTGTTATTCAAAATGTTGTACTGTTTCTGTACTTAATTCATTTGTATGATGTTGTAGACATTATTAGTGTTCACCAATATCTGATGCTCCACAGATGTGTGGCACAAAGAAGACAGCATCTTTCTAAGCCTCCTTAAAGTTAGGAAGGAGTTTGTCAATTAGTTCTGGCCAATAAGCTGTGGGTTAAGTGATGACTGTCATTTCTGGACCTGATGCACTGTCACATCAACCAAGAAGGCTACATGTTTCACATAATGCAGCTAAGGTTGGTATATCCCCTGTGAGCCTGGATCACTGAGTTACCTCATGGGAAACAGAGACCAAAAGACTGCATGATCACAGAATAAACTGCTAAGACTCTGAAGTCATTTGTTAACACAGCATTAAGTCTAGCCTATCCTGACAAATACAGATATTGGTCATGGGAGTTGAGTGCTGCTCAAAGAACCAAAAATATGTGAAATTAGCTTAGAGGTTTGTTAGTATACATAGAAACCTAATATTATAGGCTAGAAACATGGCACTTCACATTATACAGTGGTAAAACATTGGATATAAGTCTAACCGACAATAACCTGGGAAAGAGCAAATGTACCTAGTGAGGTTTATACAAGGGAAAAGATTGAAAAATAAGACAGTGTGTATTGGGTGCTATTGGATGCATTTCATAAGGTTATAAGAATGGAGCTCAGAAAGGAATGGTTAATTTGTAAACCTAAAATGCGGAAACAGAAATAATCAGAAATTCTGAGCCATGCATGGTTGTATTTTCAACTCCAAGCAGGAGATACACTTGAGAAAGACTTTAAGTGACAAAGGATCATTACAACTCAGTCTTGCAGCAAAGATCATAAAAAAGAAGACAGACTTCATATTTATTTTGCAATTTTTTTCAATGGATTAATTAAGGGTGTGGAACCTTAATTTTTCTCCTCACTTGGGAAAAATAATGCCTGAAGATGAAAATATGGTTAAGTGGATTGCTCTTCCATCACAACTTATAGACAGAATGTACTTGCCAAAAAGTCAGGAGAGGTATGGAGGTAGGAAATCAGAGAAATATAGACAACCCAAGAACTACTTGTCTTAAAAAAATGGTATAGTTACTGGCATGTAAATCTGACTGGAAGCAGATAAATGGCCTACTTTAAGAGTTGTTCTGAAAAAGAAACTACAAACCTTGGCTAAAAGCACTAGTGATTGTTCTGAGCTTTAAAAACAAAACAAAACATCAGCCCCCAACTGTCTAGGAAACAGACTAAAAAAAAGCTGTGCAATTCCCAAGGATGGCATGTTCCTCAGAGGCCATTCAGATGTAGCCAAAGAAGACAATAAAAATAAGATCCTTTTAGAAGGTGGCGAGAACGTGGGAGAAGGAAATTCTTAGTTAACAGAAAAAAGGTCTAACCACAAATATTCCCCATGCCCAGGGTAAGAGACCCTAACAATATTTCTGTTCTTCTTTCTTCTGAATATTTATTGTGGTTATGGTTTTACTGTTCCACCACTGTACAGTAAGGATGTGGAAATATCCTTTTAGTTCCTGGGTCTCCAGACCACTGCAAGCAACATCCAGACCTGACCTAACACTCTTAAAGAGCCTGGTTTTAGGGACTAAAACTGCCTGGGTGGGACTTTGGGGCTGTATCCCTCAAAAAAGAATCACTGTATTCCATTTGTAGAAAGAAGAGTGAGCAAGCATTTTTTTAATGTGTGTGGTTTAAATTTTTTTAACTTATTGATTTGAGAGAGAGATACACTGATTTGGTTTTTGTTTTACTTATTTGTGCATTCATTGGTTGCTTCTTTGTGTATGCCCTAACCAGTGATCAAACCTGTAACCTTGGCATATCAGGTCAACACTCCAACCAACTGACCTACCTGGCCAGGGCAGTGAGTACTTAGTGACTAGAGGGTGGATTTGTGAGAGACTTCTGGTGCACTCACACACCCCATTCTTTTTTTCTGAACCCATGGGAGACATGCTCTTTCCTACCCATCCTGTCCATCCCTACTTGCAATTAGGCAGGGACATGTGACCACTTCTTGCCAATGGGTTGTGAATGACACATCCAATCTGAAGAATTTAATTGCTGGTGCAAGACATTTTAAGGCTCGTTTTGCCTGCCATAGTGGGGAAGCCTAGTACTGAAAAGATAGAACTATAAGACAATCAGCCTGGATTACAGACTCATCAGTTGGAAAACATTTAGTTGCCTGTACAGATAGCCAAGACTCACAGTGCACTGTGGGTAAGAAAGAAGTAAACTTTTGTTGTGTTAAGCCACTGGAATGTGGAGTTATTTGCTCCTGTGTTATAGCTTTATCTATATACAAATGGGAATGCAAACATTTGGGATATTTCTGCTTGAGTGCAATTTTAAAATTATATGAAAATGGTCTTCAGGGGATTCGTGAACCTCTGAAATTACATAGAAAAATCTGGTGCATATGTTTTTCTGAGAATTTTCATTCCCATCTTCTATACTGCCATTATCAGGAGAGGGCCTGAAAATGAAAACCCTCCTCTTCTCCCAAAACTGATAGCTTCCCTTTGGGACTAGTAGGACCTTAACTCCCATATGCCTCTGTGGGTAATGTTGCTTGACTTTCCTCCACATCATTTGCCATTTTATTACCTTTTCCTTACTCTTCTCTTTTTAAAAATCTTTTAAAATTAATTTTTAGAGAGAGGAGGAGGAGGGAGAGAGAGAGAGGGAGAGAAACATTGATCAGTTGCCTCTGGTACATATCCCAACTGCAGATTGAATCTGCAACCTCAGCATGTGCCCTGACCAGGAATCAAACCCACAACCTTTTGGTTTACGGGACAGTGCTCCAGCCAACTGAGAAACCCAGCCAGGGCTCCTTACTTTTCACTTCTTAGAATGCTTATTTCCTTATTTCTTGGAGAGGGTTCTGTTTCCTGTGTTCAGTGCTGTATCCCAAATGCCTGCCACACAGCAGGTAGTCAATAAATACTTATTAAATTATTGAACAAATTGAAGATAGACTATAACTTTCATCATAATCTCAAACAGCTACATGACCCAAAAAAGTTAAACACAAATAAACAGACAAAATATTACCTAATGAATTATTCTGACTAAATACTCAAACATTTTGAGAAACATATGAAAGGATGAAGACTTACCAATGGTACATACTGAAATATGAGTAAAAGTGGCCCATTATAAGACATTTACTTTTAAAGCAATGTATTTCTAAAATATAAAGAGTATTTTGAATATATAGCTAAGTAAGTAAATACAATGTTGATAGATAAAATATTCTGTCAATAATGTGCACTAAAAAAACTCCAGGACCAATCTTAAAACAAAGTAAATGAGAATTTAATATTTATTATGCATGTTTATACAGGAATATCAAAATAATGCTCAATAAGTTAATTAGCTATTTTCTAAAAACACTGCCAAAAAAAAGTAAAGATAAAACAGTAGGAATGATGTATTATCCAATGTTACTCAAAATTAAAAATATAGTTATCTTTTAAACAGATTTGAATGGATGAATTTTACATTAACCAAAACATTTTAAATATCTAAAAATAGTCTTTCTTTATGCATTATACACTATATAAATGCTCAATTTTATTGCACATAACATATTTGGTTTAAGCTTATTTATCATGTAATATGCAGATAAATAAATTATGAATATAAATCTAAGAAAACTAGGCAGGATGTTATTGTATACTACAAAAATTAGATGAAGGTGATACATTTCACAGCTTAATCTTCCAGGAATCTTATTGAGCTACTGTATAAAATCACTGAGTAAAATCACATGTGAGCAAAGAGCTATTAAATATTATATTGCAAAATAGCTCTGTTGGCACATTTAAAATAAAAAAACAGGTATCAAATAACTGCTCTGAGAACCAACACCAAACTAACACTCTCCTTGGCCACCCAAAAATGTGGTCTTCACATCAAGTTTAAAAACATTAAATGACAAAATTGTAAATATAGACACATACTTGGATATGTCAAAAATATTTACATAATTGGCACATAATCAAAAATTTATCGTTTTAAATATGGAAAAACTAGGGGAAACTGGGATTAAATATACCTTTCAAACCAGTTTTGAAATAAAGCTAGTGAAACTTCTCTGCTTTACTTTTTAAATTCATTTGGCCAAACACTAGGGTCAGTTTTTTGAGGATCTGTAAACACTCTCACTTATTTGCACTGTTTCCTGAGGTCATCTGGAAACTACAGTTATTATAGTAGCTCCACCATTTTGTACCCCTGCAAATGTGCTTTGAAATATTCAAAATAAAAACAAAAATTTAATGCAGATCCACGTGTAACTTAACATACTTTCTCCATTTACAAAGCTATCATTAAAAAATTCTTAGGTTTCAAAATAAAATTTATTCCATTATCAACAAAGCTGGAAAAGCATTCATAAATCCTAGGCCACAAAAAAAAGATTTTGAATTATCTATCTCATTTAACATTATGGAAATGAAAAATAAAAGTATTTTTATTTGTATGTTACTTATGGGGTAATGTCTAACACTTACATAAGCCTCTCCATTTTAAAACATGTTAAAATAATATCAGTATAGTGCCTGTCCGACAGCAGATATACATAATGAATAAATGTGAAGTTATAGCATAAAAACTACTGCAGTACTTCAGTACGATGTAATGTTCTGATGCTACAATGTATCACTCACTTAATGAAAAAGCAGTTTGACTGGCACTAAGAATAAAGCTTTAAATATCTCCTCTTTGATGAGCACAGCACTGATGCATTTCCTTGGCATCCAGTCAGTAAAATGAGGAACTAGGCACTTTCCTTGATTCTGGCCCTTACCTATCACTTACCATCTCTGACTTTAGTTGTGTAAGGGACAAGACAAAAGGCAACAGAAGAGAATGCTCTTATTTCCCTTCCTTTCTCTCTCTCCCCCTCTCTGCTTCCCTCTCTTTCTCTTTCTACTATCAATGATAAAAGAAGGAGGTGACCATCCAATGAAAAATGCATGCCTCTTAATAGTGTCCTTTCTAGGAGAAAAAATGAGGTGACAATATTTACATTTGGGGTAGTGAATGGTAACTGTCATTACCCAGATGTCTGACTTGAATAAAGACATTTAGTATTTCTCAAAAAAAAAATTCACTACTCTGGTACTGAAATCTTCAATGTTAACGAATTACAAATCAACAGAGATACTAATTTAAACACTGTTTAAACTACCTTTTATAGGACAACCTGAGTTTGCAGATTAATCTATAATATTTCTCCATCATTTCACTGTTAAAAATCAAGAAAATTACTACTAATGAAATTGCAACAGCTTAAAAATAGAATTTGTGCCATGACACTTTTCAGTTGTTCATTTTGTATATTATTACCATCTTTAACAATAATCACAATTCCATTCATCCATATATCAAAAGGCAGCACTAGTAACCTTGATAATGTTATGTATAAACAGAGTCTTGGTTAAATACTTCTGCCATTATCTCCAGCCTCTATTCATATCCTCCCTTCCCAAGAGAAGAGTTAACTAGAACTAAGCACTTAACCCAGCACCTGCCTGTATGTAGTATCTTCATTGTTACTAATGGTTAGGATGCTTTGATTCAGTAAAGTGATACCAAGGTAGCAATTATTTTTAAAATTTAAGCCCAAGTAATAGTAATGTTTTCCTGCCAAGCTTTAACAGCTTAATAATTTGCATTCTAGAGGAAAAACCATCATATCTTTTTTAAACCATCATACCTTTGCTATTATTTATTTAAAAATAAAATCACAAATGCCAACTCAAGGCCCTATTAAAATAAAAGCTAAACTCACTTGAACTTATTAATGATGCTTGTTGAATACAAAGGGGTTGCAAAACCCTGAAACCATGATTAAAATTACTAATTTATAGCACTAAAAATGTATTAGACTTCCTTGTTAAATATAAGAAGAATATAATCATCTATCATTGACAAATTTAATTTGGTAATTTATATTTCAAAGTTATGCTATGGTTTCATATGGATTAACAACTTCTATTTATCAATTCTGCATGTTAGAATTATCTATAATTATAGTTTGACCTTGGCTAATTATTTGTAAATTATCCTCAACTCTACCATGAATAGATTACATGTATTTTCCTATGTCTCAAAACTTCAAAGCAGTAAGCTAATCAATATATTATTTGTAAATCGCTATGACTGAAGTTATATTACTACTTTTTTATATGGCTGAATCATACAAAATAAGACAAAGTCACCATGCCAGTTGTGCAAGGACATGTGATAACAGTGTTCCCCACACAACAGCATACATATACCACCGGATAGTCCTGAGATGATTTTAAGTGAACTGCTGCATGAATGAACAATTTTTCTTTAATAGTTGCATATTACTTTAAGGTTTATTATAAAAAATACAACAAGCACATAAAATGTGAAATATGCTCAAAATAGGGCTACAGTTAAAAAAGTAAAGCTAAAAATAAGGTAAAAATTTTTGAGTAAATAATGGCGTGGTAGATACATGTATATCAGAAAGGTGGTATGTGACTCACATTTGGGTAACACTGTTTAAGGAAGGATCTGATTTAGCCAATGTCATTTCTGAATGCTTATAATAACAATCCACATCATAAAGGCATTTCCTCTACTACTGTAAATTCTACCTTTGTTCTAGGACAAAGAGCTTTTTAAACATGTGTTTACATTTATTTAAAAAATATATATTTGGAAGCATTGACTAAATTTAATTTACTTTAAGAGGATTCACCAAAAAGGTAAAAATGCTCAGGAGCATTTGAGGGACATGCTATTCCTACAGAAGAGAAGAGACTACAAAGGCACATTGCATATTATGGTTATCATTGCAGCATTTAAATAAAAGTGATCTAAGTAATCATTACCCTCAATAATTAACAAATAATTAAAATATTCTTTCATAAAAAAGAAGGTATGCTTGTGCACTAAGTGCTCTTGATTCTGGAACCACCTGCACATAAGTGTCACTGACATGGACCCACTGGCCTGCCAATTCACTATCCGGTTCTTTCAAACCTAAAAAAACAAAATGAAACAAAAGCATCATTTTACAATAAGTTATGTTCTTAGTCTACATTATAAGCAACAACATATTCACCACAAACTATATTTATCTAATGTTAGATCTTACCACATAAGTCTGTTTCTTCCCGTTTCTTCTAAAAAGAACTAACTCTTTCAAAGCATTGACATTACTATCATTTTACTTTAAAAGTCTAGTAAAATATTCAATAGCCTTGTGAATGTGTATTGTCTGAGGAAAATCATTTTCACTAAAACAGAACAAAAAACCAAAGTAGTTTACAGATCCATAAGCAAAGTCAGCAAACTTTCAATTTCAACTCTATTCTGCAGTCCTGATATGTCTTCAAAAACTTTTGTTAAATAAAATGCCACTGGCACTACCACACATGATGACTTAACACCCTGAAAAACTGTCACTTCACATCACCTACCAGGCTACAGTCTTACATTTAAGATTGTTTAAGATTATCTAGTACTCTTAAACATATTATTCACTTAACATAAACAAAGTGAATGCACTTAAATTATCCATGAGATAGCTTACCTTTTTCCTTTTTCCAGAAAAGGAAAAATAAATTCATTTGTTTTTTAAGAATAAAATAAACTTTGGATAACATACCAGGTACACTTTTCTTTCCAGTGATACGTTCCCATAATTTCCTGGAAGGTGTTCTCACTTTCACGTACGCAGTGTAGTGACCTCCTCTCATTGAGCCACTGTGTTCCACTATGCCATACAGACCATAGAGAACTTCCTCTCCCACACGTACATTCTTTAGACAAAAAAGTAATATATAGTGAAATATTATTGTAAGGAAAATTAAGTCAAATGCACATTCTACTTAACATAAGAGAATAATGTATTAAATTTTTGCCATACATATTAAATTAGCCTGGCAAAATGCAAATGCTTGACAACACCTTCTGTTGATGGGCTGTGGGAAAAAGGTATTCACACACACCAGGGGTGGGAATGCAATGGGGTACAAACTGCAAAAGGGGTGCATTCCCTATGCTGGAATATTTAATGTTATCAAGCTAAATTATATATGTATTACTCTTAGACTTATCAATACTATTTCTAGGATTCTATCTCATAAATTCATTAGCAAAATGAAAAAAGATATGTACCACACTACTGATTGCACAATTGTTTGTACTATCAAAAAATTAGAATAGGCTCAAATGTCCATAAGTTAAAGACTAGTTGAATAAACTGTGATGCATCCATACAACAGAGTATCATACTGCTTGAAAAATGGAGTGCAGGCTATCTCTAGATACTGCTTTGAAATAAGCTTCAGGATATAATGGTAAGAAGAAGGTAGGAAGAAAAGATACATAATGTAAGCTATGATTATTTAAAAGGAGAGATCCATATACACATACCTATCTGCTTATATTTTTTTAAAGACTAGTAGAAGAATAAACCATGATTTTTTAAACAATGTTTATCTATAAAAGGTGGGAAGAAACAGGTAAAATGAAATGGAGAAAAGCTACACTTGTTTGAATTAAACTTGCTTTGTACATTTAACACATTTGACTTTGGAACTTTGTAAATATTTTACACAATTATTAAACAAAATTTGAATAATTTAAATTTAAAAAACAGTCCCTAAAAATCAAAATTAAAAAATTAAGCAACTGAAGAATATGTCCAGTGGGAAGAATCATTCAGAGAGGTCAGTCAGGTCAAAAAACCCAGAAGCCAACTTAAGTGGCTTTCAGTAGCCAACAATATAGATCCATTAGACAAATATACCAGTACTTGAATAAAAAGAGTGTAGTAAATTGAAACATATCTAATGTGTTTAAATCCATGAATTCATAATCATAAATTAATTAGTCACAGTTCAAGGATGCTAGTGAACCAATTCATTATTCTGCAAACTGGTTTAAAAAGAGGTTAGGGAAAGAATTGAGCATTTACCCTCTCTTTTCTTTCTTTCGATTTTATTTATTTATTTATTTATGTATGTATGTATTTATTTATTAGAGAGGGGAAGGGAGGAAGAGAGGGAGAGAAGCATCAGTGTGTAACAGATACATTGATTGGTCGCCTCTTGCATGCCCCAACTGCAGACCTGGCCCACAACCCAGGCATGTGTCCAGACTGGGAATCGAACTGGTGACCTTTTGGTTCAGAGGCCAGCACTCAACACACTGAGCCACACCAGCCAGGGCTATCCTCTCTCTTCAGTAAGAACTATACCATAAGATAACTAAACAGCTGAAAGAGTATCTCTTTATATAGTAGTTTTCTAGCTAATAAATGAAGGAGGAATCACAGAATTAGAATATCACCATTCTGTAATTCTTAATGAACTCCTGAATATAACATTGCATCATTGGTTGCTATTATAAAAAGATAACTGGCATTCTGTGCCACCTGATTAAACACTCCCTATGAAATAGCCTTGCCAGAAAAAAAAATTATAAAATAAATAAGGAACATCAAACCTAAATCTGTTCAAGCCTTTCCAGATCCAACTATCCAGCTACCTATTTATAGTAAATAAAGAGGACAGAGGAATAATCATCAAAATCTAAATTAGGGGAAACTACTATAAAGATGGCCCGGTTTCTTCAACAAATAATTTGCAAGGAGGGAATTGAAGGGGAGAGAGAAGGGAGAGGGTAACTGTATATTAAAAGAGACTAAAAGACATTATCCAATTACAATGTGAAGTTCTTCTTTGGATATGAATTCATTTATGATATAATCAGAAATATATACACTAAATGATGTGATATTTAAATTGTCTATTTGCTTTAGTGTGAGAGTAGTATTGTGGTTATGTAAAAATGTGAGGAGTGATTTTCATCTTTTAGAAATACATAGTGAAATATTATGAATGAAATGATGCTTCAGCCCTGGCAGGGTGGCTCAGTTGGTTGGAGCATCATCCTTGTACACCAAAAGGTTACGGGTTTGATTCCCGGTCAGGACACATACCTAGGTTGCGCATTCAATCCCCAGTTGGGAGCTTGTACAGGAAGACAACTGACTGATATTTCTCTCTCACATCCATGTTTCTCCCTTCCACTCTCTAAAATCAATAAGCATATGTTTGGGTGAGGATTAAAATAGTGATAGTGATAGTGACAGTGACAGTGATAGTGATAGTTGAGGAGGAGTAGGTACACGAGCATGTGGATGGGGCAGGACTGGCCATGTATCTAAGGTTTTAGGGCCAGGTGGTGGGTGCTGGAGGTTCATTGTACGGTCCTGTGTACTTTTGTGTATGCTGGAAATTCTCTAAAATAGGTACTTTTAAACAATTTGAGCTTGTTAAGTTTCATTTTATTTACCACACTATCAAATTCTATGAACCTTAATGTTAATAATTGACAGATAGTGCTGGTATTCCACACATGAACTAGATTCACCAAAGAATTGCATGTAAGATATTTTTGTTTTGATTGATCACTATATTAAAAATATTAAATTCAGTAGGCATTCTCCTACATGCCAAAACTCCTGGACTGCTAACCAGCAATCATGAAGAGGACAAGGTGTTGCCCAGAACTGTTTGGTTCCCTCGAGGAAGTCAAAGTCATCTATTTCACTGGCACAGTTCTGACATGTAAGTACAAGCAATTATAAACAGTCTGCTTTCTATATCTAATGTTTAAAGTTTTAGTAATTTCAAAGTACCATACTCATCTGACAAGTACACTATTCTCAATAGTGTACCTGAAATGGCATAAAAAACAATGTATTAGTTTACTGATTTGCAAAAGATAAAGAACTCCACAAATGCTAAAACTACTGCCGTGTCAGCGTGTCGTCCACAAGGAGCAGAAGAGGACACAAAATCTGCTTACTTTTCCCAGCAGTGGTCTGCTTCTAGTAGCATTTACAAGCGGCTTTATTCGTCATGACCACTAGGTCTCATGCTTTATGCATCTTTTTTGACTTTCCCTTAATATATCTCCCAAAAGACAAAATTCATACTCAGTGCATTAAATGCTCCACATTTTAGTGATTCACCTTCACTAACTATAAAATTCCCATTCAGAGGAGCTTATTTTTTAAACAAAGAAAAGCATGGCATAACAAACAATCATAGGGCACTGTAAGCATGTTATTTGCAAGTCAATTAAGTATTTTGATAATATACTATACCTTACAAGTAGCAGAACAGAATGGTGCTAAATCAAGCATAAGTGGAAAATCTACATGTCTGTTTACCTTGCGAAGACTCAATCCAGCCTAAGAAAGACCAAAAAAAAATTTTAATCCAACAAACCCAATCTAAATCATCATTTGTTAATTAAAGCTAAAAGAGGAATCCTAGAAGTTAGGTTTTTTCATAGATATAAAAACATGATTAATGAATAGTTCAAAACTGATATATGACTAAGTTTTTAATTAGGTTCCATAAACCACTACAGCAAATATCATTTATTTACATGTGCACTTTTACCACAAACAATATGGGAATAATGACTTTCACTGTGGCTTGCAACACTTAGGGAAAAACAAATTCAATGTAGTAAAAGCTAAGGTGCTGATACATATGCCAACATAAAAAGATATTCAACTGGAGTCAGGGCCTGGTGGTCTAGGCCTGACTCAATGACTGGTCAACACCCAATGCCTACATAGCACCTCATCTAGATCAAGGCAGAAAATGGGTATAAATGGATTAGATTAGATCCTTCTCAGTTCTAAAGTCCAGTGATATTCATCTATTAAAACAAAAAGCCAGAATTTGAATATTCAAATCATTTTATCAATAAAAGTAAATGTTATATACTGTATTTTTGGACTATAAGACACACTCCCCCAAATTTGGGAGGAAAAGGGGTGCGTCTTATAGTCCAAATGCAGCTTACCTGGCTCACTGTGGGGGGCAGGGCAGCGGTGGAGCGGGGTCACAGGAGGCAGGAGCAGGGTTGCCACTACATTTTCTACCCAAATTGGTGTGTGTGTAGGGGGGTGTCTCATAGTCCGAAAAATAAATAAAAATGAACCTTGCCCTGACTGGTGTGGCTTAGTGGGTTGGGTGTTGTCCCACAAACTGAAAGGTCACTGGTTCAATTCCTGGTCAGGACACATGCCTGGGTGGTAGGCTAGGTCCCCAGTGGTCTGGGACATGCAAGAGGCAACTGATTGATGTTTCTCTTGCATATCAATGTTTCTCTCTTTCTTTCTTTCTCCCTCCCTTCCCATCCCTCCAGAAGTAAATTAATAAAATCTTTTTTAAAAAATGAACCTTTGTATTCTTAAATAAGCTCTACTTCTTTCTCTATTTTTAATTTCCAAGGGCAGAATTTGAAAAATGTACACTTTGCATTATTTAATAATAGTTAAAAACTAGCTGATAGACTGCCAAAGGTATTGAGTAGGAAACCCACAAATAGAAACTCTACTGGAATCAGAAGATCCTTAACCTGAATTGAGTAGACAAAAACTAATAGATGTAACCTTTCATGCAAAGCTTTTATAACTTACTTCAAGGACACAATTCTGTGAATCTGTTGCCTTGTTCTTACCTTTCTTTAAAGGAAAAAAAGCTTATTTTTGACCAAAATATACCCACTTATTTGTTTCTTCAAATGATGTTTAGAGGGCTTAACATAATATGTGACATGAAATTACAAGGTCATACCTTAGGAGTAATTATTTAGTCTGTATTAAATTTGCTTTCCTTGTTTTTTCTCCTCAGGTGATCTCTATAAGCATCCAATACCAGCACTATCAGAGAACCTTGCAGGCTAATGTGTCCTTTCCCCAGATATTATGTTGTGGTTCAGAAACTACCCCATAACAGGAGAGACTTTGTAAAGGGCTTTTATGTATGACAAATCTCTTTACCTTCTCTTTTTTGAAATAATTTTAAGTATATATTTTTATTTAGTTTTATTATTTTTATCTGCATCCAAAGACATGCTTATTGATTTTAGAGAGAGTGGGTAAGAGGGAGAGGGAGAGAAACATTGATGTGAGAGAGAAATATTGACAAGTTGCCTTTTTATGTTTTTGGTAATTTGTTTCATACAATTAAAACAGTTTATCTGAAGACAGTATTGGTGTATAATACAGAGGGTAGCTATAAACTTTCATTTCCTCCAACTGTTATTTTTCTTCCCTAAGTCCTTTACTGAATAATACAGCCCCCTTCCCAACTGATTTCATATGACTTCATTATCATAACAAAAGAGCTTTAAATTATACTTCATGTTTTACTGGACTATTCTGACCACACTGTTTTACTGATTAGAGTTTTATTTTAAAACAGGTATTCTAAAAATTTCCCTTCTAACTTTTGCAAAAATGTTTTAATATTTTCACTTATTCATTATTCCAGAGAAATGTTAAAATCATTTTATCAAATGCAAAATAAAAAAGGTAAGATAATGCATTGAATTAAAAATATAAAAAAATAGAGAAAAACCTGATATCTTAAAAATATTTCAGTCCCCTCCCATGGCAGAGTCCTACAGGGGAGGAGCCTGCCTTGCAGTCCTTTTTCTGCCCAACCCTAGCCGGCCACACCCTGCCCTCACAGGCCCCCGCTGGGATCATGAGAGCACAGAAAGCTATGTGCACTTTGCTATTCCCCTACTTCTAAGCACTCTTTTATTTTTATTAGGGTTCTAAGAATTCTTATTTTCCATTGACACACACTAACAAACACCCACCACTTGGGTTCCTACCACCCAAATCTTCAAACATTGTGAATGAAACAATTTTAATTAGAAAAGTCTTGTAAACTATTATGACTGAATAGTAGTAAATTCCATATGACAAATTTTTAAATTTAATAAATTAGTGTCTAATCTTTGACAGTATTTTATAAGACTTAGGGCTCTACAAAACATCTGATGGAAATTACAATAGTGTTACTAAAGGGACTGTTACCTGATGGAATCTTTTAAGATGGAGTATTAGGATAACTGGAACAGCAGAAATGAGCAACTGCTTCCTGGCATTCGTATAAATCCCCTCTGCTTTCTTTTCTGCATAAAATGTAATGAATTTATTTGTAAGGTTACATTTTATCTACCATATAATATAGTCAACATATAGAAGCACCATGTCACATTTTTATAACATTAAAAAAGAAATTAGAATGAACCATTGATATATGTAACAGTATGAGTGAATCCGAAGACATTATGCTAAGTGGCAAAGAAGCCAGAGACAAAAGGCTATGTATTATATGATTCCATTTACATGATATGCTGGAGAAGGCAAAACTATAGGGAAGAGAATCAGATTAGTAAATGCAGGGACTAGTCCATGGGAGAGGGGATTAACTGCAAAGGGGCATAAGGAAACATTTTGGGGCAATGGAAATGTTCTATATCTTGATGGTAGTTACAGGACTGTATATGTTATCAAAACTTATTAAACTGTACACATGAATTTTATAGAATACAAATTATATACTATATACAAATTCTATTATGTGCAAATTCAGTAAACTAGATTTTTTTAAAAAGGAAATAAAAAAGAAATTGGCCCTGGCTGATGTAGCTCAGTGGATTGGGAGTGGACCTGTGAACCAAAGGGTCACAGGTTTGATTCCCAATCAGGGCACATGCCCGGGTTAAGGGCCAGGTCCCCAGTAGGTGCTACAGGCAACCACACATTGATGTTTCTCTCCCTCTTCTTCTTGTTCCCCTCTCTCTAAAAATAAATAAATAAAACATTTTAAAAAAAAGAAATTAGACTTCTAGTTACAGGGTGCCTCTACTCTTTCCCAAAACCACTAAACTGAAAGTTTTTTTTTAAGGTGCACACATACACAAAGGATTGGTACAGTGACACTCGCAACACAACTTTGGAAGCTGGAAAGGAGATGGACTAGTAGTGACTTAGGACAATGCCCTCCAACCAAAGACCACCAGAAACACACCTGTAGTTGATGAAATTGGCTCAGTATTTATTGCAGTGAAGGGAGAGCTTGTATCATGGAAACCATGGAAGATTTCAGGAAGAGGTTGTTAGAAAGGACGTGATAGGATTTGAATGTGACCAATTACATATTTAACTTGGATTAATATAAATTGGTATTTTTTCTTTGATTTAGACACTTCCTTACTCACTAGTTTATTAAGCATGTCTTTGTTCTGATGCTTTGATCACTTAAGTGCACCTTTCATAGGCAAACCAACCAATCCAAAACCTATATCCCAACTACCTTTTTTATTGAGGTCTTAAACTCTAGGCCACTATCCACCTGCTCTAATCACATGTTAATCATGGTACCAGACAACTACAAACAGCCCCTATAGCCCAGAGCCCATTGCAATTATTCAAAACTAGTCAGTCTGAAACCTATTCGCCCTGCCCTGCTCAGTCCTTCCCTTGGAAACCACAGTAAAGGCTCTTGTCCTAGTTTCCCGCCTGGTTGCCTCTGCTCCTGATCAACCCTGGTGCCTCCCCATATGCCCCTCTTTTTGGGAAATATAA
This sequence comes from Trachops cirrhosus, assembly GCA_028533065.1. Lineage (NCBI taxonomy): Eukaryota > Metazoa > Chordata > Mammalia > Chiroptera > Phyllostomidae > Trachops > Trachops cirrhosus. The sequence continues at coordinate 144,463,759 of CM052541.1, forward strand.
GTAACAAACTATCTTCAGTGGCAGCTGTATCCTGATCTGTTGGCCTCACCATCCCTGAATGATAATAAAATATGTATTTTGAAAAACTAGTCACTAGGAATCTGAGTATTTTCTCCATTTAATTGAGGCTAGAGGTTCACCAAAAATTTCTTACTTGACAAGTTCCCTTTTTCCATTTTTTCTAGTCAATTATACATAGTTATTATGTTGCTAGCTTGATAATATACAACTATTTAAAAACTTCAAATGTATATCTTATTATGACTTAATACTAGATTGATGAGATTTGTGAAGCACATTAATCTTATCATTAATCTCACTAATGATAAAATTTTAAGTTTTAGGAAAATTTCTTCTGAGATCTGAGATAGCTGGTCCCCTGAGATAAAATTACGTGGGTTTCCATTTTCAGGGCAGAGATAGATACTTCCTGTTCTCCAATTAATTTCAACAAAATTCTATTGACCATTTATTTTGCCCAGTCAATGTCTTCAGTCAGTGTTTTCAGTGCTGAGTTACAAACAGGTATACAAAGAAGGCAATCCCCTCCTCTAAGCAGCTCAAGTTTAGAGACAAGATGCTTAGCTTCCTCTCTTTGGGATCTAATGTCAACTAGTCACTATCAGATAATCCATGAATTCACAAAAAAGCTAAATACTTACCTGCAGAACTGGTTTCCCTTTGGCACTTCTGTTTCTTTTCAGTACAGTTCTCACATAGAAGCTTGTTGTTCCCCATTAATAATTCCATAGATGTAAACTGGTAGAGACAAGACTGAACTGAACATTCTTTAGAAGTAGTTACGTAGCTCTGAGAAAGGGTCTGAAAAGCATTTTGGGGGCTGGGAGACATCATATGCCTCCCCTCTGAAAAATATAAATTACTTGGAAGATTTAGTGGCTGATTTTCCTCATCAAAATCTCTATCTCCAGTTACAGTGCTGCTTAAATGAAGTTCAGAAATAGTATCAGCCAGTCCCTCATCACCACTGTCCGTCTCTTTGGGGGTCGTCTCGCTTGCTGAGGGATGGTGATGCCCATTTGTATGCATACAGCAGCCACTACTGGATCTTGGCAACGGGGTCTTCTTAGAAGCACTTTCAGATTCCGAAGCCTCACTGTCAGCATCAACACTACTTTCAGAATGGCTGGCTTCTTTTGCACTGCCGTCGATAGGGTTTTCAGTCAGAGGTGACCCAGTGTTCATGATACTCACAAACACTGAAGAATCCCTGTTCACTTCAGAGTTTCCATTTTTCCGGTATATGACAACAGCTTTATCTTCTCCTGATGGCAATTTCCTTGTACGTTTTCTGCCATGAATTAGTTGATGCTGTAAGTTGACAGTGTTTTTAGAGAAAAGAATCTTGTGGCCTTACTGAAAATAAATGCTAGTAAGTCTTACTTAAATGTTCCACAATTATTAAATAAAGACTATTTTTAGTACTTCTAAAACTCACTTCCTAAATCTACATAAACTACAACCAGTAGAAGATATACAACAAATAGTTCTAACTTAAAAATAAACCTTTACACAAGAAACCAACAGCAGTTGTTGCCCATTTACAGAGAAGAGAACAGGACTTTTGTGGAACAGTGCTGTGAGGGAGGCGTTTCAAGTGCAAATCTTTGCATAATCTCTGTAGTCTTGCCACTTAAAAAGCCTTCCATGTGGTAAATTAGATCTGATAATATATCAGTTTGCCAAGTAAGTACAAATAATAGTATCTAAAAAGTTTTTTTAATACAGTGAAAATTCAAATTTATTTCTTTAAATTCATATGGGATAATTCAACAACCAGGTATGTCCCTAGTGAATAACAATAATGAGCACTTATGATAGACATCAATGGCTGGTGACATCACAGAAAGAGACATCGAATGTGGCATGCACCTCCTCGATAGAAGCATACACTGCCACTTAAAAGTTTTCTTGTCAAAAATTAAATCATCAAACCTGAACCCAGTTGGGCCTCTCTACCTGACTGCCTTGCAGACAAAACCAAGGAGATAAACAGGCACCTGTTAACATGTGACGGCAACAGCAAAATGAATTACTGTGGAAGTGAGAATGTGAGAAACTAATCTGAAAAAAAAAGACCTGATTTCTTCAACAAATAAATTGCAAAGGAAAAAAGGGGGTGGCGGGATTAAAAAAGATTTAAGAGACATGGCAATCAACTACATTCTATAGCTCTTTTTTAGATAATGAATTCAAATACACTTTAAAAAGCAAAAACAAAAAGAAAGTATTTATGAGACAACTGTAGAAATTTAAATAATGACTGAATATTGGCACAATTACAAAGTTAATAATATTTTTAGGTATGATAATGGTACTGTGGTTATGTATTTTAAATGAGTATTTATCTTTTTACCCTGGCCAGGTGGCTGAATTGGTTGGAGCGTTATCCTGTACACCAAAAGGCTGTGGGTTCGATCCCAAGCCAGGTGTGTACAGGAGCCAACCGATGGATGTATCTCTCTCACATCCATGTTTCTCTCTCTCCCCACCCCCCTCCTCGCTCTCTAAACAAAATCAGTAAAATGTGTCCATGGGTGAGAATTATTTAAAAAAATTAAAGAGCATATTTTAGAGATACACATCAAAGTATATGATGTATTTGGGATTTATTCCAAAATAATCTGGCGTGTGGAGGGGGAGAATGTGAGATGTAGGTTGAAACACGATTGATTAGCTGAGAGCTGATAACTATGAAGCTGAGAAACAGGTATATGGGAGTTTATTGTACTATTTCCTTCTGTATAGTTTTGAAATTTTCTATAATAAAAAGTTTTAAAAAGCAGAATACATATACATATAATACATATTATATGCATATACAAATACATATAATCTTATATATATCTCACAAATACATATTTCACAAACTCACAAATGCACATAATCTTACATTATCTTTAGATGAAGAATGCTTCCTGGCAGTGCTGCGCTGATGAATATTTTCTATAGTAATAATACCACTGTACTGACCACTATCTGTCTTCTGTAAACTTCTATATTTACTCATTCTTCCCAAAAGTACAGGTTTTGAAACCTATATGGATGTCATATACATAACACAAAACTTCTTTAGAAAATAAATTCTGGATATAACCTACTTTTTAAAATTTCTCATTTGAAATATAATTTTCCTAACATTAATTCTCAAGGTATAAAGCATAAGGATTTAAATTCCTTGAGAATAATAACTTTATCATACTATATGCATACATATACAAACCCCAATATTATACTGTACAAACTCAACTAATGTATATAAAAAATGACTCAGATATCTGATAATATACTCAACTAATGTCTAAATATATGAACAAATAAATGCCCTTCACAAAAGTCTTATTAAGTTTTTTTTCTCCTTACCCTTTCTTCTATTATAGGAAGTGAAATATCAATAAAAGGATCTTTCACCGTGGAGACCTTAAAAAGAAAACATATTGAGAACTTCAGGTAGAATTCTAACATAGACAACGTAGTTTTGTAAAGGCTTAAACAAATCAGACTTCCCAGTCCACTTAAAATTTTAAGTTAAAAAATTTTCCTGGAACCAATAGCCATTTAATGGAGTATAACAGCACATACATAATCAAAACAAGATATCCCCAAACTTCAATAAATTCAACCCTGTTGAATTTTATAATGTCAATATCACAATGTCAGTAATATTTAAAGTAACTTCAAAATAAACTATGTTTAATAACGATTAGATGAAGACAGAAACATATTTGTGGTGGAATTTGTGCCATAACATAAATAAACTATGAAAAAGCCATGAAAAAAAGCAGAAATTTTGACTATGTTTTGTAGACTCTGTAGGATAATTGTTTTAAAAGATGCTCTCTAGCTTGTGAGAGAGAAATCAATGTCTATGTTGAATATACTTGAAATTTAAGAAATATCTCGACAGTCTGTGCTTCCACATAACAGGCTAGAAGAAGATATAATACACAATTCTGAGTGTAGGAGGCTAGAGAAGGTAGAAAGGCACTCTGTAATCTGGGTCAGGAGAATGTGCATAAAGACTCTCTTTCGTAATAAAACCTGATGAAAGTGTTAACCTATCATACTCTAAGTCTTATGCTTTCAGAAATATTCCTTATCAAGTGGTAGAAAGCCTGTAAATGTTTATACATCTTTAAACTGTTGTTAAAGGACAGATGGCATTCCAACCCATCAAATTAACACTATGTTCTAATATGAGTCAAGTCAACTTAAAAAAAAACAACTTAGATCACCCTAGGTTATGTTACTACACTGAATTATTTCTATTGGAATTACATTTCAGGGCAATACACACAGGGTGGGGCAAAAGTAGGTTTACAGTTGTGAGCACTCAAAAGAGTTTGTTCTTGTATTATTAATGATAGTATTATTTTCATATGACCAAATACAAACCTATTTTGCCCTACCCTGTAGTTACATAACAGTTATTCTCATCACAGACCCTTCTTTTATTTCAATCCAAACAAGTAGTGAACACATTTGAGCACATTCAAATAAGCTAAGAGAACTTCATGGGTTTCTCAGGAAGAAAAATAAAATAACATTTATTTTTTAAATTATGAATTATGTTTACATTCTAGGAGTAAAGGATATATTTTAAGAAAACTTTAAAAAACTATTATGTAGTCATCTGTCACAAATAAAAATAAATGACTGCTGATAAGTATATGTGAAAGAAATAAAACAGCATGACTGTAAGCTAGTCTGTGTTGAAGTGAACTTCCAAGTACCTACATTTGCACATTCTTCGCACATGACTGTGCTAGTTAATTCACCAATAAAGATCCGATCTATGAAGTTCATTCTCACACCTTCTCTTCCATATTCTGTAAAAAGAATGCTTTTTAATACAAAAACACATGTCAACCATCAACCTTACAATGTAACATGGCTTTTTCTGTTGACTCAAAAGAAATACAAGGCAGTCCAGTACCACATTTAATAATGCATTTTACCATGTGACATTATGTCTTTCCCCTTTACAACTCTATCAGAGAAAATGTGACTATCAACTACAGTAATAACAAGAAATAACAAACTGCTCTTAAAAGGTAAAATAAGTAGATTGAAAAATATTTGTAGATCCAGGGAAGTTATGTCTATGATCTGCTTCAAAATAATTTGGGGTTAGGGAAAAAATAGACGAAACCTAACATGCCATGAACTGGATGTAGTAAGTGAGGTGATAGGTACATGGTACATGGGACTTCATATTCTATTCTCTCCACTTTAATACAAGTTTGACATTTTCCATAGTAAAACAGTGGGGAGAAGGTATTAACAAATCTATTCACTCCATTTCAAACTTCTATCTTTTGGGGGTCTCTACCTTCTAAAACATTGTATTTTCTACCTTTTAAAAATGTTATTTGAAGCACTGAATGACAGAGCAGACACACCTGGATATATCAATAAACATTTATTAACTATAACTATGATAAATTATGGTAAACTCAGATGTTTCATGAAAAAATTGCCCAAGGAATTAACCATAAAAAAGATTTCAGAACTGGAAAGAAATGAAAAGTAAAACTGGGCAGTTATTCTAAGCATGCACTAGATGGCACCATCTCAAAACAAAAGAGCATGCTGGAAAATCTACATTTTAAAAAATCTTGAACCCATAACTGCATATAAGGTTTCAGCATATATAATCACAATGCATATTTGTTTCTAAATTATAGACATATAGTGTGCACATACAACAAAAGCACACACTATAGTGTGCACATAGAGTGTGCACTACAACAAAATACAAGTTAGAAAAGAGAATAAATGAGGTACAAATATTTTTGAGTGTCTCCCCAAAATGACTTTATGCCACCATCAGTTAATATCTCAAGGCAGAATACACATTTAGGACATGGTAAATCACTAATAACAATGGAATATAAACCCACACTTAAATGTTTTAAGTGATCAGCTTCGATTAGGTAGTCACTGTTTTTGCCTCAGATTTTGGCTCATGAAGAGTTAACACTAGGAGTAAAATAGGCATGCATGCTTGACCTGTTAGTACTCTCTTCAATAAGTGGTTTCATTGCAGGACTCTTTGGAGCACTTAAGCATTTTGTCCAGTTGAAAAGTCCACTCAACCAAGCACACCTCAACTGCAAAATGATATGTTATGATAAAAGTGAACACCCAAGTAAGGCTGCTACTTTTAGTAACCTTTCATGTTTCCCTTAGTATACCTCATATAAGAGCAAAAGTGTCAACCTGTATATTTGATAATAGTTTTATTTTTTTAATTCACATGGATAAGTTCTATCATTTTATTTCTATGACCCACTACACTATCTCACAGCCACTGGAATAAGTATACCATGATTTTAAGGCAACCGCGTTAGGGCATTCATTCACATAATGCTCAGTTCTTTTTCCCTAAGAAGAACTTTTGGATATTTTCTTATAGAAGAAAGTCTTAACAGTGAGAGAGTCAACATACCTTTGACTTGTTTTCTAGTTTCATCATCAGCAGTTTTAGTTGTTGGGTTGTTAAATGCTTTTAGAATGCCAGCTTGTATTCTCTATAACACAAAGTTAATAAGAACTTATTAAGAATCTATTCTTTCAAAGCAGTATTTTGTGTTCCTTTGAATAGAATCTGGTTTAGTAACAGTTAACTCCAGCCTCATGCTCTTAATAATAGAAGGACTTTCAAACAGCAAAGTACACTGGATGTCAGTTCCCTAGTCAGTAAAATAAATTGACTGAATGTTTTAAAAATTAAATATGTACTTTCTTCCAGTCCTTAAATTGCATAAATGAACAAGTTTCTTATTTGAGGGAGAATTTGAAATTAGAGTCAAAGTTCCTATGTTTAGGCAGGCAGCCTAGTCTCACTATTCTTACGGGTTTAAAGTAACTTCTCCTTCTTCTCCCTCCTCTCCCTTCTTTCTCCATTGGCCTTCCTTTTCTCACTCCCTACCCCCTGCCCTGTCTTCCCCACTCTGTCCCTAAAATGATGTATTCCTTAATCAGGACAAAAAGTCACATATAGACCATACAAAATTTCTTATCGCTGAAGAAAACCATAATATATAAAAAGCCCTTAAACCGGCCACTATGGCTTCCATACAGAGTATTTGTTTATATAAATACATAACTAAAGTCCAGAATATTAATTAATTCCACAGCAAGAATATCCCAATATTTCAATTTTGCTGTCAATGATGATCATGTATTAAAGTCTTTAGTAGCTGTTGGTAAATGACAAGTTTTGTTTTCACAGGTCTTGCATATGTTTTAGGAAAGATCCAACCTCACAGAAACCTTTTAGAATAAATTAAAACTACATATTCCAAAAATAAAAACTTATTGAAGCTAATCATCTTTCATAGTAACTATGCCCCTAAGTAATGGATAAATTTAATCATCTCTAATTCACATTTTTAACAGTGGAGTGAAAGGAATGTTTGTTAATTATTCATTAAAATATTTTTTTAAGTAAAGTCTTAATGTGAAACCTCTGTTTGATCTGGACTTCCTGGTGTAAAAATACGTAATTTTGTTAAATTATGTTAAAGGGGAACTAAACTCAAACTGCAGACTTCCTAGAAAATAATGAAAACACTACATATCAGAATCCGTGATACTTTCCACTGTTCAGAAGAAAAGTCAAAGCCTTAAATATTTATGACAGTTGAAAAGAATATAAACAAGTAAATTAAGCAGCCTACTTGCAAGTTTAGAAAAAAAATATTAACACTGAACAAAAGTACAAGAAGAGAGTTAGTGAAGATAAGCTGATTATGTGATTGGGGGAAAAATAAACCCACTAGCTAATCTTAATAGAGATAAGGATAACAAAGTCTAACAACAGCCCTGGCTGGTAGCTCAGTGGATTGAGTGCAGGCTGTCAAGCGAAGGGTCACAGTTTCGATTCCCAGTTGGGGCACATGCCTGGGTCCCCAGTGCGGGCCATGTGACAGGCAACCACACATTGATATTTCTCTCCCTCTTTCTCCCTCCCTTCCCCTCTCTCTAAAAATAAATAAGTAAAATCTTATAAAAAAAGAAAGAAAAGAAGGGACACTCTTTTATAACCTTGGAGTGGGAATACATACCTTTTTGCTTTTTTAACTATGACTCTCAGTATCCAAACACCATAAAACAATTGTTACATTCAAAAACAAAAAAATTTTAAACTTTATTAAAAAACTGCTTCCACATTATAAGTAAAATCAAAATACAAATGACAAACTTGGAAACATATTCTCTCCTAGTACAAAAAGCTTTTATAAATCAGCAAAGACTTAAAACCCAGTAGAAAAATGGGCTAAAAAATAGGAAGAGATTAAAAGATACCGAGCCTCATTGAAAAGAGAGAAATATACACTAAAACTACCCTGAGATACCATTTCCAGTAGATTGGCGACCGATTGGCAATAGATTCTAACAGATTGGCAAAAATTAAAAAGTTTGACAAAACAGTCTTTTGGTGAGGTTATAGAAAGCAGACTCCCTTATGTGGTATGTTGCTAACAGAAGTGAAAACCGTATGCCTTTGAAGGACAATTTGATCCAGCAATCTCATTTCTGTACTTACACAGATATACCTACACACATGCAGAATAATATAAACACAACATTCACCACAGCATTGCTCATAAAGGCAAAAACACTGGAGAAAACATATAAGGGTTAATCTATAAAAAATTAAACATTTTTAAAAATATATTTTATTGATTATGCTATGACAGTTGTCCCAATTTGTTCCCCTTTGCCCTCCTCCACCCAGTAGCCCCATTCCTTCCAGCAATCTACCTCCCCTTAGTTCATGTCCATGGGTCACATATATAAGTTCTTTGGCTTCTCCATTTCCTATACTGTTCCTTAATATCCCCTTATGTATTCTGTACCTACCAATTTGTGCTTCTTAATCCCAGCACCTTTCCCCTCATTCTCCCCCACCCCCATCCCAACTGAAAACCCTCCAAATGATCTCCATATCTATGATTCTGTTCCTGTTCTGCTTGTTTGCTTAGTTTGCTATTTGGATTCAATTATTGGTAGTTGTGAATTTACTGCCATTTTAACATTTGTTTTGAACTGTTTCTTATATAATTTCCTTTAACATTTCATATAATAATGCCTTGGTGATGATGAACTCCTTTAGTTTTATCTTGTCTGGGAAGCACTTTATCTGCCCTCGAATTCTAAATGATAGCTTTGCTAGATATAGTAATTTTGGTTGTAGGTCCTCAATTTACATCACTTTGAAGATCTTGCCAATCTCTTCTATCCTGCAAAGTTTCTTTTGATAAATCAGCTAACAGTCTTATGGGAATTCCTTTGTAGGTAATTGTCTGCTTTACTCTTCCGGCTTTTAAGATTATCTCTTTATCTTTAACCTTTGGCATTTTAATTATGATGTGTCTTGGTGTGGTCCTCTTTGGGTCCATCTTGTTTGGGACTCTCTGTGCTTCCTGGACTTCCTGGAAGTCTATTTCCTTTACCAAATTAGGGAAGTTTTCTTTCATTATTTTTTCAAATAAGTTTTCAATTTCCTGCTCCTCCTCATCCCCTTCTAGCAACCCTATGATTCGGATTTTGGTACGTTGAAAGATGTCCCAAAGGTTCCTAAGCTTATCCTTGTTTTTTTAATTCTTTTTTCTTCCTGCTGTTCTGATTGAATGATTTTCCTTCCTTGTGTTCCAAATTGTTGATTTAATTCTTGGCTTTATCTTCTACACTGTTGGTTCCCTGTGGATTTTTCTTTATTTTGCTTAATGCAACCTTCATTTCTGCCTCAGTTTTTTTCATGGGAATGAAGTACCCAGTGAGTTCCTGGAGCATCCTGATAACTGGTGTTTTGAACTGTGCATCTGATAGTTTGCTTATCTCCATTTTACTCAGTTCTTCTTCTGGAGTTTTGTTCTGTTCTTTCATTTGGACCACATTTCTCCATCTCCTCATTTTGGCAGCCTCCCTGTGTTTGTTTCTAGTATTAGGTACATGGGGCACAGCCTTAGGTAATCACCAGGGTGGGGCAACCCATGTTACCACTCTGTTGCTTTGTGTTGGGGAGGGCTTGCAGAGAAGACAATGCCACTGCCTGGCCTCTTGAGTTTTGCCTGGGAGGAAGCTGTCTCCCCACTCGCACTTCACTTTTCCCCCATATGCCACTGGTGCCCTTCCAGCTGTTGCCCTCATGCTGAATCCAAGAGAGGGTCTGCATCAATCCTAAGTCTGTTTCAGGTCCTTTAAGAGGATGCAGTTTCTTCTGCTGCCTCAACCCCCACTGGATTTTACAGCCAGAAGTTATGGGGACTCATCTTCCTGGCACTGGGACCCTGGGCTGGGTGGTCTGGCCTGGGGCTGAGGTCCCTCATTCCTGAGGTATACCTCCCATTTTTTGTCTACCACACATAGATGTGGGACTGCCCATTACTGTCTTGGCATCCCTCTGTGCCACTCCATGTCTCTCTTCATACCTCTCTGCATCTCTACCCCTCCTCCCTTTTAGTATGTAGCTTCTAGAAGCTACATATGCCCTAGATGAATGTAGCTTCTTTAAATCCTTGGTTGTGGGATTTCCACATAGCTCAATTTTCTGACAATTCTGGGTGATATTTGTTTTGTAGTGTTGCTGTATTTTTTGCTATAGTTCTGTGCAGGGAGGCAAGGTGTATTTGCCTATGCCTCCATCTTGACCAGAAGTGTGGTTAAACATGTTGAGCTTTAAAAAAAAAAAAAAATGGAAGCTTCCAATCTTCTGAGAAGGAGAGATTGCTACAGTAGCTCAAGTGAAAAAAGACCAAGTACAGAAAGATGAATATACAGTATATGCCACCTTTTAAATAAAGACAAGAAAAAATATACATATATACCACCAAATGAGAGCACAAACCAAGAATGACAACACTGCAACATCAGGGCCAGTTCAGAAGAGAGGCAAAGGGAATTGCAAGGAGCAAATTAGGAAAAATTCCAGATCCGTGACTATGCATCAAATGTGGGAGGAAACCAATCCAGACTGGAACAGTGAGACTTATGAGCAAGATGTACTACTAACACCAAGATCCCCCTGCCACTGTACCATGCTTTTAATCTGAGAACAGACTGTAAGGGGAATAATTACCCTCCAGAATCATCCTCCTTTGACCTATTTCTGAGAGCCAGGAGCCAGGAGCAGAAATCACAGAGCAGCTCTGGCCTTTCTGCACCACAGAGCTACCGCACCTGGTCTCTGCTGCACCTCTGATAGTTGCCTTGACTTTGATGCACCTGGCTCAGAACATATTCATGACTGCCCACCGACTTCCACAGGAAGAATTCTTGTACACTCTAGAGAGCTAAAGCCACCTTATGTTCCAGAGATGCTCTCAACTTATCTCCTTTGGGGAGGCTTCATCCAATAATGCCAATAGGTTTGTGCTTGCTACAGTTTTGAAAAGCTAAACAATATATTGCATAACCATATATCAGTAGTTCTCAAAACTATTAAAAAAAGGAATGCAATGATTTCTGTAAAAGTCAAAACAGTAGTTACCTTTAATGAGAAAAAAGTGCTTGGGGGGAAAGGAACAGCTTCTATAATACTAATAACTTTATTTTTTGAACTCTGGAGGTGAGGGGGAGGAGTGCTACTGGTATTTATATTATGCTTTATTGCACATGTATATACACATGTATAATGCACATCCTTATTTTTCCCTCAAAAATTTAGGCAAAAATTATGCATTATACATGGCAAAATATGATAAATATTGAGATATTCTCCAATCAGACTCAAAAATTTGAAAATTGATATAATTCTGATGTTATCTAAGCTAAAGTTGACTTACACATAAAAAAAGAATTTCTTTAACTAAAATAAATTAGAGTGGTGTGAATTCCATGCAGGAAAAATATTTAATGGACATAAATAAAAGATTCCAATAAATACCAATGTTCATCTATAAATATTTACTATAACTGCAAAAAGACTCTCCAGTAACTAACTCAATTTAGAAGTCTGTATATTTATTCTACAATCTGAACATTTTGTTAATTTAAACATGACTTTCAATATGACTTAATGAACCTTTACTTCATTTTCAAATGTAAGCTATGATATCACACTTTTTAAAAAGAGTAAAAACAAAGAAAAATGAGTAAAACAATGAAGTTGATTAAACTATTAACTTTTAAACCATTGGGCTTTTAGGTAATTCATCAAGTTGAATAAAATAAATGGATTTAGGTCCATCTACAACCTCTCATTGTTAAGAGTTGTGCTTTGAACCATTTAGGTTAAAAACGAAGACAGATTTTGGTCAGGGAGCTGCTAACAACAGCAGTACATTAATCAACTAGCACTATCAACATTCAACGTTCATGTCGCCATCTTAAACTTCTTTCAAAAATAAGAATGCAAAAAACTCACAGTTTAAGTTAGCTAAGATACTGTGCTTTTAAAATAATCCTACTGAATAATGTATTAAAGTGATATGTCTTTGAGAAGAAAATAAAAATGTAACATCATTAATTTAGTGACAGCTCAAATTAAAAGGAAAAACAGTGAAGCAAATATATTTGTAAGATGAAAAAGTGCTTATAAAAGAAGTTCTTATAGTAAATTTGATTTTATGTGCACACAAAAAATTTATAATTTTATTCACAAATGATCTCTTTTGTGCTTTATTCAGTAAGAACATAGTATTGTCCTGAACTTTAGAGTCATAAAAAAATGACTTTAATGAAACAATACAAAAGGAGGTCAGTAGTCTTTCATCATTACTAAAATATTCTGGTGGCAAACATAATGCTGTAGCCTTTTTCAATGCAAAAACACACAGCAGCGATGAACTAACTACAGCAACAGCACGGCTGGCAGCTGTGAGTTCCCAGGCCAGACAATGCAGCTCCTGCTTGGGTGCACACTGTAACTGACCTGCCCGCCTGGCCTTGCTCACGAGACTGAATAGATAGACAGACTTGACATTTAATTCTGCTATGCCATCTAAACCCTCAAAGACAGGAGGAAAGATAAGAGCTTTCAAAAACCAATGTTTCCTGATATCCTGCCCAAGTTTTCAAGATACTGTGAATCCCAATGTACCATTATGACAAAACAATAATTTAATTAGTAACAAAGAATGCTATCAAGTAATAGAAATGAAATAAAAATAGGGATAGATGTTATTGTTTTACTTGTAATAACAACAGAAAAAAATGTAAAGAGATAATGTTTAACTCAATTTACAATGACACATGACCACCATGTGGTAAACATATTCCTGTAAATCACAGGGGAAAAGTTACTCTACCAACTGATAGTCTGAATTAATCTTAATGTAACTCTCATATCATCTATAGGCTCAAAAGCATCAAAATACATTTACTATTCATAATATAAAGACAGAGCACTTCTCTCCACCTTGCTACCTTTTATGGGTGTCCTCAATGAGATTATCAATATAGCAGAGTTATTGAATTAGATTTAATACTGTTTCAAATAGTGAAATAATTATGATTAAATTTTAAAATTGAAAAAGTAGTATTATTTATATTGATTACTGAAGACCAAGCATCAACTAAAATTTAATAAGTAGTATGGTATAGATTTAGAAATACCATTTGGTAATCGGAAAGACTTAAGTTTGAGTCTCCATCCTTGGTATGTTTTCATTGCTATGGAAATGTGATGAAATAGTAGTTCATGGGGAACTGTGCTGATGTCCCTAAAACTTAACTCATTATAAATCACTTAGCTGATTGTTTTTAAAAACAAAGTACAGGTAAAACATAAACAATATTATCCTATCAATTTAACAGTTTATTCAAATCATAACCTATTCAAAATCTCTAAGAAATTAGTTAGTATAACTTAAGAGACTGTTTTATTCTTTTTTTTACCAATTCAAATTCTTGACAAAAATTGTCCATTTTAAGGTTAAGCACAGACACACAGTCAATAAACATTCAATGAGCACCTACTATGTGCAAGGCACATGGGATACAGTACCATTCCTTGAGGAGATCACAATATAAGCTGAGAAAGACATAGATTTAAATAGAGACCAGTGGGTCATCCTCACTGCTTTCTAGAGCCAACTCATAATCCTTTCCTTCCCAACAAGAGTCTTATCTTCTTTACATCCTTTCTAAAAAGTGGCTAGTGGGGTGAAAGATCATGGCTAACATTATATACAGCCAAAGGATCTCCTATCTCCTCTCTACTGGCTGCTACTGTAAATATCATAGAATACTCTCTTGCTGTCTTAAACCATTTTGCCTTACCCCTCCAACTGATCACAAAAAAGAGTAGGTGGAACCTGTAAACACCTGGATACCCGAAAGAGACTACACCACTGAATCTCACAGGTATTCTACC
>CM052541.1:144478605-144500377 GCA_028533065.1 Trachops cirrhosus
TTAAAAAAAAAAGAAAAAAAGACAAATAAACCAACTAAGAAAAATAAAAATAAATAGAGGGCAGTGGGTTTCATAATCAAAATACATAAAAGCAAAGAGATGGTAGAAAGGGAGTGACACCCTCAAAAGTCGACTTTAAGTCACTAAACAGCCAATTAAGAGTGGCACTGTTACTATACATTCAACCCTTTGTATTGTGAATTCCACACCTGTGGATTCAAACAACTGTGAGAAAATATTGGGCGGGGGCAGGAAATACATTATTTTGTTGCTAACACATAACATCAGTGTAATAGCAGTGGTAGTTAGGCCTACCGCTGTTGCCTCTGCATTTAATGCGTACAGACCTTTTCTCCTGTTGTTACTCCCTAAATACAGTACAACTATATGCATAGCACTTACATTTTATTAGGTATTATAAGTAACCTTTATAGATGACTTAGAGTATGTGGAAGAATGTGCATAGGTTACATGCAAATACTTTTATGTAAGGGACTTCAGCACCTAAGGATTCCAGCATCCTTGGGCGCTCTGAAACCTATTCTCTGCCGATACCGAGGGATGACTATACACTGTTTGGTAATATCAGGGAACAACTAATTTTTAAGACAATTTCAAAGAAATTAACTCTTCACTGAAAACTCGTCAGTAGGACTAAAGAAACACTATAAGGTTACAATTCAAACAAAGTAGGATCAAAAAAAATAGAGTCCACACTGCCTAGTAACATAGTACCACCTACCACAAGCATACAAGCATTGATTTTCACATGGTTGGTTTACTACATATTAATGTGAAGATTAAAAAATGTATTCACCTTGAAGGGAATAGGATTTCACCCATTATGACAATTATGATTGACAGGGGTTGCCCACAGTGCTATGTCAAGAATGATGTTGAGGTTGAATCCGCACTCAGCAGAACTGTTATGAATAATTAGCAATGTCTGCTATGAGTAAGAAAGGGGAGAAATGGAGGGTATGGTCTGTGTATTTGACATCTGTAATATCTTGAATTTTCTCTGAAAAAAATTGTATCCTATTTGTACAGGATCCCACAAAAAGGCTGAATTTAACTAGTTTAATATTAAAGTCTACAAACAATCAATTAAGGGACTGGCTTACAATAAATACTGTTTAGGGAATCCATCCAGTCCATAAATCATTCCTCCTTTTCTGAGAAACATTCCCTGATCCAGGATGCAGGCACCGTAGTCTCCCAGTCAGAGTGCCTGACCCCTGACTGCATCCTAACCAACGTGGGATAATGAAGTTTCTCTCTTGGAAATTTAGAATTGGGATTTACGAATAGCCAGTTTTGTTTTCATATATGTAGAACTGCAACATGCAAACTGTGGTGGTCATGTGCTACCACTCAACCAGAGAAGCAGAGAAGCTACTCAGTCTGCAGAGAGATGGAGAAAGAAAACCTACAGAGCCAGAAAAAGCAAACAAGAATACTTTCTGGATTCCTGAGAACCTTCCTTTCCCAGCTAAATCCCCCTTCAACTGGATCCCTTTTCTTTATTTAAGCTAGTTCCAATTGATTTCTGTTATTTAAAGTCAAAGGGTATTAACTAATAAAGGATAATAGGGGTTGTGAGAAAGTGAAAGAAAATAAATCTTACAGAAGAGTCAAAAAAAAGAGAGAGAAGAATAAACAGAATAATTAGAAAAAATCAAGTGACTTCTCAACCACACATTAAAATTACCATAGAAATTAATTCCTTCAGCTCTGTACCCTCTGTTTAAAGGGTATATGTGATAAACATAAAAAAACCTGACCTTTGCCCTGACCAGTGTGGCTCTGTTGGTTGGGCATCGTCCCAGTTCAATTCCTGCTCAGGGCACATGACTGGGTTTCGGGTTCAGTTGCCGGTCTGGGAGCATATGAGAGGCAATGAATCAATGTTTCTCTCCCTCTCTTTCTCACTCCCTTCCCCTCTCTCTAAAAATTAATAAAAATCTTTAAAAAAAAGGAACCTGACCTTTGTTTCTTCTGTCCTCACTGCATCCAGCAGATAATGCAGAAGCTCCTGACTGTCCTGTTGTTGAAAACTTTTAAATCGAGGGGCTCTATGATTTAAAAACAAAACAGGAAAGGGAAAAAAAGGAACAATCATTTCATCCACAATATATTACTAATATTGAAAATCACTTTGAAATAACACGTAGTCAAAGATTAAATTTACTTCTTTTTCTACTAAGTTGAAAGACAAAACGTGATTACTGTTCCAATGAGGATGAGATCGTAGTGTATTGAGAACAATATGACTATCATTTATCAGGCAACTACTACATGCCAACCACATACATTAAGCTTTACATACATAAAAGTCACACAATCCTCAAACAGTGTGGAATTCACTATTTTCTCCAGTTTATATATGAGTGCTCAAGGGGATTATTTAAATAATTGACAAGGTGACAGAGCAAGCAAAAAATGGTATTCAAACCTAAGCCACTGTTATAATATTCCTACCTCAAAATAACCAAAAGAGAAGCAAATGATGTTTATATTAAAAACTATAAACTGGTATCTCTGTGAATCTATTTATTTTGAAGATTTGACAGGTTTTCTGTGTATTAACTTAAAAAATCAGGTGCTATTCATAGAGACATCAATACAACAAATGTTTAGTTGATTTCAGTAACTTTAAAAAGTAGTATTTCTAGCAATAAAATCCAAGGCTAAATGAACATTTTTGCCTAACTGCAAACAAGTTCTAAATTTAGAAAATCTGCTCTAAGATGAAGAAAAAATTTTGTTAACATAACACAAAATACTAAGAATATTTTATGTAGTAGAAGACAAATTTACAATAGTCTCATTATGGTATGGTATAGCACACAACATACCTCATTTGATATACATAACAGTGCTATTAAGGAATTCATAATTAACACGAACTTCATTTTTCACTTGAGAAAACTAAAAACAAGTTGAGTGCCACTGACATAAATCCAGGCCTTCTGATTCTTGAGTTCAGTACTTTAGCATTATTCCTCATTATCTCAGGATAAACAGTCCTCCCAGTAATGTGAGGCCCTGGTGCTAAAACACTTTCTAAACTAGCAGTGACTCCAGCCTTTAACAGGAACCATCATTTCAGTTACCACTACTCAGTCTTGCTAAGCAGCAGCAAATAGCAGCATGTTGAGAACACTTTCGTTTACTCCCCAGAGGGGCTTCCCTTTCTGCATGTGGTGGGGTGTCCACCTCCTAGATCAGAAGCAAGGACAGAAACCAAGATGGACCCAAATTCCAACCCTCTCTGGGCCTCCACAGCTGGAATCCACTCAAGGCAGAAATTGCACAACACTACACTTATGCTGTAGGTATTAGAAAAGGTCAGTAGAGTGGAAGAAGGCTAGAGGAGGAAGCAGGGAAATCCTTCAGAGCCCCTCAGCAGTCAGGGAACAGGTAGGAAGAGCCAGTTATGGCTTTCAAAGCAGTCACACAAGAAGGAAATCAGTCCTGAACAGAGCAGGAGCTGTCCCCACCATGACTCTGACTATAGCTCCATCTCAACCAGGCACAAAGTACTTATTGCCTTCCAAACCACTGAAGAACACTTAATAAGCCTGGATTCTTCTCTTTCTTCTTTTGCCTAGGATGGGGGGAAAAAATCATATGGTGACTTACGGAATCTCTAATGGAGATTCTGAGCTACCAATACCAAAAGGGATCTTCAAATTTAAAGGATTAAAAAAAATCACCAATAATATATGAAAAGATTCACCCCATTCAAAATAAGAGAAACTCTACACAGTCACAGGAAATGTACCTTAGTAAAAGTGTTCCTGTGGGAAAGAGGAAGGAACTTTTACAACCCTCAAATTGTTAGAGAAAAATGTATGCACACTCACAAAACAGGAATAGACTATCAAGAAAAAGAAGACGAATTAGTCAATTCATAATCCCAAAACTCTCTCAACTCAAACATAACAAATACAAAAAGATAAAACAAAAAAGGGCTTAAGTAAGATTCAGTGAAAAAAGAAAAAGACCCACAAAGCAAAAATAGAACTTAAAATGGAAGACAAAAAAACCAGAACAGTCTTTATGGGCTCTGGGCCTGAAAAGGCTCAGAGCTGAAGGGTGAAGAAAACTACTCACACCTCAGACAGGGGCCAGACCCAGGCACATTGTTTAAGGATGGCTGATCTTCCCAAGAGCCTGAAAGGAAGCCTTTGGGCAAAGGTTGCCTGAGGCCACAACGGAACACAGTCTGAGACCTGCAGCTGACTCAGGCCTCCCACAGACTCTTCTGACATCCCCAAAACCAAGGTAGCAGCCAGGTAACTGTGAACCATTAAGAGACCTGGATCTCCAAGGCCAGTTTGTGGGGCAGGTGTGAAGCTATCTTAACATTTTAAATTTTTAGGCAGTGAGGATGGAGGTATGAGGCAGGAGAGGTGATAGGAGTGGTGGGAAAACAAGGAGAGGAAGTGGGGGATAGCAGGTGGAGCTAAGGTGGTTGAGGACTACAAACAAAAATATCTGTTCTGAAGGAGCCTACAATGCAAAATTGTCAAACAGGTAAAGAAATATAATGTTAAAAAGTCAACAGCTGAAATAAATTTACTTCACTCTAAATAAATTTTATAGAACTTCCCCAAAGACATTATAATAAATATGTTGAGAATGTCCAAAAATAGGCATAACTGCCAATAAAAGCCTACATATTAAGAAAAGTTGGAAAAATGAACTAAGAACATGTACAATAGATATTAATAGGATAGTCAATTAAAAATACTAGAAATAAGCCAATAAAACCACATGTAAGAGTACAAAAGATAGGATAAATGTTAAACATTTGAAGGGTGAATTAGTGAATTAGAAGATAATTCTTAAGAACATACCCAAATACTACAGTATACTGTATTTTCATTTGATCTAGAGAATTTGGTTGTACTCTTTAAGGTACCTGACACAGCATAGAATACTCTTAAGGGAAATCTAGCATAGTATGCGCAAGATTTGTATGCTGAAAACCACAAAACTTTGATGAGAAAAACTGAAGACCCAAATAACTGAAAAGATGTGTCACAATCATGCATTGGAAGACTCAACAGGAAGATATCACTTCTCTCCAAACTGAGCTGTACATTTAATGCAACTCCAAATGAGAAACTAATTCTAAAATCCATATAAAAGAGCGAAGGACCTAAAATAGTTTTTTTTAAAAAAATGAGGAAAGCTTGAGGAATCACACTACCAATTCCAAGACTTAATATAAAGCTACAGTAATCAAGGCATTGCAGTACTTGGGTAATGATAGATACATGTAATGGAATAGAGTTCAAAACTAGACCCCACATATCTGACTTAAATCTTCACTGGCCTTTTTAAAAAATCACGTTTCTTAATATGCAACTCTTGTTAAAGTAAACATAACAAAGTGTTAGGGACCACTCTATGTGGTTTCCGAGATTGTAGCCCTGCAAGAGCAAGCCCTGCAAGGGGCTAGTAAGTCTCCCTGGAAAACCAAGTGAAAACGCAGGTGGCAGACATGACTCAACCCTAACAACAAGGGTTCCCATGGGAATCAGGCCTAAAAAATACAATGTATCCTTTGAAGCCTGCTCTGCTTTTTTTTGTACAGCCCTGGTGATATAAACCGGATGTTTAAGCTCAAGTCATAAGGAGTAAACTCTGACGTCAGCATGACTAACAGACCCTGACCTATGACAGATCTGTGTTCCTTCAATTGTTACCTATAGATAATGCCTGTTTTTGTATGACAATAGCCTTTTTGACATTGATTGATTAGCTATGCACGTATGCTGTATACACTACACATAGCATTCCCAATAAAAGCCATTTGGGAGAAGGGTTCAGGGCATTCCCCACTAGAGGGAATTGCCATCCACTAGAGGGAATTGCTACCCCCTTTCCCACCGGAACAGTAAGATTGTGTCCGGGACGACTTCTTCACCATCTATGGAGGATGGGAGGATTCTGCGGGCTGGAGTTCCTCCCACAACAAAGCAAAAGAAAATGCAGTTCTTTAATGTTTTCAAATAATTTTCACCCAGTAATTCTATTTGTCCTACAAATGAACTCTCACAAGTACAACAAGATGTATATACACACATTCACACATACAGGGTTGAACAACAGTAGGTTTATAGTTGTTCATATGGAAAATAATACAACAGTTAATAAATAATAATACATGAATAAACTGTTTAGCATACTCACAACTGTAAACCTACTTTTTCCCACCCTGTATACACATACGTAAAATCAAGTAAGTTATATTCACATGTACTATATGGAAAGGTGTACAAGATATACTAAGCAAAACAAACAAGTTGCAGACAATTTTCATATGTCTGTATACACAAAATTACTTTTAAAAAGAATAAAAACACAATACTAGTTTCAGTTATCTATGAGCATCTATTTAATAATAATTTTAAAAAATTTATAAATTCTTAAAGGATGGAAACTGTTCTTGAATAATGATTAAAAATAAATTTAAAAAATTTATAAATCCTTATAAAACCAGAAAAAAAAGATATAAAACAAAGTTATTTGGGGTAGAATCTAAAAACAAATTTCTAAAGTACCTAATATCCTAAAAAATTCTTTGAGGTACCCATGTCTCTGAAAGTTGTCCGGAATTTTTTGTTATTGTTGTTGTTCCTCGGGCTTTGAGAAAACAGCATTTGCCAAGCAAATGAGACATGCAATATACACATTGTATTTTTTACTACATTTTATGATGGCACATTATGCCCAGTCACAGAAAGAACAAATACTGCATGGTTCCACTTACACAAGGAATCTGAAATAGCCAAATTCATGGAATCAAAGAGTGGAATGGTGGTTGTGAGGGGCTAGAGAGAGGTGAAAATGAGGAGTTGTTAATCAGTGAGCATAAAGTTTCAGTCAAGCACTATGAATAAGCTCTAGCCCTGGCTGGGCACTCAGTTGGTTAGAGCATCATCCTGATACACCAAGATATGGATTCGATTCCCAGTCAGGGCACATACAAGAATCAACCAATGAATGCCTAGATGAGTGGAACAAACTGATGTTTCTCTCTCTATCTCTATCTCTCAGTCTCTCTCTCTCTTTCTGTAAAAGATAAATCAATAAATTTTGTCTTAAAAAGGTGAATAAGCTCCAGAGATCTGCTGTACAACAGTGTACCTACAGTCAACAATAATGTATTATACACTTAAAAACTGTTTAAGAGGGTAGAGTTCATGTTGTATTCTTTCTACAATAGATCAAAAAAGAAGAAGAAATTAATGCTGGCACAATACTATGAGATAAAATATAATAAAACAATACAATGCCATGCCACAGATAACAAGCTTAAATTAAAATGAAATATTAAAAGTTGTAGGTATACAAAAATGCCAGTTTATATTTAAAGCATATTGTTTCTACATATTTTAGTTCACTGTGGACTGAGGAGTTTATGAGCTCCACGACAAGGTCCATTTTTAATACATTATGGGATGAGTACCTGGATTGTAGCAAGTACTAACAACAATGTAAATCCTCAGTTTTCTAGATGAAGGAATAAATAAATACATTAAAGCTAAGTGAGGACCTTTATGGCATGTGTTTATTTTCAGGCACTCAAAGATTTTGTTTTTAAACATAGTGTAATATCTTGAGAAATTCTGTTAAACTCTATCTGCCTTGAAGCTCATCTTTTAAAAGAGAGAGACTAAGTTAGATGATCCTTTTAGATTTTACAATTCTATAATTTTCTTACTTTGGTGTAGGACACCCACGGGCTCCTGTGTGAGGACAGACCTCTATTTGCGCCCTGGCTTTGTCACTGTGAAATGAGGTAAGCCACTCGACTTCTATGAGTCTCAGTTTCCTTACAGAGAAAACTGGGGTAAATAATCACCTCTTCAGACTATTACAAGATATAATTTTCATAAAGCACAGAGCTGCAACTAAATAATGTTAACTCTTTCTCTTGGTAGTATAGGCAAAATAGCAATGTTATAGTCAGAGTGAAAGGACTCATAGTAAGTATAAACACAACAGTATTTTGTAACTCATGATTATTTATATTAAGAATGTAGGTACACCCACTTCTGACACAGCTGACTGAAAAGAGCTTTAGGAGAGAGTGGTCCTTTTTCAGCTTCCTTCATGCTGTGAAGAAACAGGATCAAGGCTGAGGTCAGCGGGCCAGGGCTTGAAAGTTCTACCGTTAACGAGTCCTTTGAAAACATGATCAGCGCTAGGTCAGAAATACATCGTTTATGATTTATAATCATACAGTTATATTTTATTTAAATGATGATAACTCAATTGCTTCAACTGTATTAAGAAACTTCATTCTCATACATGAAATATATCAAAATTAAAAAATACGATTATCTTGAAAACACAGGTATAATCATATCATCTGTCCTTAATAAAACTATCAGCTTAAGAATAAAATCATCAATCTTTAGTTGCTTGTAACTGTCCCTTAATGTACTCTCCTAAAAGTAAAATTATTCATCTACTTGATATTTGTACCCTTTTATAAATAATCATAAATTATATTTATTAGCAAAACTCCATACCTTTCCTTTCTCCAAATATTCTACTATTAAGTAAGGAATGGGAAATTATGTCACCAAATCAGTACACCCTCTATCTCTTTTAAAGGAAAGAGACAAAAGCAGCTTAAATTGTGTGAAGAATCAATGCACTTTATTTTAGAATTTCTTCCCAAGTTTTGTTTTCTAAAATATTAATTTCACTAGTAACCTCCCTCTGTTTATGGACAATGAATGAAAAGCAAATTCCAAATATAATCCTCAAACCTTAGAGTATGTTATCTTTTAGGAAAACTATCAAGTAAACTGTCTCATTCATGTATTCATGAAATACATATTACATATATATTTCATACTAACTATCCTCAAAAATCCACCATCTGGCTAAAACCATGGAAAGGACAAGTTATAATTTTCCATAACTTTTGAATATCAGAAGCACTTTCTGCCATGGTAAATATATTGAAGGTTACCTCAAGAGTCAAATGCAAAATCTAAGGCAGTTTCAAAGCCCAAGCACTAAGGTATACTATCCTCCACTCCCAAATAAAGTATTTTTAGACAAAGTAAAAAATTTTTCAGAATAAGTCAGTAAATAACCTTGGTTTTAAAAGCACATTTTAACTTTGAAAACAAAACTAAGTTTGCTGATGAGAATGCAATGATGCAATAATGAATCTCACAAACATGTTGACAGGATGAAGCTAAATGCAAAACAGTATATATTATATGATTTCATTTACATATAATATTAAAACAGGCAAAACTAATCTGTCCTGTTAGCAACCAGGTTAGGGGTTATCCCTGTCAGGCCAGGAAGTAGTGAATGGAAGGAGACCTGAAGGGGGCTTCCAGCTGCTGGTAATGTTCTGTTTCTTAAGCAAAGTGTTGGTTAGTTTTAGTTCAGTTCAGTGTGTTCACTTTGTGAAAATCCATCATCTACGCAAATATGATGTATACTTCTCTGTACAAATACTTTAGTTTAATAAAAAGTTTCTTAACTTTTTATTTAGTTTAATGTTTAGTTTAATAAAAGTTTGTTAACAGTAAGCACACTGCTGAGATGCATACAAATATTAACAAGTTGAACCCAGCAACATATAAGAATAATAATACATCATAACTAAGTGGGGTTTGTCCTAGGAATGAATACCAGATAGGTTTGAGAACCAATCAGTGTAATTTGCCACATTAACATAAGGAAGGAAAACCATAGGTTAACCTCAGCAGATGCAGAAAAAGTATCTGACAAAATTCAACATCCATTCATGACAAAACTCTCAGAAAACTAGGAATGGAAGGGAATATCCTCAACTTATGAAGAACATGCACAAAAAACCTACTTCATTCTTAATTATAGGAAAACTGAATGTTTCTGCCCTAGTTTAGGGATTAAGGCAAGGATGTCTGCTCTCATCACTTCTATTCAACATATTATTACTGGTTCAAGTCAGCATGATATGGTAAAAAAAGAAACAAAAGGTACACAGATTACAAAGGACAAAGTAAAATTGGTTATTGAGAGAGTAGTGATCTACATTGGTAGTCCCACAACTCAGGTCAACTTTGTCCTAAAAAAAACTAAGTCATACAATTGATCAGCTCTAATATCTAATTGCCATGTAGTAATCTTGAGACACTGATCCACACGTGAATAGTCAAACTTAATATTCAATCTCATATCATGGGAAACCTTTTCATACGAGTAAGCATTAACCGCCACTCAGTAAAATAGTCTTCATTACCTCATGTCACTTTAGAAAATGGCATTGGATCTACCATAGAAATTTTAAGGGACTGAACAGGCAATGACTTTATAGTCTGCTTTTTTGACAACAACAACAAAAAAATACAATATTGTCTTTCAAAACTGCCTCCTTAGAAGAAAAATTGGAGATTACTACATTGGCTTAGTAATCTTTAGAACTCTTCTTTGCTCAGTATGTTTGAGAGACAGATCATGAACTAAAGAGGCACTCTTTCTTCCTCCAAAACACAACAATTTCTAACTAAAATCAATATTACTAGTGCCAGTGCCGTCCAGGCAAAGACCACCAGGAACATACCTGCAGTTGAATGAGGTGGGATTACTACTGTACTTGTGCCACTGAGGGAGAACACAGAGAACCAAGGGGTGTCTCAATAACAGGGTGTTTGAAAGAATCAGTATAGGGTTTGGGCTCTAGTTGGGTGATTCAGTGAGGAGTCTAAGCTTGGATACTGTCAGAAAGCGGGGGTAATTCTATAATTAGGTATCTCAATAAACCTTATCTGTGGGTTGGGGGAGGCAAGAATGAGGATAATGCTACGACTAATAAACAGCCCTCAATCATTTAGGCCAAGAGACAGGGTATTAGGGATTTTCTAAGTGGTAGGGTAACCTGCTTTTTGTGTATATTTAGATAAAATCATGAAAGTGGGCTTGCTTTGTCTCATTTTGTCAGATTTAGAGTAACCTAGCCAGGGTGGTACATCAAGAGATTGTTTGAATAACGTGGCCTAACTGTGGGCGCTGAATGTCAGAGGCTGCCTCTCTTTTTCTCCTCATTAGCTTAAAAATCTATTATCAGATTAGGCTTCAAAAAAACCTTTAGATGTTCACTACTAAAACCAGATCTATCTTTAAAGAACAAAAATGCCATATTTAAGCAAATGCCACCAGTAACTACAAAACATAAGTCCTAGATATGATCAACAAGTCCTAGATATGATCAACAAAAGTCAAACTCTTCTTTTTATTTCTAGTATGTTTGTTTGAAAGCTATCTCAATATTGTTGTATTGTTTGACCCATATGTTTGAAACATATCTTAAAGTTATGATTTTAGAAGTTTTAAATCTGATTGTTAATTTTCACAAAATACTACTGAATTATTTTTTCAAATCCTCTGACCACCATCTCAGTTGACAGTTCTGAGAAACAGAAAAGAGATTTCAGCAACATCAGTGGCCCTTCTTACCAGCTGAGAGTCTGATGAAGGAAAAATCTTGAGTTTTGTACCAGTTTCTTTGATCTCACTCATCAGTTCAGTAAGAATGTAAGTCTGTGCCAAGTTCTAAAAGAAAACAAAAGTAAAGTCTGCTGGTTCAAATATGCTATGTCTCTGATTTTATGCAATAAATTACTCTCCCAGAGTTTCAAATTTGGTCTAGCATAGCAAAATATTTTTAAGTTAAAAAACTTAACTGAATATATTTTATGTTTAATAAATGTCACTATTACTGACAGAGCCATGATAAAGTACAGAGAAGACATTTAAGATGCACTGTAGAAAAAGGTTAACGTGTGTGTATGACAATGGCTAAAAAGAGCTTAAAACAAATAAAAAGAAAACAAATTTCTAGATGAACATTTAGCAGCCATTTGACAGTGTACAGGAATGCAAACAAATATAAATCAATTAAAATTATCTTTTACACTTTACAAAGCTTTCTGATGGCTCTTACCTGCATAACTGCATTAAAAAAACAAGTATTTCCTAAATTCGTAATTCCCTTTACAGATGTTACACAGCTGCCTTTTCTTCCCTTCTTTTTTTCACCTGTTTCACATTTTTCTTCACAAAGTTTTATAATTTTGGAAAATGTACCTAAGTTAGAAAAAAACATAACTGACATGAAATATAAATTAAATATATATATCATTTAATATAACTTAAATACATTATTTGAAATTAAATAAGATGTTTCTCCTGAATCAGTATTCCTAAAGGGCAGGGACACAAACACAAATAAATGTCTTGAGTAAAGCAATTAATTTTAATTCATTTTAATATACACATCTACACGTCACACCACATTGCAGAATAAATTCCAGATGAATTAAAAAATTAAATGTATAAGAGTGAATTAAAAAGACAAGCACAAAAGATCCAGATCACTAAATAACATTCCTAATACCAGATTCCTAAATACCATTCCCTACTAAAAGGAAAGTAGACTTCTTGAAGAAGAGGCTGATTCTTAACATGGGGCAGCCAAGAGACAAAATGAGCCTATAATATTATTATTGTGCCTGAAAATAAGGCAGTGCTCATAAAAAAGGGATGAGTATATCAAAATAGACAGGAGCCATTTTTAACAGTTTCCCACTGTTCCAATGCGGGGCAATTGAATATCAAAATAAAAAAGGGCACTAAATAGATTATCATTCACTGAACAAAATGAAAGTGATACTGAATTGATAATTTAAAAAAAGCAAATCACTATACAGTGGCAGTTTTTTTCATATTATTCTTGCAACTTTTCTACATTTGAAATTTTTAAATAAAAAGCTAAAAAATTAATAGAATTATAATATAAAAGGTAAAATACCTAAGCATATAGGACATAAGTGCATGTTTTGGGTTTACTAACTTGTATAATTAATGCAAATTTGTAAATTATAGTATCATGTTTAATATTAGTCTGAAAATGAAGAACAATTCTTAATATTTATGAACTAACATGATTAATTATATCTATTTAACGCAGATTACTTTCTGAACCATTATTATTTGAAGTTGGACAGGAAATTCCCAAGTTCTCAAACTTTTTGGTTTTTAGCTAAATGTTCTTTTAAATTCAGTCCTTTCAACCTCAGATTATGTAGTCCTTTACAATTACATTACATAATTTATTCATCTAATACTGACATGCTGCCTTGCACTGCTAATTAACTTCTAAATGTTTGGCAGTTTGCCCCTCCAATCAGATTAATGGAGATTAGGGAATGTCTCCTATGACCATTTTTTTCTTCCACAAGGGTGTGATGTTGGGAAGAATGTACATTATAAAAATTTGATGTCAATGAAAACCTACAAGATTAAACAGAAAATACAGTAGACTTATAGCCCTCCATGTCTCTGATGAGCTCTTCAGAAGAAATAAGTTAAGACATCCCCCCCCACCCCGCCCTTCTGTACAACAATATTAAGGGAGATGACCAGGAGTGGAGGTAGTTCTAGTCTCAGGACAGGAGCAAGAAACAAACACCATAAAGAAAAACTTGGGTACTGGCAGACTGATATCAGGCACGTGCTACTGGTTCAAACAAAGCTTGACTTGGCATTCTTGACTTTTGCCCCTCCCCACAAAGGCATCTAGAGATAGGGCTCCAGTATCAATTAAGTGACATTATTAACACATTTGCTCATAGACTTTTCGTAAGGATTAAACAAGCTGCTATATGCAAAGTACCTAGCATGGTAAGCACTACTTGTGTGAAAAACAGTCCAGAGAGCCTACCAGAAATCATTATTTGTGCCAAAATCAGTATCTTCACAAGCTAGCCTTCATGTCTGTTGCTTATCTGCTCCTTTTTTTCTCTTTAATCATTTTCTGTACTGAGTTTTTTTTCTCAAGTTTATTTCTTATTTCTAATTGGATTTTCTGAGTTGCTAATGTGAGTTTTTCCTTTTATACTGACTGTGGTTTTCAAAATTTCTTGGCTTTTCTTTTTAACATGTGAAACTATCTTATCTCATTGAGAAAAATGAGTTGGTGGTTTCTAAAATGTTTCTATCATTAAGCAAATTGATGGCATGGAAAAGATTTTGCTTTCAAGTCTTAACTTTTCTCTTACCCTATGATACAATATTTTTTCATAAACCCTATAACCTGCTTTTCCCCTTTATTTCCCTTTATTCTTTGCTAACAGAATAAGCAAACAGTTTACTGGATGTCTGTTGTCCACATATTGAAGAGTTCTTAACTCCCA
Source organism: Trachops cirrhosus (assembly GCA_028533065.1). Lineage (NCBI taxonomy): Eukaryota > Metazoa > Chordata > Mammalia > Chiroptera > Phyllostomidae > Trachops > Trachops cirrhosus. The sequence goes on from CM052541.1 coordinate 144,492,834, forward strand.
ACTCTAGAATTCCAAGTTAACACAGTAAAGAACAAGAAAGATCTCTTCCCCTCTCCTCCAGATATTATAATAAGTGATAAGAATTAAACTCCGTATGACAGTTTTGGAGCAAAAACTAGTACAATTAATGGAGAAGGTCACCGAAGTGCAGAGACCAGGCATGCAGAAAAGAGAGAACAATAAAAAGCCAGACAGTATTCAAATTTGCAAGTGAATGTATGTGAAAAAACCAGTCAGTGTTTAAGAAGCACTATACACACAAGAAGCAGCCCCATAGTGATCCTGGCTGGGATTGCAAATGAGAGCTGTCCACCTCTTTATTATTATATCTGAGATTGCAACTGAAGGTTAGAATTGGCAAGTTTCACTATAGCCATTGTCACTAGATGGTTTCATAGTGATTTGTAAGAGATTTATGATGAAAGAGTCACTAAATTCATGAGAGTGTACCTCTCAGCACAGGTTCTTACTCTTATTTTACATTTACAAAACTCAGTCTCCATCAGGTTAAGTAACTTGCTGATGGTCATTATGACAATCTTTTAATTATAAATCCATTGTTATTTTACCACCTAATTTCTCTTCTATGATTTATGTACAATGAGAAGAATCATTAAAGAAAGCAGGGTAAGATTCTTACAGGTTTGGGTATATGCAACCCTAAACAAATATGACTCTTCAAAAGTATTTTCTTTAGTTAACATTCTTAATAAATGTTGCCATAACATTTTTTAGCTTATTAACATGAAAACAGAGTGACTGGGAGAACTAAACTATATAGATTATATTAGCTATATAAAAATATTACATATATACATTTATTATTCATTTGGGAAAATACTTCCAGAAATAAATATTTTAATTTTATAAGAACAAATAGCATTTTAAAACCATAACACATAAATGATTTATTTATATGTGTACCACATTTCCCATCAGTTTTCAAAACATCTGGGACAGCATCCTAAAGTAAACAATGTTCATAAGACCATCTGGACAAAACTGCAGACAAAAAAAAAAGCATAAACATATGGAAAAACAGATTTTACTCTTCCCTTCAGCAGTAAGGGATGACAAATGTCAAGCCTAGACATATCCACGCTTCACTGTGCGATGCCTTTCAGCACCACCTGGCTCTCCAAGCAGAGCCACCAAATATGAACAGCTCTGCCAGAAAGAACATATCCACAGGCAAGAGCAATAAAAATAGTTTATTTTATGGTTAAATAGCCACTTCACACAAGTGGGAAGGATCTATTTGTTGACTTTTACATGTAAGTCTGTGAGAACAGATTCAAAATTAATTATGCTATTGGATTTGAATATTAAATAGATCAGATAATTTAACAAGAAAATAAAATGACATTTTCTAAGAACTATTTGTTTTATTTATTTAAAGTGCAAGTTTTTCATTTTACTGAATAGCACATTTATAAAATGTGACAGTTCAAATTCAATTGATTTATCAAATGTCCATTAAACCACTACCTATATATACTCAACAGCACATGATTTATGACTACAGAATAAGGAATTGATACAGTGAACAGCACCAAGATATTAAGCCTTAAATTCATGATAATATCTTACTAAAACTTTAGAAACCAAACATACATGTACATTTGCTCACTAAGAAACTCAAATGAAGTTTAAGATTCTAGATTAAAACAAGAGTGTCTCAAAATCAGTCTCTCAATTATTTGACGTAAAAACAGGTACACGTTTTAATAAGAAGCAATTTATTACTTCTATTACAGAATAATTACTGATCATTTTGCTTTTAGAGACAACAGAGCTTTCTCATTCTGGCAGTGATTTTAGATCTTATTCACTTTAAGAACCAAACGCACTAGGGACTATACTTCCAAATGTTTTGAAGAATGGTGTAATTAAAAGGACAAAGCTGCTATACCAATAACAAATAAGACAAATTATAAAAATTCTGATTATCATTTGTCTTGTTCTCAAGTTTTACCTGAACCCATGAAATGCCTATAATTAGAAAGAATTTCAGTGTTAGATTATTTTATTTAAAGGGACTTACTTACTATCTTACTTTTTTATTACCAACACTGTCATCAGTTATTGCACTCATGTGATCAAGTAACACAGACACCAGAAGGTAAATAATATTAAGAGAAAAATTCAGGCATTCTAGATAAAATGTTTAAAGCTCTTTTATATCTCTGTATTTTACCTTTAATCCTATAATCTGAGTACTCAAAGAGCTGCTGACTAACCTGATAAGATTTTGTGCATACTCAGATCTTGCAAGACAGAAAATTGGTTGAAGCACCAGCAAACACACACACACACAAAATTGATGGGTGTGGCAAAAATGACATTAAGAACTTCATTATTACCCCCAAACCCCTAAAAACTATAAGTAAAGTTAAATATGAAAAAGCGAGTATTCCTGTCAACTATAACCTTTGTATAATCTTTCTGGAGGGTAGTTTAACACCAGTAATTAAAATTTAAGACATGTTTATAAATTGGCCAAAAGTCCCCCCAAAATTTAACCTATAGAACTAAAAGAGCAAGTACACAGCGATGCATCTTTTCTTATCATGAGAGGAAATTCAAAACAACCAATAGTGGATATTGCCAAGTAATATTAAATGTCTACTTTCTCAAAGGTATCAAATTTGTAAAATACTTTTGTTAAACCAGAAGGGAAACAATGGTGCTTCCCGAGTTTCCCATAGGTATAGGAAAGGTAAACATATTCGGAAGTTTGCTTATCTAAAGAAAGAGATTGAAAGCATTATCTCCTCTGATAATTGTCTCCATTGCAGAGAGATGATGAGATCAACTAGTTAGTAACAGTAAATTCAAAACTTGGCAGTCTGGCTTCAGACTCTACACACTTAAACATTATGATCTATTATCTATATAAAGGAGTTGATATGGTTAATAAGTGCAATAATTTAAGACACTAATGAAATGCTAGTGATGATACGAAAGAAAAGGCCACTACTCAAGCAAAACAGGATGTACTGGATGTCTTTGATGTGTGTATTTATAGCTTTCTTAAAGCTTATAGCAGCATTTCTCAAAGGGTCCTCAAATAAATTAAGCCCTGATGCCTTAGGCACCCAAGTATGCAATTAATTTCTCCCTATGTTTCCAGAAAGTTACCAGCTAGGTGTCATCTTTGGGGGAACTGAGGAAATAGTCACTCAAATAATTTTATGTGTTCTGTACTCGAATGATGAATCCCAGATTTAAATCCCTACATGTAACATTATGTTGTTTTTTAAATGTCCCACATTTTTTGTCCCTAACTCCTTTTATACAGGTAAATAACCTTTTTTAGTACTTATTTTTGAAACTGTATATCTCAGGCAAACAACTATCACTTTTAAGTAAAATAAAATGTATTACTTTTTAAAAACAGGTTAAAGTATTACATTACATTCAAATTGTTACTGTAAATAGGCACAATATTATTATTTGTTTTTTCCTCACCCAAGGACATTTTATTTTCATTGCTTTTAGAGAGAGGAAGGGAAAGAGAAAAAAATATCAATGTAGGAGAGGAACATCAATTGGTTGCCTTCCCATATGTGACCTGACCAGGATTCGAACACTCAACCTGGGTGTGTGTCCTGATCACATATTGAATCTAAAACCTAATGGTTTACTGGTTGATGCTCCAACCAGTTGAGTCACATTGGCCAGAGTAATATTATTTATCTTCAGATACACTGTTTCAGATCCCAAACATACCACTTACTTTCTTGTTTCAAAAAAAGAGAGCAAACTTACAGTTAATTCAACCAAAAGAACCAACCAACACAAATCATGTATTTTTACACCAAAAGCATAAGATTAATGAACTTAACAGAATATTCTATTCTCTCTGTAAGCTCTTTGAAAATCGTATCCCACCTGCATTAAAATTATAGGCAAAATTTATTGGTTTAGAAAAAATATATGTGGGAATGTCAATCATCTGTTTAGTTCACAAAAATCAAACCAATATCCAACAATATTACTTCACCAGGAACTCCTGTATTCTATGAGTATTTGTAGAATACTCACATGACATTTAAAAGACCATCAAAGTGACAAATGAGCCTTTCTGAGAATATCAACCCACTTTTTAATAATATATACTTCTGGGTGGGTCTCACAAGAAAGTCTTCTTGCTCTTTTTCAACTTTTTGTTATATATCAAGATTTTATTGGTTATTTTTAGTTTTCTGGTATGTGTTTGAGGGATAGAATGTGGAGGGATTTTTTTGTTTTAAGCAAATCCCAGCATCAGATGTGAAATCTACACAGCTGCAAGCATTCTTCTGGGAACCTGCACTGGGGCTCCCTCGACTGCTTAATGCAATTACCTAACCCAGTCATGTAGTATTAATGTAATTGGCCCATTTCTACAGCTGAAAACAAGTTTAATTTTTAAAAAGGAAAAAACTTGCTGCCCCATGACTCCTTTACCTTGGAACCAAATAACAATTACCTCACCTGTTTATTCTCAAAGTTCCATTAACTCCTAGTAACCATTAGCCTTAAAAATCTTTATTTGATCATGTAATATACCCATATTGCCACATACAAAGGCATGCCTATCCATCAGCCACACGATAGTCAAGAGATTTTTCTAAAATACAAAACTAACCACCTACATCTCCATTTAAAAGTAGTGGTTCCTCACTGCCTGCAGGATGAACTCTGAATTTACAAAAGCCCTTTAACATCTGTTCCTACATACCTCTTGAGTCTCACCTGTAACGATTTCCCAGCACCACAAAACTCAGCCTTGCAGCTCTATAAAATTTCCCTGAATATATCAAGCACCCTCATCAATAAGCTATTTCCTCTGCTTAGAACACATAACCTCTTCGTCTAACTGATTTCTAGATATCTTTCAGCTCTTGGCTTAGAAAGGTCTTCCTCTAAATAAAATGTTTCTGGCTCTTCCAGTCTAGGTTAGAGGTTACGCCAAAGTATTCTCACAGTCCCCTGTACTTACACCACCACAACACTATTTAAACAAGCGATTATAATTGTGATTCATCAATATCTCCTACTGGACCAAAAGATCAATAATGGCAGGAACTGAGAAACAGATCTGTCTCATTCACTACTGTATCTCCAATATCTAGCTCAGTATCTGGCTACAAATGCAAATTAATTAAAAGGCTGAATGAATAAATAAAATTTTGATATTAATACTCAGGCTTTTGGAGGGGCAAAAATGCAAAGCTTATCTACTTCCCCAGTAAAGCCTGGTTACATGCTAGTTCTGTTCAATTCAGCAAGTATTTACTGCTTAGCCACATGGGAATAAAAAAGAATATAAACCAGTGTATAATCTTTGAGGAACATACAGTTTTACAAATCAGACACATAAACACATGAAAGCAAAACAGTGCAAAACCCTGTGGTCTTACATTCTAAGGTATGCTGCATAGAAGAAAGGAAATCAGACAAAAAGGGTTAGGCAAGTGTTCTTTTAGTAGGATTTGAGCTGAGCCTGAGAGCAAGTAAGGCTGCAGACTTGTAGACAGAAAATAAGAGAAATGTGCTAGGCCAGCAGTTCTGAAGTGCATCTGAAAACACCTTCCTTTCAAGGTCCTGAAGGTCAGAAGTACTTTATAAGTCTACTGTTGTTTCCTTTTTTTAGTTTCATTCATTCTCAGTTACACAATGCAGGCTTCCAGAGGCTACATGCCATGTGATACAACAAATTGGGTGCAGAAGCAGGTATGAGAATCCAGCTCTTTTCTATTAAGCCAGACATTAAAGAGATTTGTACAAATGTAAAACAATGCCACTTATTATGTTTGTGTTATTTTTTAAAAAATAGTTCTTTCTTTAAAATGTTATTTGAGTTAACATACCATGAAATTACTTTTTCAGTAAATTAAGTTTAATTTTCTTTGATAAGTATTGATATACAACCTACATAACCAAAGCTCTTCAAGTCCTCAATAAATTTTTAAGAGTCTAACAGACTATTAAGCCAAAAGCTGAGGTTCCCTAAGCTAGTTGTTTTTGAGAAACGGATGGGGCACCAGCCTAGACTCTCTGTGTAGAGAAGCAGACGCAGCTGTACTAGACATTAGTTCAGGCACTGCGTCACTTAAAACACGTTTAAGGTAGAGGCGCAGGCTTTCCTCTCAGTAGAGTTATTTTTACTTAGTGCAAAATATAAAAAGAATCTTTTCAAATCATTCTTGTTCTTCTACCTAAATACAATACAGTTTCATATTTTTTGAATTACCAAATACAGCTACATAATCATATCAAGCATTCTTACAAACCTCAATAGCAACTTCCACATTTGGTTTTTAAAGTATTTGATAAAAAATATATAAAGCCTCATGAAGAAAGAATATGGCAAATTATTATCCCCCCAAACTTACTTCTAGAATGCCAAGGGATCTTATTTTAAAACAAACTTGCCTGACAAATCCTGTAGCTTGGAAAACAAAGATGCCCACATTCTGCCCTAGAACTTCTGGAAACCTTGAATTCAGAACTATGTCTCTCTCTAGATTTGAAAGCTCTATACACTCCTAAATTCCCTCAAGAACCTATTTCCCACCATTTCAGGTGCTACCCATAGCTCCCTAAACACAATTAAAGCTAACACAGATCCTTTCCACCACCTGAAATGATTTCCTCTCTCATCTCCACTTATCCCTAGGTTATCCTTTAGGAGTCAGCCTGAAAGCCAACTCATCCTAGATTCCTTCTGAATTCCTTTCAACTGATCATTATATCCCTCTTTGATTATCTAAAAGGCTTTGTTTAAACATCTCTCAAAATACAAATTCTATTCTACTCACATTATCATTACTTTTTTATCTCACAGTTTCTCTTAGATCTTAAACTTCTTCGGGGCAGGAATTGTTTTATCAATCTCTATTTCCAGAAGCCCCTTGGGAAGAGGGCAAAAGTGCTGAGGACAATGAGGCTCAGACAAACTGTAATCTGTCCCAGGTCACATAGCTAGTGACTGACAGAAAGAGTTGAATTTGAACACCAGAATGCCGGACTCAAAGCCCATGTTCTTTCCACAATATTATCTCATTCTCCCTATATTACATTCCTTATGACAACAATACTCAAGAAATCTGTAAAACCAAACACAATCAAACTGGCTTTGTTTTTAATCTCAAGGAAACTATGAGGAGAAAAATACAGAGAAAATAATTTCTACAACTGCACTTTTGCCACCCTTGGCATCATATCCCTGCCTATCTTATTGTGGACAACAAATTTAATGTGCAGTTTTCAGGAGACAGCATCGAAACCAACATCTCTATTCCTGAAGTAATAAGTATCCCATTTTTCCTGATTCTTGATTTGAACACAATTGGAGCTATAACTAGTATAACAGAGTAAGATTTCGATAAATGTTTGTTGAATGAATAAGTGTGATAAAAGTAATCATTTCTTCTACTGTCCAGGGACCTGAGTTTACTTACTCTAGTTCCTCCTCCAATTTCCTCACCATTACTGTCTCAGAGCCATAGCTAACAAATACAAAATATATTGGACTACAGAAACCATGGCTGACA
>CM052541.1:144500877-144551481 GCA_028533065.1 Trachops cirrhosus
TGGGACTATATCCTAAGAATCCTGAAACACCAATCCAAAAGAACCTATGCACCCCAATGTTCATAGCAGCACAATTTACAATAGCTAAGTGCTGGAAACAACCTAGGTGCCCATCAGTAAATGAATGGATCAAAAAACTATTATGTCTTTAATAGCCCCCAGTAGTTGAGGATATGCCAAGCAAGACCTGTCAGTGTCCGAAAGGGGTGGATCTCAGGCCGACAGCATGCCAGACCATCAGCTTTTAAAATATGGAAATGTATACAGTCCTGTGGGACTGAAAGTGTAAGCCCCACTGGCCACCAGAGCCATACAGTCTGGAGGTGTACCCTTGGTGACAGTCACCGAAATCAGGACTTAACATACTTTTGATGTAGCTGGAGGGTAGGATAATTTGAGGGAGAGGAGGAATGAGGAAGATTGTAAGGTTTGATAAATTGTGCTGGTAAGGAGGGTTGAAAGGCTTGGACTGTATCCTGTACTAAGGAGTTTGGACTCTAATATAATGTGGGCTGTCCTGTCATGTAGGCTGTAGGGAGAACCCAGGTATGGCTAGATTTACTGGTGTGGAAGAAGCAAAATTAGAGTCTATTGAAAGATTAGGCTGAAAAAGGTAAAATTCAGGTACAGTGTGTATTATTACTCTTGAAATTCTCAAGAGAATTACACATGATCTTTGAGTAAATCCCAAATATCCAGTTTTTCTTCAGTATAGGAACAGATCACTGTTTCTTTGGTTAAGCACCAGATAAAGTGATTGATTTACAATTAGAGGCCTTGTTGTACAAAACGAAACAAAACAAAACAAAACAAAAACACCACACTATAGCTTTAAAGAAAGAATTAGTTTGGAGTAGAGGTTCATACCAAGAGAGGCCTGGAGGAGCTGAGACTCATTAAGGAAACCTGCTTGCTTCAAGCTTTGGCTCAGTACAGAAAGGTAAGGAAATAATCTCTGCTGATTACACACCCTGTTCTTCCCAGCATCCCTGGGAAGAACAGTATAACTGAATTAGAGAAAGTTAAATGTCAGGTTTAACAAGAAAAATACAACTATCTTTTCTTTAGTTACACAGGCTACATTCTGTGATTATGTTTCCCAGCCACAGTCTTGAGTTTAATGTAACTTATTAAACTACCATAATTTTCTAGTTCCTAACAGTGAGGAATAGTTAACAAGTGTGAACGCAACCTGCTAGCTAGCCCTTTATATTCTGGGAATCCACAAAACAGCTAGTTGAAAGAAAGAGTTTGATTCCAGGTGTTTTAAGATCTAATCTTGACAAAAAATGAACCAACTTTTTAAAATCTGAAGAGGATGAGAAAGCCCGTATTTTTCTTTTTAACATTTACTTATGGTAAAATATATATGACTTAAAATTTATCATTTTGATCATTTTTCAGTGTACAGTTCAATAGCATTATTTATGTTCACAATGTCATGCAATCATCACCACTATGTCTAAAAATTTTCGTCATCTCTAACAGAATCTCTGTACCTATTAAGCAGCAACTTCCTATCCTCCCTCCAGTGCTCTCGTGACCTCTAACCTATTTTCTCTTTCTATGAATTTAACCTGTTCTAGGTTTGTCATATAAGTGGAATCACAAAATATTATCCCTTTTGTGTCTGGCTTATTTCATTCAGAATGTTTTCAATGTTGTAGTTTCGTCTTGTGGTATGTGTCAGAACTTTATTCCTTTTTATGGCTAAATAATATCCCATTGTAAGCACGTGCCACATTTTTAAATCCATTCATCTATTGATGAACACTTTGGTTGTATCCACCTTTTGGCTATTGTAAATAATGCTGCTATGAGCACTGTATATAAATATCTATCTAAATCCCTATTTTCAATTCTTTTGGGTACATACCGTGCTACATAACAAGCTATGTTTGGGTCAATGATGACCTGCATGTATGCATATATGATAGTCCCGTGAGATTAGAATGGAGCTGAAAAATTCCTGTCTGCTAGTGACAGTTCAGCCCCTGACTTCAAAGGAATTGCCAAGGATAAGAAGGTTGCAAAAACCAACAAGGCTGTGGTTGAGATGGCAAACAACTTTAACTTGGGTGTAGATGAGGATGACATTGAGAATCTCCTGGAGGTGGTCGCTGAGGAATGGATTGATGAGTTGTTGGAACTAAACATGAATGCATAGCTGAAGAGGCAAGAGAAAAGGAGACTGCAGGAGAAAAAGAAGAACCACCCCCAAAAAATTCACAGTGAAGGGTTTAGCAGAAGCTTTGCAGACCTCAACAAGCTCCTTAAAAAGTCTGAAAACATGGACACCAACACCAAAAAGTTTTAACAGAGAAGAATATTCATGTTGCATTATCTGCTTTAAAAGAAAATCTACAAGTACACCAAGCAAACCACCATGGGCATATTCCTGAAAAAGTGATGCCTCAAGAAAAGCCTCAGGCGGGTCTTTCGGGAGGTGTTCCAGAAGAAGGCATTGTTATCACAGGAGATGACAATTCCCTGTGTGTTATTGTCCCTGCAGACCTTCCAGTAGGACAGGATGAGAAGGTGGAAGACAATGATATTGATGATCCTGACCCTATGTAGGTCCAGGCTAATGTGTATTCGTGTCTTAGTTTTTAACAACAATAACAAAAAAGTTTAAAAAGTAAAAATAAGTAAAAAATAAATAAGTAAATATTTTTAAATAGATAAAGCTTATACAATAAGGACATGAAAATATTTTTGTACAGCTGTACAATGTGCTTGTTTTAAGCTGTTATTAGAAAAAAGTCAAAAAGTTGTAAAAATCAAAGTTGATAAAGTAAAAAGTTACATACAGCAACCTAAGTTTAATTAATTATTGGAGGAAAAATAGATAAATTCAGTGTAGCCTAAGTGTACAGTGTTTATGAGGTCTACAGTAGTACACAGTAATGTCTGAGGCCTTCACATTCACTCATCCTTCACTCACTGACCCAGAGCAACTTCCAGTCCTGCAAGCTCCATTCATGGTAAGTGCCCTACAGGTGTACCATGTTTTATCTTTTATACCATAATTTTATAGTACCATTTCTATGTTTAGATACATGTTTAGATACTCAAATATCCACCATTGTGTTACACTTGCCAATAGCATTCAGTACGGTAACATGCGGCACAGGTCTGTAGCCTAGGCGCAATAGTCTGTACCTGGAGCCTAGGTGTGTAGTAGGCGCTACCATATAGGTTTGTGTTAAGTGCAGTCTTAACACAAAGACAAAATCACCTAGTGATGCATCTCCTAGAACATATCCCACTGTTAAGTGATACATAACCATATAATTTCTCCATAAATTTGAAATATTACTGTTATCAGATACCGAATTACCATAGATGGTACATTGTCGGTCCATTTCTGGACTTAGACCTTTGAAACTCCTTATGTCGGTTTTATACTACTTAACACAGGTTCATGTTATATTTAATATTTCAAACATTTGAAGCATTATTTACCTTATAGTGGTCATTTTGTTGTGAAATAGGAACACTAACTTTGCTTTTAATCAAAATTTGTGTAGCCTTTCACTTTTTAAAATATAATTTTGGACCTATAGAAAAGTTGCAAAAGAAAATACTTTCCTTTATTTTTACCCAACTTCTTCCTATAAACATCTTCCCTGGTACAATTATGGAAGCAAGGATATTAATTTTGACATAATAATATTAACCAATCCAGAGACCTAATTTAAATTCCACAAGTCTTCTGCTCTGGCAGGTGTGGCTCAGCAGATTGAGCACTGGCCTGCAAACAAAAGGTCACCAGTTTGATTCCAGTCAGGGCACATGCTTGGGTTGTGGGTCAGGTTGTGGACCGATCGATGTTTCTCTTCCCCTCTTTCTCCCTGCCTGCCCCTCTCTAAAAAATACATAAAATCTTAAAAAAAAAAAACCACTTGGTATGAAAACACCATCTTTCTCACTGATGCCTCTTATAGCCCCAGACCCAATCCAAGATCCTACATTTGTATGAAGTTGTTAGGGCTCCTTTGCTTCGATCTGTGACAGTTCCACAGTCTTTGTCTTTCATGACTGACACTTTTTAGTGTATTTACCTTTAACCTTTATTTATAAAGCATAGGTATTTGAACAGAGTTAAAATTCCATTGTATATACTTTATTTTTTTTAAGGTTTTATTTATTTTTAGAGTGGGGGAGAGAAACATCGATGTGTGCTTGCCTCTTGCATGCACCCTACTGGGGAGCTGGCTGGCAACCCAGGCATGTGCCCTAGACTGGGAATCAAACTAGCAACCTTTTGGTTCATAGGCCAGCACTCAACCCACTGCCAGGGCGTGACTGACACTTTTAAGAGTACTGGTTATTTTATGGGTTGGTTTGAGGTTTTCTTCTGATTAGATTCAGGGTATGCATTTTTGGCAAGAATACAAAAGAAGTGGTGTGCTCTCCTCAATGCATCATATCAGGGTACATATTGTAAACATACCTTATCTCTAGTGACCTTTGAATAACTGGTTAGTGGTATCTTTCAGGTGTCTCCTTTTGTATAATTAGTAGGTATCTCTTGGGGGTTACTATCCCATTTCTCAACATACTTTCATCTACTAGCTCTAGTATCTATCAATGGTTCTTGCTGCAACACTTATTACTGGGGTGTTTACCTAATGCTGATGGTATTTCCATCATTCCTTCTACATTTATCAATTGAAACAATCCCTTTTCCCCACTCATTTATTCAATTATATCCTTAGTATTGACCTCTGGATTAATTTTGTTTTATGGTTATTTACTCATTACCATATTATGTTACCAATTATTTAACAGAAACAGTACCATTAAGTACTTACAAGTGCTTTCAAATGCAAGGTCCTCATATACATGGCTTATTATCTTTGCTTGTAAGGGGAAATGAAATTAAAATTTTCTTAATATTGCAACTTTAGATCATGAGATTTGCATATTTGCATAATTCACTCTACGAATGCTTTATGTGTATTTACAAATTCACTCCAATTAAGGGGCTTGATGAGGGTAGAATATAGAGCTGGCACAAAGCCAGCCATTAAGCAAGCAGGGCAGGAAGATAGGGCTGCATCCTCCTGCTCAGTCAGACTGTGCAAAATATACACACAGACTACAGTTTAGTAAAGTTGAAAGATCAAGTATAGTTAGCTGACTAGAACTGGGGGAACATTCCTTCAATCTTCTCTTTGCAGATATTAATAGTGATTTCATTTTGAAGGTGCCTTTGTTATTTATTCTTTCCAGGTTTGAACGCAATTAAAGGAAACTGCCACAATTTTTGTACTGCTGTTTTCAAAGATGTCACTTATAAGGAACTTAAAAACCTCTTGAATTCCAAAAAAATTATGTTAATTGATGTTAGAGAGACATGGGAAATTCTTGAGTATGGAAAAATCCCCGGGTCTGTCAATATACCATGTAAGTTATATGTGTCTTAAACTGATTCATTACAAAAAATTATATAGATTCAGCCAATTTACTGTAGATAAAATTTAATGGAGAGTCTTTACATTTTTTTTTCCAGTGGGTGAGGTAGGTGAAGCTCTACAGATGCACCCAGAAGAATTCAAAGAGAAGTATAATGAAGTGAAGCCCTCCAAATCTGATAGTCTAGTGTTTTCTTGTTTAGCTGGAGTGAGAAGCAGGAAGGCTCTGGACACAGCAGTAACTCTGGGCTTTAACAGGTACATAGATGAAGCATAAAAATGGATTCAAGAATGTATACTGCAAGGTTTCATATGTACTACATTTTTGCTGGAATACTGAAAAATTTATAATTACTGTTACTAATGGCAGTATAGTGAGAGTAAAGAGCCTCTATCTTTCATACTACTCAAAAGTAACACAATCTTTTAAATAGGCTAAATGGTAGCCTATTTAAATAGTAGCCTAACAATCTTTAAATCTCTAAATAGTATGGTGAGTAGCCACTACATCTCTAAATCTCTAAAGTTCATAAAGTTTCTATCAACCTTGTGTTATAAAGCAGGAGAAAATCTTTACAGCACTGTTTGATGTATGTTTTCAGTTCCAAACACTATGCTGGAGGATGGAAGGAATGGGCATCCTATGAATATTCAGAGAAGAAACAAGGAAACTGAATTTTGGAAGACAAGCTCGCTTTTTCCTTGTGTATGTGCAGCCCAGCACAATGGAATGAGCAAGAGAATAAAAATCTAGCCCTGGCACCACTGGCTAATGGGAAGGGGACTTTGTGTAAGTCAATTATTTGTCGAATCTCTTTCCCAGCTGTAAATTGAGAATACCACTGCCTACCTGCAAAGGCTATTGAAGGTCAAGACACTGTAAGTGACTTCCCATAGATATGTAAGGATTGGGATTCCAGGAATTAATTTTTAAACAGCTTAGTATAAGTTCAATAGTATTCCAAAAGACCAGGTTACTTGTATGTCCTAATCATGTGTGACCATTTGTGTTAGTATATCTTCTATCCACTAGAGGCTATGAGTTAGGCCAGATTAATAAACAGACTTGACATTAAAACACCAAGAATCTGGGGTCCTTCTAAGTAGATGAAATAATAAGGAAAATACATTAACAGCATCCAAAGACTAATGGCAGTGTTGTGACCAGCAATGGTAGTGATACAACTTTCAATTCAAAAATTATGATCTAGTCCTGGCTGGTGTAGCTTTGTGGACTGAGCGCAGGCCTGTGAACCAAAGGGTTGCTGGTTTGATTCCCAGTCAGGGTACATGCCTGGGTTGCAGGCCAGGTCCCCAGTTGGGAGTGCATGAGGGGCAATCACACATTGATGTTTCTCTCCCTCTCTTCCCCTCTCTCCAAAAATTAATAAATAAAATCTTTTAAAAAATTAATATGATCTATAGGGATCAAAATCAGAACAGCGATTGCTTCTGTTGAGGGAAGGAGATTAACTGGAAAGGCAAGGAGGGATATTTCTAGTGTGATAGAAATGCCCTGTTGTGCATAGGTCTATACACTTATCAAAACTCATTTAAGAGTACACTTAAAAATGTATTTTCTACTATTATATAAATTAAAATAATAAAAAACAGGAAAAAAAGTGTAACCACTAGCATGAGTATATTCCTTTGGAAAGTCTTGCACTTGTTAGTGTGCTAGTGCCCGGGTGGTAAAACAAATTTGTGCTTTCTTCCATCTGTACCTCTTCAGACCCATCTGTTTGTCATCCAGATCCTGTAAGGCCCAGCAAGTGACTATGAGAACTTGGTTTGTCCTAAGTGATATATATTAGCCACTGGAGAATCTGGAGTAGGGATGTGATGTGAGCACATTGAGCTTGTATTTCTGATAATGTCAATCAAGTTCCTAGCAGAGCAAACTCCCTACAAGAACTAGAAAAGCTGGAAAATCCATATATGTAATGTGCACACACACTTCAGTGTTGCTTCATTCTCTCTCACAATCTGTGAGATTGTGCCTTTTCATATCCTTGCTGCCTTAGTATATTTACTCTAGTATTAAACAATAAAGGCAGATCTGACAAGGAAAGCTGTACAGAATGAGCCACTGTTCAATTACTGAACCCATCAAAGAACGGGAATCTGGGTTAAATACACCAGGCTTTTATATAGTTTAGTTGGAACCCCTGAAAAGCTTACTGTAGGAGTGGAGGTGAACCAGAAACTAACCAACCCTTGTAAAAACGGTAAGGTCAGCTTTGAATCAGCTAAGTGCCTGAATGGATTAAGGTGATCTTCTTGATACCCTTACAGTCCTACCAAAAGTAAATCCTCTCTTGGAGGAAGATACCATTTGTCTAGCTACAGCAGGAGTTGGCAACAGTAAATACCTTAAGTTGTCATATAGTCTCTATTAATCAACTGCTACTGTAGCACAAAAGCAGCCACAGGACCATACATAAACGAGAGTGTGGCTGTTATTCCAATAAAACTATTTATGGTTACTTAGGTTTGAATTTTGTATAAGTTTCATGTATTGCCAAATATTCTTTTATTTTTCAACCATTAAAAATAAAGCAAACATTCTTAGATCAAAGATCAGCCCAAAACCAGTGGCAGGTGGGATTTGGCCCACCCCTGAGCCAGAACCACAAATGATACATAAAGTTTTTCGTATTGGTGTTCAGAATTCTACCAAATCTTACTAGAAACAACAGCAAATAGGACCTCATGATTGAAAAATAAAAGAAAAAAGACAATAGAAACAGATCCACAAAAGAGCTACATGCTGGAGTTTTCAGCCACTTTAAAATAACTTTGGTTTATATACTCAATAACTTATGATAAAACAGAAAAGTTTATTATAGGCATGGGAACTACAAAAACATACCAAACAGAAATTCTAAAATTTAAAACCCAGTAGATGGTAGGTAAGTTTAACAGATTAGCCACAGATCAGGGTTAAAAAATGAAAAAACTGAAATATATATATTAACACAGATGACTCAGTGTTGAGAGGAAAAGCAAATTTCAGAAACATATACAAGAGTTTGAAAACAAGCAAAATGACATTTATATGTATATGTATATATTATACATAACAAATGTTATGACAATAAATACAAAATTCATAATGGTTTCCCTTGGAGACAGAACATAGGCTTTACCAATATTGTTAACATATCCTCAACTTAGAGACATACCAGTTTGTACAATTATGCCTTTGGATTCCTAGTACTTTTTAAAGAAAAAAATGATAAATAATGTATCCTGTTTGGGTATCCTATACCCAAATATGATTGTACTTGTATCTCTTTTAAAAACTAAGGGCTAATTAATTAGAATAATTTATTTACTTATTAAATGTGTAAAAAAATTTTAGTTGTCACTTTTTCTGAAATAAAAACTTAACAATTATATATCTGAAATTGCACTGACTTTTACAATAAAACTCAAGAGTAAAAACCACTGCTAAGGTCTGTGGTATCAGATAACTCAAAACATAAAACTATAGCATATTATTTAACATATTTAAGTGGCTGTTTTGTTTTAATGATGGGAGCGTATCGCTTTTGATTACCTTTGCATTATCAAAGTTTTAGAAATGTAACACAGAAAAAGTGTCAACAGTGGACAGCCTCTGGAGTTCTGCATTAACTGAAGTGTCTCAGGTTTCCTTCATTTACATTTCTTTCTTACCAGCCTCAAGATCTTAGTGAGGTCTCTTGGATTCTGTGATAATGCACCCTTTTGCTATTTAGTATGTATATACCATAGAAATAACTGGATGGAAGTAGAATCAACAGCTAATTGGTGAGACATTTGTATTATTAAGGACAAGTAGAAAATTAAATGCTTCTTCTACCATCCAGTAACAATTACTTTTCACTGTCTAAAAGGACAGCAGTTTATTAGTTGAAAAAATGTGATTTTGTTACTGCCTCTTTTCTGTGCTTCAACATTCTCCAGAAGCAAAATAAGAAGGGAAAGGGGAAAGAGAGAAATTTTAATAAAGAATGGTAATGGTAGAAATCTGGTTGAAGTGTATCCAGATGGGGATAATAGTTTCCTGTGCGAATACATACAATATGGTACTTGTTTATAGGCACACGATATTCTGATTTGCTGTTTGCATTCATTTAACATTAATGGGTAAAGAAGGTAGGTGAAACTTGCAGCTGAATATCTGCGGACAGGAATGACAATGAGATCCCTTACTGAAAACAGAAGATAAACTGAATACTGAGCAATGATACCTAGCCCCCGGTCCTCACTTGTCCCCAAGAACTGACAGCCCCCTCAGTTCATACGCCCTCAGACAGAAAGCAGGAAGCTTCCTCTCTAGAAAAAAATGGACACATCCCAAAGAAAAAGCTTCAGAATATGATGCTAAATTTTAAAATTCTCCAAAAAGAATTTAAAAGAATTTTAAAAGTGAGATGATGATGGAATCTATGAATTTTAAAAGACTTAAAAAGATTTATCAGTGAATTACAGTGTGTGGTCTTCATTTAGATCCTGACTAGAATTATTTAACAATATTTTATAATATTTAAGAGATAGCAGAAAATTTTAACACCAAGTGTTTGACATTACAAAATTATTATGACTAATTCTTGTTTAGGTACAATAATACTTTTATAGTTTTCTTATCTTTGAAGCATACTGAAATAATAAGTATGGATGAAATGATATCTTGGATTTGCTTCAAAATAATATGCATGTTGGGGGAAGTGGTTGAGAATTTAGAAGAAATAAAATTGGCCATGAATGATAACTGTTGGAGCTGGGTAATCGGTATGTGGAGGTTCATTACACTATTTTATCTATTCTATATATGTTGATTTAAAATTTCTATAAGAGGTTGGAAACAAAACTCTAAGTCATATATATTAATTTCCAAAGTAAAAGTTTTAAAACAATATAGGTAAACTCAAATGAAAAATTAGGGTTAAGTCAATGATTATGATATATAATCACTCTGCTCTTTCAACCCAAGCTCAATCTTACTTCCTTCAGACCTGAGGAAATTTTTCTCATTTCTTATCCTGACCCTCTGAGCCTAGGAGACCAATATTTGTCATTGGTACTAACTTTATACATAATCTCCTTCCCCAGTTTCTCTGCTACTTTCCACAAGGAAGCAGACCTCTGAGTCTGCTTTTAAACCATTCGAAATTACCCACTTGACAAACTATAGAAGGCTTTAATACTTGTCTAAAGAAAGAAGGACTCTCAGAAAAAAACACAAGGCAGATTTAATAAGATAAATAATCAAGACACTAGTCAATATGGCTGGAGAACATACTTTTATTCTTGCAATTTTATACTAGGAAATCAACATTTAATTTTATAATTCATTGTTCACAATTGACTTATAAAATTTTTAATCCTTAAATTGTACATCAATATCCTATGACTCCAAATTTTATCACTCTCCTTCAAGTCTGAAGAAAATGATTAATTTATTAAGTTCCACAGACAGCACAGTCCCACTGACATAACATTTAGTCTTAAGTCCTACGCTCATGAGAATTAAGAGTAGCCAGTATCAAACTGGCCTGAAACCTGATTGTGTTCCTGGCTCAGGATACCTGTAATAAATTTGTAAATCCACACTAAGACACAAAAATAAACTAGTGTGTGTATGTCATATAAAAAACTTTTCACAGTAGAGTAAAAATTAACATTAAAATATTACCAAATTTCAACCATACTATGTTTTATCCAATTAGCTTTCTACATGCCTGATTTAACTGTGAATCAAATGCAAATGACTTCATGTAGGTTTTTAAAAAAAATTTGCCCAGCATTTCAAAATGGTTACAGAATTAATATAACTTTTTAAATGTCAAAGTATGCTATACATATTGCACTTTTCTGCTAGGCTGGGCTAGTATCTTCCATGGCAAGATACTAAAACTACTGAATAAAATACACTTTAAAATCAATAGGTACTTGATTAATTTCCCTGAAATTATCAACATCATTACCAAAATCTTCCAGGATTTTGTAAGATTTGATTCCTTAAATACAGTTTTAAAGTTTAACTTAAGGAGGGGGAAAAAAACCCTCATATATTTCACTTTTTATGTCCTTTTTTTGGTCCTTCAATGACCAAAGATAATTTTAAACAAATTATGCTTCATGTTTCCTGGCTTAATAAAAAGCTACAATTTCTATTATCCAAATTAAGAAAAATGATACTAATCAAAAACTATTAATTTTAAAATGTCTATAGGTCCCCTTAGAACCTTTCCAAACTTTTATAATCAAGATACTTTAATCAATTATGTACTAGAATCAAATTAGGTAAGGAAAAACTTATTTTGCAAAAATAAAATCACCCAATATGCTTGACAGAAACAAGCTATTCGTTCTCATTTGTGTTCCATTGAAGACATTACTGAAATCTGTCCAATGGTTTATTTCCAACTGGTCCACTACGGAATTCTTCGGAATGTTTTAAGATTGGCTGTAGCTAGAATTCTGACTTCCATTTGGACCCTGCTCTCCTTCACTGTGTAAGTAGGGAAGAAAGAGATTTTATACCAATTAAAAGATTCATTTTCAATACCCTGATAAGCCTACTAGTTTTTAAAGTTAGTTATTCTATGGTACAAATTTACAAAACAAAGACACTCACAAATTTAAGACACAGATATGGAAAAATTAAAATCCAGAAGACTAATATTTGGTTTTATATTTTTATTCTTATGTAA
Source organism: Trachops cirrhosus (assembly GCA_028533065.1). Lineage (NCBI taxonomy): Eukaryota > Metazoa > Chordata > Mammalia > Chiroptera > Phyllostomidae > Trachops > Trachops cirrhosus. The sequence continues at coordinate 144,513,002 of CM052541.1, forward strand.
CTTAGTATCCTTATACATAACAAGCTTTTTGAAAGTTAGTATCCATATACACTAAAAAAATTTAAATTACGGTATGGGATTTCATTGTCATTACAGGTATCACTCAACATATAGATTAGAGCTTCTGAACAAATCTCCTATAAAATTAAATCTTACATATAAAATCATATTCCTATTAACCAATTATGAAAATCAGGAAGTGTTCTTCCAAAAAAATTATTGTTCAAAGGCATACTAAAATCTTATGTAAATATAGCAAACCTTTATAAATCAGAAATATGGTAATTTCCTGGAAATTACTGAATATTTAAAATAAAAGTAACTAAAACTGAAAATACCAGTAACTGTGGCAATAGGATTATTGCCTTATCTTGTCCATCATCATCTTGCAGCTTCAGGCCCTGCCACTAGTGGAGAATCACTCAGGGAATTTCTGCAAAAAATGCACCCAAAGGTAGCTGTTTGAATGACTGCTTTAAAACAGCTCCTTTTATAAGTATTTATTTTTTCTAACAGAGACATTAACGTCTGAGATCTACAAATCTATCTCAATGTTTTATAACTTAAGTATAAGTTAATTAAGATAGGCCATATTTCTTTATTTTCCTTTTGACCTTGTTTCCCTACCCCAAATGATCTGATGCACAGTGGAAGCTAACAACCACTGAACTACATGAACAGATCCTACTAAAACAACAAAAACTCCCTTAGCACAAGTGATTCATATTTAGCAAAATTATATTATTGGGCGCCATGGACCATATGGGTCACTCAAAAGGCAAAATTCTTTATCCTTACAATATCAAATTAATAAACTAAGTTTTTGAAAACTGCTACTGGAATTTATAAAACAGGATAATAGCCAGTAGTGGGCGAGGGTTGGAAGATGGCACAGAGTCCAAGTGACAGGAATACTACAGAATTCTTTATCTCTGAATTTCCAATAAACTGGCCTAATTCTGTTCTGTTTAAATTTATGTACACTATATAGCCATATGTTGAGGGATACCAGTAATAGACCTGCCACTGCATTAGGAAAAGTTACTATACAGATAATCCAATTAATTTTTTTAAAATGAGACATTTTCAAACTATCAAGTCACAAATTTAAAAAAAATAGCAAGTATTATGAGGTTCTGGAAGAAATTTTAAGCAAAAACACCAAGATAATGTAATCTATGAAAAAATGTGATAATGCATATGAAATATATAATTAAATGTAACAGAAAATTAAAGTCCACAAAGTACCTGTTTGGAGGAGGTTTTGGTTTCGGCATCTTACTAAGAATAGTTGCCATCTCTTTTCTCTCATCAAAATTCTTCCACTGTTCATATAGTTTTAAAATAACCCTGATTATTTCCAAAATCTAGAAGAAAATATTTGAAAAGTTCTCAATGGCAATATCAAGCAGCATTTAGTATATAAAGATACACATCACATATTAGGCATCCCTCAGAAAACAGTGAAAAGATGGAGTCTGTCCTTAAGTATTCAGGCTTGATAATCCTGATCAGTATTTTCACCACACTGCTATTTAGGCTTTTCCTTCTGGCCTCTCCTGTGTTAACGTGTATGCCCTGTCCATCCTTATTCATCTCTCTGCTGCTGGTTTCCTTCTATCTGCTGATATCTAAACCAAAGCAAAATAATGAGGTACTAGGAATAGAGGTCTAAATCATGCAGTTCACCACTATACAGTATGCGCTTCTAAAACCAATTGTTTCAAACAATTTAATGGGAGGTAGTACACAAAAGATGTTTTAACTCTGTTAACTACTGTAGACAAGTTAAGGAGCTAAAAAATTGACAGCTACAAATGTCATATCCAGTTTCCAAATTAGCCCTTTCTTCCTCACGTGAATATACCTAACCTTGGATTGATTTTAATGCTATCAACATTTCAGCAGAAAAGACAGAAAAAAGGGCAAAAACCACTTTGCCAGGAGACAGGCTTTATCTCAGAAGTTTATGGTAGTATTTAGTGATCACTAGGTAGCTTCTAAAATAACTGTAAAAATTAGAGGCTGCTCTTCAACTGATCAAACTAAAACTTTTACCATTCTATTTAAGCTAAACCAAAAAGAGAAATAGTACCTAAACAGCCAACATCAACTCTTCTTGTCAAACATATTTTTTTATTATTTTTTTTTACCAAAAATCTTTTTAGCCTGATAGACATCTTTAAGATTTTAGGCTCATGATAAGTAAATATGGCATTAACTTTTAAATGTGCAAGTTTATATTCCACTAAGGGAACTTTAAAGAATACCTTCTCCATATCCACAGAAAGCTCAGCAAACCACTGTCTGGCATCTTTCTGCTGTACAACACAGGCTACATGTAGGCAAGCTGGAAAGAAAAGAAGAGACAAAGGCCCACATTTAATTACAAACATGTAATTTATGGACTCAAACCAAAGATAAAATTTTCACTGAAAATTTTCATGTGTATTTTCCAATATTGTTTTTAAAAACTGTATAGGTTCATATAATAGTTACCACTGACTATTCCATCTTCTATATAGAGAAAAAATTACTAGACTATATTAAAGTTTTTGACATCTCCAGCTCCTCACTGTGTGCTAGGCACGGTGCACTTGCCTTGAGAATCGGCCCGTTAGAGAGGGAATAAAATACAATGAGGATAAGGAAGCAGAGAAGTGATCTTTCAACAGTGATACAAGATAGTGGTTAAAATGTAACCAGAGCCCTGGCCGGTGTGGCTCAGTTGGTTGGAGCACTGTCCCAGAGATCAAAAGGTCACAGGTTCAATTCCCAGTCAGAGCACATACCCAGGTAGTGGGTTCCATCCCTAGTTGAGGGTTGGGGGGGCCCCACAAGGAGAAGGCAACCAATCAATGTTTCTCTCTCACACCCATGTTTCTATCTCTCTCTCTCTGAAAACAATGAAAAAATACCCCTGGGTAAGGATTAAAAAACAAAAAAGTAACCAGAAGTAGGTGTAATGGGAAAAACTAAAAACAAAACAAAAACCCCAGCCAATCGATATACTGATAAATTTCAATAGTACTGAACTATGTTTTGATATTTCAACTAAAAGTAGTGTTAATTTCCTCTGCTTTTTAAAGTTATTAGTATGTCAGCCCTGGCTGGTGTGGCTCATTGCACTGAGTGCCAACCTGTAAACCAAAAGGTCACCAGTTCGATTCCCAGTCAGGGCACATGCCTGGGTTGTGGGCCAGGTCTCCAGTAGCAGGTGCACAAGAGGCAACCACACATTGATGTTTCCCTCCCTTCCCTCTCTGTCTAAAAATAAATAAACAAAATCTTTTTAAAAAATAAATAGACTTATTAGTATATCAAATTAGGTGAAAACTGGGCACACTAGTATTGTGTTATAGTAATAGAGCTTAGAAAAAATGTAATACACCGTATATAACTATATACAACTCACAAAGATAGTAAAAATGTTCAAAGACAACAATCTACATCATAATTTTGCCCAATATAATTCCTACTGAGCAGCTTCACTATCCTGATCCCACACCAGCTTGTTCAGTTATGCTCCCTGATGTGGTCACACATATGACTTGCTAAGGATGACATTCTAGGCAAAGAGTGATTCAAATGTGAACTGACACAGTGGCTGCCCGAAGTCAAACAAAGTTATAAAATACAGCCTATGTCCAGGAGGGATTTAGAGGCAAAAAGACTGAAATTATAATAATAGGTAATTAAACACAGTGGAAAACACCATGATAAGGGTTTATGTAGGGTACATTAGAGATAGAAGAGACATCCTAAACCTAGCATGAGGTGATATCGGGAGTTTTGCTGAAGTGACACTGTTCCTAGAAAGGTGAAATCTGAGCCAAGTCTTAAACAATACAAGAAGTTGAGAGTGGGAACGGAGAGTGGTATGCACATAACTAGTAAAAAGAAGCTACAGACTTTATCCAAAAATTAACAGAAGCACTTAAAGTTTTAATTGGGGGACAAATCGTGGATCACAGTTTTTCTGCCTTGGCACTGCTGACATGGTGGGCTGGGCAACTCTTTGAGACTGGGTAGTATACTATAGGATACTTAGTAGCATCCCTGGCTTCTACCCACTAGATGCCAGTGACATCCATCATTGCTTTGACAACCAAAACCACTGCCAAATATCCCAAGGAACAATTATCTCTGGTTGAGAACCACTAGCCTAGCTCAAGTGTGAAGGATAGATTGGCTCTCTAAGAACAGGGATGCTGGAGGCCTATTGGTCAGGAAGTAGACTATCGTGGTAACCTGAACAGAAACGAGATGATGGCTATGAGATTACTAAAGGTATTGGTTACCAATACTCAACAATAGGTATTAGTTACTAACTAGATGGAGGAACCGAGGAAGATGAAAGAGGCTAACTGCTCCGTTTCCAAATAAAGTAACTAACTACTGCTATGCACCAAGCTAGTATAGACATAAAAGGAGCATATTTGGGGGCAAAGTAGTGTGCTCAGTCCTGTTCATGAGTCTGAGGTGCCAGTGAGATGCCAAGGCAGAATGACATATAGAATGACTGCTCAGGAGCAAGATCTTGGTTAAATGAAGAAATTAAATGTTTCAAAACCTAAGAAATAGAGGCCACAGGACTCAGTGAGACTACCTAGGAAGAATGAAGACAGGAGAAATAGCAAAGATGTGGCACAAGGCCTGATATTCCCTCTTTCCTATCTGTGCAGATCCCAGCATTCCTTCCCACTGAACCTAGATGCCACTTCAGAATCCTTCCAAATACAGTGCTTTCAAGGAGCCTCCAGTACTACAAAAATATAACTCATGCACCACCCCTAATGTAAGGATAAGATATATTAACATTTGAGGGCTAATTGAAAAAAGAGAAAACTAAGTTTGAACTGGTAAAGTATGGGGGCGAGGGATCAAGAGGATAGAATCATGGATACCAATAGAAAAAAAGAACAGGAATGAAAAGTAGTAAGTGCCCCTCTACCCCAAAGTATTAAGTGCCTAATATATGGCAGAAAATATTTGGTGCTCTACAAGGGATCTCATTTAATTTTTGTTACCAACTCTGTATGGAGTTGTTAGTATCCCCCACATTTTAGAATCAAGGAAACAAATTTAGGAAGTTCAGATAACTTCCCCACAATTACAAAGGAAGCAAAGTTTAAACCTAGAATCATCTGTTTCCGAAGACTGTGTTCTAACCCATTATAGTGTTGCCTTCCACAGATAATAGAATGGTAGCTAACCTCTCCCACCAAGAGGGCAATAAGGACGTCAGAGGCTCCTTTACTCAACCTCTGAGGACTTTTATTAGACTCATGAAGGAAGGGCCCAGTTATTTCATATAAGTTACAACTAATACTAGCACGCTTAATTCTGAACTTCTCCCCCTAGACAAACACTGGTTCAAATTATTTTAAACAATTTTTTTAAAACTTACCAAAAAAGGGGAATAGGGATATAATAATCCTGATTTGTGATAGTTGCAGTTCATATTATTGAAAGCTCACGTGTAAGGATTAGTCTATTACTTTATGAAACATAAAAATATAAAGTACAACAGGGTGAAATTCCTTTTAGAGTGACCTAAACAGGTTTATGACAATTTCACTAGTAAAGATAAGCCACACTTACATACCTAAAGCTATCATGAAAGGAGGATACAGTAGGCAAAGGTCCGTTCTGTAGGTATCATTCACTATCCTCCTATAGAAATGTAAATCATATTATTACTGAAAGCAGAACTACCTCATCTGACTGTACATTTTGCTCCAGAGAGGGTCGTAGTTCCCATCTTTGTACATATCATTTCTCTTTTATATTACTGAAGCACAGATATAAAGGTGAAAACATCAAGGGAAAAAGATGGATACATGAATGATTCAATAAGTAAGCATATTTTAATGAATAAAATTACAGCTCTATGTTTTAAAATTTAAAACCTCATAATAAATTTTAAACAGATTTTTTTCTAATTTGTCAAAAATTAGAAAATCAGATAGGAAACCAGAAATCATACAATGGATTAATATGCATGTTGAATACCACCAAAAAGTAGTCTGATAATTATGTGAACAGTTTGTTTTTCATAATAATCAACTTGAATGAGAATATTCATCAAATAGATAATTAAAAAATCCTTATCATTTTAACATTTGTACCAATATAGTTATTAAAATTCAGCAAGTAAATATTTTGTTCAACATCAAATATCTTGGGGCACTACTTTAATTACTTTAAAAATACTAAACTTAATATTTACTTGTCAATCTTCCTAGCTAATAACACGTTACACTATGAATAACTTCTGTTCTAATTACCATGCAAGGGGAAGCAACATGTCTTCTTGGCCCATGTCCTGCACATACTGGAGCAAAGGTCTATAGGGATGATACACTATCAAGCAACAATCCTAGAAACAGTTTAAAAAATGTGTATGTATAAAAACAGATTTATTAGAACACACAAAAAACTTATCATTACCCAACTGATTTGTAATTGTATATTCATATGTATTTCTCTAACTCATGCTCGCTTCCCTCTTATTTTCTTAAGAAAGCAGTATGGCAGCCCTAAACTCTACTATGATAGTGAAGGCAGTGCTCTCTCTGGAATATACCTTGGTAAATCGGTTGGCAGTCAGTCAGCATCCATTCCCTTAGAGACTCAAAGTGTCACATCTGCAACACACTGAAACCTCTTATTAGCCTATAAATCCATAATTCCCAACTGGAGGAGCAGAATTCTGCCAAAGACATAATCTATCTTTAAATAACACCACACACATACACAAATTGTGCAAATAATTGACAGTGGTTTAATGCCCTGACTAGTTTGCTTGTAATCCTTTTATTATAGTTACTATAGAACAGAAAAATATTTGAATCCTAAGTAGGATATACAAATTATTTTACAGGCTTTCAAGAGGATACACGTGATGATGCTACTAGGTACTATGATTTCACCACCATGTACCACTTGTATGGTTTTAAAATGCACCTCCCTACAAATAATTTCTTTAAAAAACTCTGACTTCACTAAATTTGAAAATAAGTTTTACTCTATTAATCACAGGGAAGATGTATACTTACCATTAGTTCTAAAAGATAGAATTCACATTCTAATATCTGTTTAAAAAGATTATAAATGTCAATATGAAACCAAATTAGATGAATCTATTTAGTCTAACAACAGTTTATAGACATAGTAATTTATCACAAATTTTTACTAAAATTTTTTAAATTAAGAAAATAAACATAGTAACTTATAATAGAATTAACATATACAATAAAATTACTTTTTATTACTACAATGATAGAAATTGTGATTATAAAGCATTTTAATCCCTAAAAAAAGCCAGCCTTTTTTTAAGGCTGCTCATATATAAGGCTGCTCAGAATAAGAATGCTCATATAAGCATACTTATTTTTATTTAAAACATCCTGTATAAACTTCAGGTTTTCCAATGTACTTTCCATTCAACAAATGCAAAAATGCAATTATCTTAAATGTTATTCTTATTATATTATAAATCAGTAAAAGGAAAGAATACCAAAAAATGAAACCAAAAAAATACAAGTTAAATGGAATGAAGAATCCCTTGAAAGGTGGAAAGAACATGTCTATTAAAATGTCAATAGAGCCCTGGCTGGTGTGACTCAGTGGATTAAGTGCCAGCCTGCAAAATGAAAGGTCCCTGGTTCAATTCCCAGTCAGGGCACAGGCCTGGGTTGCAGGCCAGGTCCCCAGTTGGGGGTGCACAAGAGGCAACCACACACTGATGTTTCTTTCCCTCCCTGTCTCCTTCCCTTCTCTCTCTAAAAATAAATAAATAAAACCTTAAAAAAAAAAATGTCAATAGACATGATCTTCTGAAACAATATAAAATTTCAAATATGGTTTTCATACTATTCCATTATAGCAGCTTCAGCTGCACATCAGTATCACCTGGGAGCTTTTAGAAAATACCAGTCCCCAGGCCTCAAGCCTGAAAATTCTCATTTAGTTGGTCTGTAGAGGCCCAGACACAGTATCATTAAGTTCCCGAAGTGATTTAATGAGCACCCAAGGTCGTATAACCACTGCTATGAGTTATCTTTAAAAATAGGGGAAGCAATTAACTGTGATTTCTTTAAAGTCTATATTGTAGTATTCAAAACTGCCATTTCTAGACTATTCAGTTTAATATAAAATGGAGCTAATCTAAATGCAATTTTCACAAATAGCTTTACTTTATACAATATACTTACATGGTTCATCCTATAAGGAAATTCCTTTGGAAAGGCATATGAAAATCTAGTTTTTACTGCAGAAAACAAAAAACAACTTAAACTGAGAAAATGAGAAAGTGAATTAACCCCAAATTTCTTTAATACTATGTAGAATATTAGAGGTAATGCTAAATCATTTTTATTTTTAGTAGGGCGCCTGGAGATGCTTAGAAATCCAGATTATTTTGTTTCTAGGTGAGGAGAAAGAATGAGTGGCAGGAAGCTCCAGACTCCCATCTATATACAATACAGAGCCTTAATTACATGTTTAATATATTAAGATTCTGCAACTTAAAAAATAAAAGAATTAGAAAAAAAATCACTGGGTTTTATCATCTCTAACATCTTCCCAGCCCTAGAACAGTCTCTTCTCTAGCGCCATTTCCATATAATTCCCACACAACTGGACAAATTACAGAAAGTGTTAGTCATAAAGATAAAATATAATTTTTTCTAGGAATAATTTTTATATAGAGTTCTTAAAGCAATAACTTGCACCTGCTAATTTAACTTAGAAGTAATATGTTCACAAATATATACGTATATATTTGTAAACATATATAAATATAATTGGAAGGATAATGTAACCAAAAAATGTTGAGTGTTTGTCTCTGTGATTTAAGGAGTTTTACTCATCTGTACTTTCTAAACTTTTTATAATAAATAGGTATTTGTTTATCGAAAGATACATTTCAATAAAAGCATGAATGAATGTACTAGATGCATTAGAAGGGAATCACTATATGCACAGCCAACACCTAAGGAATGGATGTTTATGCTTCCTATACTTAAGGGTGGACTTAGCCACATAAAGTATTTTAAATTCTTCTACATGGGGGGATTTGTCTCTTCTCCCCCATTTATTTAATCATTTATATCAGTATAAACTCACGGGTATTTATTTTGCACTTTGGGTTATAATCCAATATTAATTTTTTTTATTTTGTTGCTGAAATTCTTCCAGCTTTGGCCACTGAGGGCTCTTTCAGTTGGATTGTGTGTCTCTTTAACATATCCCAATTAATGTAGGCTATTAGTTTTGGTTTTGAGTACTTCCTGACTTACTGGCACTATAAGATGCTCTAGGTCCATCTTGTATTTTTCCTGCCTCAGTCTTAGAATCAGCCAACTCTTCAAGGATCCCTAGCTCCTTTTATTAGAGAATGGTATTAAACACAAATATTGGAGCACTAGGCGAACTCATTGCTTATAGACCCTCTTAACTGACAAAGCCTACACACACACACACACACACACACACACACACACACACACACACTCATTCACACACACATAAATCCATGTATCTATACATTTTATGTATATCTATGTAAAGGTAAATGCAGTTCATACTGATGTCTCTAACCCTAACTGGTGACCACATTGATCATTCTGGTCTCCTCTCCTTGCTTATCTGTAAATTCCCATTCTAGCACTGAGAAACCTAGCTCTTAACATCTGCCATCTATTTGCCATGAATATATCCATGTAGTGAAACTGTTCAACTTCACCATACATTTGTAGCAGTATCAGAACTGTTAACAAGTTACAATGCTTATGTACACTTCCTTTTGCCTTTAGTCTTACAGACTATACTCATTTCCAAAGTTAGGTAAGCAACTCCCCTCTCCAACCCTCTTCACTGAGGTTGTTACATATATTTATAATATAGTTAGATTCCCCTTTTCTCAAAACCTACTCACTTCTTAATTTTTTGTTATCTGGTTTCTACCCTCACCCCACAGTGTCTAATGACACCTTGTTCTCCCCCAAAGATCACAAATCCAAAGGTCTAGCTTTTTTCTTTGGAACACATCTATGTAGCACAAGACACTACGTAACTCTATCTCTTTCTTAAAATTTATCAACTCCCAAATTTCTATCATTGGCTTCACATTTCTAAGAGTATGTTGTACTGATACATTTACACCTGGAATGTCTAAGATTAAACTTACTTCTTTTTAGAACCCACTTATTCTCTTCTCCTGGTACTACCTTCACTTCCTAAATGCTCAGGCATGAAACCTCAAAAATCATTTTTGACTCTTCTTTATTTTTTAAGTATATTTTATCAATTATGCTATTACAACTGTCCCACTTTCCCCTTTACCCCCTCCACCTGGTACCCCACTTTTCTCCAGCAGAACCCCTAGTTCCTGTTCATAGGTCGTGAGCGTAAGTTCTTCGGCATCTCCATTTCCTACACTATTCTTAACCTCCCCCTGTCTATTTTGTACCTACCAATTATGCTGCTTAATCCCTGCACCTTTCCCCCCATTCTTCCCCTTCCCTCTTGCAACCCTCTAAATGACCTCCATACCTATAATTCTGTTCCTGTTCTGGTTGCTTGCTTAGTTTATTTTGTTTTTTAGATTCAGTTGTTGATAGTTAATTTGTTGCATTTTTTAATGTTCATGGTTTTGATCTTTTTGTTAATTAAGTCCCTTTAACATTTCATGTAATAATGGCTTGGTGATGATGAACTCCTTTAGCTTTACCTTGTCTAGGAAGCACTTTATCTGCCTGCCCTTCAATTCTAAATGATAGTTTTACTGGATAGTGTAAAAATTTTGGTTGTAGGTCCCTGCTTTTCATCACTTTGAATACTTCTTGCCAATCCCTTTTTGCCTGTAAAGTTTCTTTTGAGAAATCAGCTGACTGTCTTATGGGAACTCTTTTGTAGGTAATTCTCTGCTTTCCTCTTGCTGCTCTTAAATCCTTTCTTTTCAAGAGTTCCACTGACTCTATCATTCAAATCTAGCTTGCTTGTTCTTGCTGAGTGTCAAAACATTATTTTAAGCCTTTATTAGTGTTCACCTGGATTACTTCAATAACTTAAAATAATTTTTTTCCACCTTAAAACTGTTAGCTTTTATTTCTCATAGCACCATGCAGAGACAGCATTCACTAGTTTGTAGTTTTATATATATTCATGGTAAAATGTACCTTACATAGCATTTACCGTCTTTAACCATTTTTTAAGTATACAGTTCAATATATCAAGTACATTCACACTGTTGTGCAACCATAACCACCATTCATCTCCAGAACCCTTTTCATCTGGCAACAATGCAACTCTACACTCATTAAACAATTACTGCCGTTTTACCCTCCCTCCGGCCCCTGGCAGCCACCCTTATACTTTCTATCTCTATTAACTTGATTATTCCAGGTACCTTATAAAAGCGGACTCATATAGTATTTATCTTTTTGTGACCGGCTTATTTTGTTTATCATAATGTCCACAAAGTTAAGCCATGTTGTAACACGTAAAAAACCTCAATTATGTGTCTAGTTCAATTCTTACTCTCCCTCAATTCATCTGACATAATTCTGTCAGATTCACCATCCTGATGCACAATTCTGGAATCACCCTCATGTGGAAAATAAAGCTTTCAAAGGTATCACCACTGCCAACAATGAAATGCAGATTCCTTACCAAAGGTGTTCCATTACCTGGCATTAGCCAATTAGGGCATTCCCCACTACTTCCTTAGTCAACATTCACTGAATGTGAATCTATTAGCTTTCCCTATTTTTGACCCAACTGTTCAATGTCTCTAGACTGTTCTTCCCCTGTATTTCTCCAGGTTCAAATTTTATCTTTCTTTACCAAATTCTACTTAAGCCTTTCTAGATTCATCTAAAAAACAATCTTTTCAAAATCAAATAATTCACTGCATTCTCTGTAAGTCTCTTGTGACAATTATTTTCTTCTGTATTAATATTTGTATAGCATGTCTTACTCTCTTGCCTTCCAGTTCCATGTATTTATCTTTGTGTCCACCCCTGCATGCAGTATGGTAATTTCCAGTGACCAAAATGCTGCTGTTCATGATACAGCAGTCACTAAAGTTCAATGAGTATTATGGGCTGAATTGTGTGTCCCCCCTCCCTACAAATTCGTATATTGAAGCCCTAACCCACTATGTGATTATATTTGGATAGGGCCTTTAAAGAGGTAATTAAGGATAAATGAGGTCATAAGGTTGGGGCCCTAATTCAATAGTACTGGTGTCCTTTTAAGAGAAGAGACACTATGGGTACAGGTGCACAGAGAAAGGGTCATGTGAGAAAACAGCAAGAAGGTGGCCATCTGCAAGCCAGGGAGAGAGGCTTCAGGAGAAACTGATTTGTTGATATCTTGATCTTGGACTTCCAGTGTCCAGAACTGTGAGTAAATAAATTTCTGCTGTTTAAACCACTCAGTCTGATATTTTGTTATGGCAGCCCCAGCAAATTAATTCACTGAAAAAGGCACTGTTCGAAGAGCTTTATCATTATTTACTCATTTGATCCTCTCAAAAGCCCTATGACATAGATATTATTAACATCCTCATCTTCCAGACGAGGAAACTGGGACATAGAGAGATTACATTTTGTACAACTTATCACATAACACTGGAGCTGAAATTTAAAACCTAAGTTGTCAGGGCCTATATAATACACTATAAAATTTATGAAACAAAGACAATAGTCTACTATAAAAGTTTCTATTCATTGAAAACCAAACACTCTTGTGAATGTATCTTTTAAGTTTTTGCATGAGAAACAAACAAACAAATCTTGGTAATAGGTGTCTTATATATTAAAAAATATATAACTTCTAAAAAATTTGGAAAGCAGAGATTAATAATGTAAGAAGAAAATAAGGTCCTTAAAATTTAGAACTCAGAGATGAGCACTGTTACCATTCTAGATATTTTCTTCTTGTTGTTTCTCATTAAAAAAATAATGATTTGATTCTCCAGAGGGAGTTCAATGCTTCATCAATGTCTATATTACGTTCAGGGGCAAAACTATTCTTCCATCCTCAAAAAAGTAAGATATGGCACAGTAAAGATTAAATTAGATTTCACACTCTTCTCAGAAAGAGGAATGGCCCCAAAATATAAAATTATCCTGGCTCACAAACTTAAAACACAAAAGCATTCTTCTGCCTCTTCTATGTAGGACCACAGAAATAAAAATAAATAAATAAATAATCTAATTTTCTTTTGTTAAGTGATGCCATTTTGTTTAACCTATGAAGATGGAGCATAATATAATGTTAATAACTTTGTATACAATACTTTACAATTGTCACTTTACAATGTTATTTCCTTTACTGTCATAACTCACAGGCAGCCAAACCCCATCTTTTTACAAAAGAACCAAGTCCAAAATGTAAAGCAACTTGCTCAAGATTATGTACCTGCTGTTTAGTGACAGAACAATTAGCTGTCCTGACTGAAGTCAGTATTTTCTGCCTACACCATGTTTTTCAATATGGAGAGAAAATACATTGTCATCAAAGACATACATTACAGTAGCTAAAGAAGTAGTTTATTCCACCCAGAAGAATGACACAAAGGCTGGTCGTTAGAAAGCAATAAAATACAATAAAATAGGCAAATAATTTTAATTTACTCTTATTATGAAATTAAGAACCACTGAGTCAGTGTTTTTGGATCATTAGTTACTACCCATTTTTTAACATTAAAAGTAATGTCTTAGTCTTAATACTATAAGTAGTTTTCAAAACTTTGTATTTTATTTTTTAGTCAAATACATAGCCATAACAGTGACCTCAGGAGATTTACTTTTTATTTATTTTTTTATTGCTTATGCTATTAGTTTTCCCTGCTTTTTCTCCCTTTTCCCACCTCTCCCCTACCTCAGTCAATACCCAAATTGTTGTCCATACCATGAGCCATGCATAAATGTTCTTTGGTGAATCCCTTTAGCCTCTTTCATCCAGTTCTAGCCCCTAACCCCACAGCTGTCAGTCTACTCCATGTATTTATGCTTCTGTTGACCTCAGGAGATTTAATAAACCCAACTAATCTGTCACAGGTCTTATAAACTGAAAAACATTTATTCCACATGGAGTTTTCCTTAGAATTACATCCTTCAGGTAGGATATACTTTTTGCACTTACATACAGAAGTAGCAGCAGAAATCAATCTTGTATTTGAGACTACTCCAAATTCCTAGAGAAAGAAAAATGGGTAAGATCAGGTACACAGAAACCCAATGAACCTAAAGGTATCTGAGGTCCATTCAAAACAGAATTTCCCGTGTGTCCCCCCATGATTACAGTCTTCTATATGTTTGAGGTACGATGTACTTGAACCTCTAAATGTATTACTTTTCCTTAAAACTGCTACAATTTAAGACAAGTATTTAGATAATGTCATAATTTAACATCACTGACAGGTACCAAATTAGAAACCAAGCCTTAAAGTGACATGACAGTTTTCTGCACTCAAATTAGTTTCCAAGGAGATTTTTTTAGATTCTACACTTAACTGCAAGAATATTAAGTATGCTTTCTGTTCAATTAGACCCAGACTAACAGAAATAACTCATGCCATTTAATAAAACAATTGAATTTCCAAAGAAGATAAACTTTAATATCACCAAAAGAACTAAAAAATACCGCACAATTATTCTTCTCGGAACAGGAAGAGAAGAATATAATAGTATAAGATTTTCGATCTCAGTTCCCATTTCCTCTTTGAACTTAATATGCCACCAGTGTAAAAATGACTAAAATTTATGAGGTGATCCACCTTACACACATTTCCTCTTTTAATCTGATTAATCTACCAAGATCACTAAAGCCTTCATTTCATTTTAAAACAGAAAAATTAAGAATTCATTCCTTATTCTACAAAAGAAACTAAGCTAAATATAATCTATTCAAATACGTTCAACCTGTATCCTTATCCTTGGGGGAAGGGGTAGCAGGGGCACATATATGTGTATATACAGGGTCTGGCACAAATAACACCCCTCTTTTTATTAAAAATCATAAGCATGTAATTCTGTAACATAGCAATATCACACTCAAGCACACCATATGATATTTTAGGTGAAATGCTCAAATTAAAACTATAAATTATTACAGCCATATTATTACCCTACCAACTACGCTCAAGCAGGCCTTAGTTCTGCCGGACCCTGTATATCTATCCATATTCACATTTAAACCTCAAACTATAAAAACTAAAACTAAAAAGTAAATACCTGATGCCCAGGATGGTGTGGCTCAGTGGATTAAGTGCTGGCCTGTGAACCAAAGGGTTGCTGGTTCAATTCCCAATCAGGGCACATGCCTGGGTTGTGGGCCAGGTCAGGTCCCCAGTTGAGGGGGGTGGTGCATGTGAGAGGCATCCACACATTGATGTTTCTCTCCCTCTCTTTCTCCCTCCCTTCCCCTCTGTCCAAAATAAATAAATAAAATCTTTAAAAAAAAGCAAACACCTAAGACATAGCACTGTTTCCATATACGTAATTCCTACACCACTGGATAAAATGGAAAGATTTGGTCATAGTTAGACTTAAAAAAAAAATAGTGCTATAACCAACTATGAACAGATACATTTTTTCTAGGAAGAATTTTTTATCCAAAATTCTTAAAGTGAAAACTTTCCCCAATATATGGTAATATAAAACAGGATTCTACTTAGAAAATCATACAACAAAAAAATACTAAAAAACTAGACAAATTAAAATCCCCAAGTTAACCCTGGCTGGTATAGCTCAGTGGATTGAGCGTGGGCCTGCGAAGCAAAGGTTCTCTGGTTTGATTCCCAGTCAGGGAACTGGGCTGTGGGTCAAGTTCTCAGTAGAGAGTGTGCAAGAGGTCACCACATATCGATGTTTCCCTCCCTCTCCTTCTCCTTTCCTTCCCTTCTCTCTAAAAATAAATAAATAAATAAATAAATAATCTTAAAAAAAAATAAAATAAAATCCCCAAGTTAATCTGTAAGAGAAGTATATGAAGTGGTAAAGGGAGCCAATTATACGGTGATGGAAGACGATGTGCTTTGGGCGGTAAGCACACAATACAATATGCAAATCATGTATCACAGAAATGTACACCTGAAACTATACAACTCTATGAACCAATGTCACCCCAATAAATTTAACAATAAAAAAAGTTTATAAAAATTTTGTCTAAGTTCCCATACTGGCTGTGTTTCAGAAACATAAAATTACATGGTAGTATTTAGAAAAATCACCCCCATAATACAAGACTTTTATAAACATTTTGTTTTCTATTAAAGAAGTTAAAAACAAAGCTGGTTCTGCCTCCTTAAACTATCACTTACAATTAAAAACCCTAAAACCTCTAGAAAGCTTGTCTTAATTTAATTTCTAGAGTAATCTCTCATTGTTTTTGGTAATAGGTAAGAAAGATGTTATAAATAATCCTAGATAAAGGCTAAAACAAAATTCAAAATGAGTATCAAAAAGAATGTATACTTACTAGGTTAAAATTACCTTCAATTTTCAAGAATAGAAAGTACTATTCTAAAGACATAAGCTAAAAATAGAAACATAAGTATCATAATGCTAAAACTGCATGGATTATTTTTATTTATTTATTTTCAGACAGAGGGGAAGGGAGGGAGAAAGAGGCAGAGCAACACCAATGTATGGTTGCCTCTCACGTGCCCCCTACTGGGGACCTGGCTTGCAACCCAGGCATATACCCTGACTGGGAATTGAACCGGCAACACTTTGTTTTGCAGGCCAGAGCTGAATCCGCTGAGCCACACCAGCCAGGGCTGCATGGATTATTATGTAACCCAGTCAATATAGCTACTATTGCCTGGATTTTACCTGAGCCCTCTCAAAAATACTGAAAAGGTAAAGGTGAGCAGAGATTTGGTTTTAGCTGCAAACTGCCATCTCTCTTCTCTCTCCCTCACCTAATTTCTATATTCTTATTGCCCAAATGATTCCTTATTAGAATCTACATAGCTAGGGCCACCCCCAATCCTTGCCTTTCCTCTTGCTTTCCCTATGGCTGGGTAGGCAGCCAATCATCAGAAGGTAGGGAGGGAAGATAGGACATAGAAAGCAAATGGAGGAGGGACACTGTCCAGTTATAGCAAGAATCTGTAGCACTTATAGACTACTACTTAGTGCCAAATAACAAATATCTTAGAAGGAGTACAGCAAAGTAGTTAAGTGCATGGGATTAGGAGCTAGACTCCCAGGGTTCAAATACTGAATTTGAAGCTTACCATCTCCATGATCTTTGGCAAGTTTCTCAACCTCTGTGGCTCACTTTCCTCATTTATATAACTATATGTCTCTTTGTTATGAAAATTAAGTCAGTTATAGTTGTGAAAGTATTTAAAATAGCACTTTAAACATAGTAAGTGCTATGTGTTTATTAAATGAATAAAAGATGTGTGAATACTTCTTTGATTTTGTACAAATTTTAGTATTTTGCATAAATCACCATCTGTTATTATTTTTACATAGGTAATCTGAAAACTGGGGCAGATTTGCCAACTCACATTGACTATACTTTAATAAAAAACAGAAAATTATTGCATACCTCTACTTTGGATGCCAAAAACACACATGTAGGAGCCATTAATACAGGATCTATACTTTTCAGAGAATACCTAAGAAATAAAACAAAGTTAAATGTAGAAAACACACTGGAAAAAAATCAAGATAACTCTATAGCAAGCACATGATTCATCTATACTAAGGTTCATCAAAATTAGATAAGAGTTTCAAATAAATATAGCATTCCCAAAATAAAACAGTCCTACCTGGCATAGAATCTCTTGAAATAGACTGTAGCAGTGGCAATAACTTGTTGTCTTAATTTAAGATGTTCACCTAATGCTTGGATAACTAAAAGAAAAATAAAGTTTTAAATGTATCTTCTGGTATCATTATAATATTAACATTGAACAATAAGTTCCATGTGGCTAAATCATAATTATATTCATTTTTAACGAGAAAAACCTACATATGTTAGAAAGCTCTACTTGGATCACAGTGCTAATACTAGAACTTACAAATTTGTTTTAAAATACAGATATGCATAAACAACAACAAAAAATAGAAATTGCCCCACAACAAACACTATTGTTGGATTAAGGAGGATGAATGATAGGCATTTCTCCTCTACCTTCTAAAAATTTTCAATGCCTTTCATATAACCTTTAGAATATAAAAAGAAAAATATTTAACACCTATCAAACTCACTTTATTGATTTATAAAGTATATTTAAAAATCCATAATGAATTTTCAAAACAACAGAGAGGTAGGTTTGCAGAAGAGTAAACTGAAGGTTAGAAAGACCACGTGACAAAGCCAGGATGTGGCAGGGCAAGGATCTTCTGCCTCTAAACCCTCTTCCCACAAAGCAAACTTGTAAGATAGCACTGCCCAATATAGCATGTCAAGCCAAAGAACCATTTATTCTGAAAGTAATCTTCTTTAGCCAATCTTAAATTGAGCTTAATAATGCATGATAAAGACTTAGAAGTATTAACGAGTACTTTGAAACTAACCTGAATATCTCTGCCATTAAGATTTAAAAATAACTGCCCTGGCTGGCGTAGCTCAATGGATTGAGCGCAGGCTGCAAACCAAAGCATTGCAGGTTCGATTCCCAGTCAGGGCACATGCCTGGGTTGCGGGCCAAGTCCCCAGTGGGGACCACATGAGAGGCAACCACACATTGATGTTTCTCTCTCTCCTTCTCCCTCCCTTCCCCTCTCTAAAAATAAATAAATAAAATAAAAAAAAGATTTAAAAATAACTTTATTTAGATCACTTAAAAAGATTAAATGAATATGAGTTGTAAAAAGATTACATGTGTAAATAAAAATGTTAAATAGGTAAAATGGATAGGCTGTTGAACATTTCACATTCAAAAGTTTTGTAGGGTGTTGGGGAAGGAGGTGATCTTCAATGTTTATTTTAAAACAAAATTCTTGAACTTAAAAGAAAACAATAAAAATAAAAATGTTAAGTAGGGACTAAAATAGCTCATCACAAATTACCAAACAAAAACATTTTAGTTCAGAGTTAATCAACAGTATCATTTTAACTAATTTTTTAAAAAGTTTACCATTTGTAAAAAATATTTGTAATTTCCAATATTCTTCTTCTGAGAGAAACTTTAAATCCTTTTGGCGTTCCTTCAACAGATCTTGTTTATCCAAAATCCATTGCAAACTGGAAGAGAAGCAAAGATGTCAAAACATGTTATAGAAAATCAAATAACAAAGTTATAGAAAACATTCTAATATTAAACAAGTTATTAATATTCTGAGAAATACAAAGTACACATAACCCTGAAAGACAGTATTTTCCACACTTCTTGAAGCTCCAACACTGAGAAATATCTCACTAATAAGTGTAACTATGCCCTGAAAAAAAAAACTACTATAATTTCCATCTTCCTTCTCAGTCTGTCACTAGCTTTACTGTATTTCATTGATTCTAAGACTTTGGTATCAACATGCATCTTACAATCGGTGATCCTTAGCCTTTTTTTTTTAACTGGCAGCATGTTTTTTCTTGCTTAGTGATACATAAAATAATGGTGAAATTATTTGGCACCAATCGACGGTGCCCTGAATTTGAGATATATATCTTTCTCAGTTGTTCATGGGTAACTAAAGCACTTATTTTCCCTGCCTCACAATTCCAATCATGTTAAAAGCTGCTTCAGGATTTATTCACTGATAACCTCCTTCCTTCTGCCTAGTTGTCTACTATTTTTAATCAAAGATATGAAATTGACATGATCCTCCAAAAAACTATTCTGCAACTTTCTTCTGTCACTCAGTATGTAATGGAAATTCTTTTGTCACTGAATGTATTATTCAGCATCCTTTTAAATTGCTGCATAGCATTATGGATGAATCATTTAGTTAATCCCTATTGATGGGTATGTAGGTTAATTTTTTCACCATTACAAGTAATATTTCAACAAGTATCTTCCTCATTTATCCTTATGTATTTGATTAATAACATATTTAGAATAATTTCCTAGACCTGATGGGACAGTTTTGCTGGTATCTTTGATATAAATTGTCATTTAAGTTCCATTAAAAGTTATACCAATTTCCATTCCTATTAAGAGTACATGGGTATGTCTTAAAATATTTAACCCTATGGGTTATTGCCAATCTTTTAAATAATTTACAACTTAAAGACAAATTAGTATCTTACTATTTTTTTAAGTGTAAATCTGAGGTTAAACATTTTCCATGTCTTTATTGGCCAAATATAGTTCTTCTGTACATTATAATTCTAATATTAGACCATTTTCTAATGATAGTCATATTTTTCATGTTTAAGAGATTCTTCTGATCTAAAGTTTCTATATTATAGATAATAAATATTTGTCAAATATGCTGCAAACATTTCTCAAGTTTAGCATGATCTCTCAATATTTAGTTATTTGTAATACAGAAATCTCAATCACTTATATATTGAAATCTACCCATATTTTACTTTGACTTTATGCTTGTCACGCATGAGAAGGGCAGCCCTGACACAAAATTTTTAATATATACACACACATTTACTCATATTTTCTAATACCCTTAAGGCTTTTTTCTTTCAATTTGTGATCCATCTGGAATTTATTTTGGTACAGACAGTGCAGAGCTCCAGCTAAATGTTTGTCAAATGGTCATCCAAATGTCACCAAAGTATTTTCTAATGTTTAATTTTATCAGTTTTTGAATCTTCTTTATAAGTTCCCATTTTTTAATTTTATTTTTTCTATGCCATACTATTTTAAAACATATAAAATTAAATAATTAAAATCTAGTATGGAAAATACCCCCTTCTTGCTACTATTCTTCAGAAAATTTCTGGCTATTCTACTACAATTACTATTCTAAGACCTGAATATCAAATCCCAAGAAAGGAAATCCATTCAAAATTTTGTCTGGACTTGCATTAAGTTTAAAGATCAATATAGGGAGAAATGATACCTTTACAATGTGAGAATTCAAACTCTGCTTATTAAAATTTTTATGTTCCACTATACAATTAAAATTTTTTCTTCCTACCCTGGCTTGTGTAGCCCAGTAGATTGAGCGTGGGCCTGCAAACAAAAGGGTCTCAGGTTTGATTCCCAGTCAGAGCACATGCCCGGGGTTGCAGGCCAAGTCCCCATTTGGGCGTGCATGAGAGACAACCACACACTGATGTTTCTTTCCCTCTCTTTCTTCCTCCCTTCCCCTCTAACAATAAATAAATAAAATCTTTTAAAAAACTTCTTCCTGTGCAGGTCCTGTACATTCCTTAAATTTATTTTTAAGTATCTTGCATTTTCTGTTGCTACTGTAAATTATATTTATATTGTTAATTTAATAGAAAGCTTTCTATGTTTATATTTGTAATTGGTAATGTTATTAAATCTTTGTTATTTCTAATTTTTCAATTAACTCAATTTTCTAATTTTATCTCCACATACTGATACTGATATTTTATCCTTCTTTTTATATCTCATTCTATCAACTGCATTGAGTAGTAGACTCAGAAATATGTTAAACAGACACAATAGTTTTCCTAATGTTTCACCATTAAATATCTCTTGTTGATGTTTTGATGTTTTTATCATGTTAAGAAAACACCCGACAGCCCTGGCTGGTGTGGGTCAGTGGACTGAGTGCCAGCCTGCAAAGCAGAAGGTCACTGGTTCCATTCCCAGGGCACATACCTGGGTTGCAGGCCAGGTCCCCAGTAGGGGGTGCTCGAGAGGCAACCACACATTAATGTTTCTCTCCCCCCCTTCTCCCTCCCTTTCTCTCTAAAAATAAATATTTTTTTAAAAAAAGGGAAAACATCCTATTTGTTTTAGTAAGAGCATTAGTCAAGAATAGGTATTGAACTTTTATTAGGTATCTTTTTGATGCCTTCATTGTTTATTAACAGATATGCTAATATTAATTATATTCTATAACAAAAATGCTGTCATTTAAAAAAATTTTAAGGTAATGTTGGGCTCCATTTGTTAATACTTTATGATGGTTGCATCAATACTCAAAAGTGAGACTGTTTTTAGTGCTACTTTTGCTAGATTTTACCAGTGTTATTGCAGCTTCATAAAGAAAACTGAAAAGCTTTCTTTCTTTGAATGTGAACAGAAATAATTTCAATAGCAGACTCTCTTGAAAAGTGAGAAAAAAATTAGCCATAAAATAATTTGGGCCTGGAGCATTTTTTAAGGAGCAGTTCTTTGGTAACTTTTAAAAGTTGTTTTGACTTTCAAATTTATTACCATGGAAATACATTTATACATTTGGGAGATAACCCAAATGTGTATCTGAGTTTACTTACTTTTCTTATTCCTAATTTTGTATTATTGCATTATCCTTTTACCTTGATTCAACTAGCACTAGTTCAGTATGTTTTCATTTTACCTTCCGAAGAATCAACTCTTACAATTTCTGACCATTTTTTCTTCTAATAAATATCAGTGTTAGTTTTTTTTCCTTTTTTAAAAAAGATTTTATTTATTTTTATACAGAGGGGAAAGGAGGAAGGGAGAGAAACATCAATGCGTGGTTTCCTCTTAAATGCCCTCTACTGGAGACCTGGCCCACAACCCAGGCACGTGCCCCGACTGGCAATGGAACCAGCAACCCTTTGGTTCACAGGCCAGCACTCTATCCACTCAGTCACACCAGCTAGGGCAATATCAGTGTTACTTTCATTCTTTTTTTTTCTGAGGTGTATTTCCTTTTTAGTATTCTTATGGAGAATATTTTATTCATATTCTCTCTCAATTATTCAGGATATTGATTTTTCTTGTAAATTTGGCTTTAGCTACAATATATGGATATATCTTGATCTCATTATTTCTTCAATATTACATAATTTTCAATTTCCCCTTTGATACAATAAAGCATCCAGAGCGGGTTTTACACTTTTAATAAAAAAAAAAAGATTTTATTTAGTTTTAGAGAGGGGAAGCGAAGGAGAAAGGGAGAGAAACATCAATGTGTGGTTGCCACTGGAGTGCTCCCTACTGGGCACCTGCCCTGCAACCAAGGCATGTGCTCTGACTGGAATCCCACTGGCGAGCGACCCTTTGGCTTACAGGTCGGTACTCAGTCCACTGAGCCACACCAGCCAGGGTTATCCTTTTAGTTTTTATTACCTGTTCATTAATTCATTCAGCCTACCAGTCAGTATTTAGTGACCTTCTAGTATGACTGCATCATGATCAAAGAATGTGTTGTTCTAATACAACTTTCTGAAAAAAAGCTGTAATTTGCTCTGTTCCAGGATTATCAGTATTTTCATCTCCACAGTCATTTTATTAAAAAAAATAAACTTCACAAATATTTAAGCCCACACAGTACATAGTATAAACTCAGAAGATTTAAATACCACATTTCATGAAATTTAAGATGACTCTGCTTTTAAGATTCACCATTATTTCATGTACTAAGAAAGAAAATGCTATCCTGCAATGTTAAAATGTGCACCTTAAAGCCATGAAATACAGCATATTTCATGTCAACTTTCCTTTCACCAAAATCACCTAAAACAATGGTTTTCGTAATTATTTTGTGTGTCTTTTCAGAACTGTCTTCTCTTTCATACTTGTTACCTGTTGCAGACCAGGGACTCCATGATTCTCAAGGAATCAGAGGAAGGCAAAGTGTATCCCTTCCACCAGGACCATTTCAACTAGGAGGCAAGGGTAGTTTCAAAAAACACATTTGATGTTATAATAATTTTATATTTGAAAAGTGAAAAAACAATTGTTTTTATAAAAGAGATCCTGCCCCCGTTTTGATAACCATTCTCACTATGGCATAATGTTTATCAAAAGAGGAGCATAATCTGCCCTGGCTGGTGTAGCTCAGTGGATTGAGCGCCGGCCTGTGAACCAAAGCATCAAGGTTCGATTCCCAGTCAGGGCACATGCCTGGGTTGCAGGTCAGTTCCCAGAGGGGATGCATGAGAAGCAACCACACATTTATATTTCTCTCCCTCTCTCCTTCCCTTTGCCTCTAAAGATAAATAAATAAAATTTTAAAAGAGGAGCATAATCTTTAAGTTGAAGAAGTCTATAAATTCTGACAAACAGCTAGCTAGCTGTCAATTCTCTCACCTTCCTTCAAAGTTATCAGAATACCTAAACTTTCTCTATTTTAATTTTTCCCAAGCAAATGTTTCAATGAATCAGTGTAAAATAAAAATATCAGAAGTAAAACTTCTATAGCATTTCATCTCCACAGAATTACTCCACAGCAAGAGAAGAATCTGCATTTCTGAAAATAGGTTTCCAAGCCCACTGTTTCTTTTTTCCTGCAAAGGGCTAAAAGAAAGAATGAACAATGGAATCCACCTTTTCCACAGAATCAAAATTTAAATTACAGTTACTAATGCTCTCGGCATTAAAAATACCTTACACTACGGTATAACCTTTGTCAGGTTGTGTTTATCTTTCAACTGCGCAGTCTAGTCAAACCACCTTCCTGACTGCTTAAACAAATGTATTCAGGGGAAAATGTTTTTAATATTACTCAGGCTCTTCCATGGTCACTGACAGAAACAAAAACTTAATCATGAAAAAGGTTAAAGAAATCAGCAACGTCATTGAAAAAATACACTCCTAAAACATAAGGTACAGGCTAATGAAATGGATAAAATTTGAGAGCACCTGCCCTATACCTTATCAACATAACACTCCACGTAGACATGGAGTAGTGGCAGGAAGCAGTTAGTGAAACATGACTGACTCCCCCCTCTCCTCGGAATATTAAACCCACTCAAGAGAGGAGATGAGTAACAAAACACTACGATACCGACCCACTGATGAGATCCTTAACAAAAAGTGAACCGCAACTGTCCTGAACAGCCAGCGTCACAGTCCTGAACCCTGTCATACTACCCATACCTTTGCCCTTCCCATCTCATCCCACCCCACCGCCCTTCCAGGCCTAGCTAATCCAAGAATCTTAAACTCTGGAACCTTCCCACCTCGCAGACTGACTCCCCTTCCCCCGCGCTTCCCGCTCACTTATCATTCCCTCCCCCCCGGCCCGAAACCGGCCAAAGGGCGGGGAGAGGGGAGTAGCCAGAAAGAGACGCATCCCGCTTCCGGCCACAGCCGCACCAAGGGAGACTCCGCGGCGTTCCGGACAGGGGCTGGGATCCAGGGACACGGGCTAGGATCCAGGCCAAGGGGAGTCGCAGGCCCCGTTTTCATCACCACCCCCCTCCAGAGCCAGGCCCTGAAAGAAGACAGAAGGTAACTTACTAATGGGAGCTCTGCCAAAAGTTCCCTGCCATGGAACACAGCTTGCCCTGATACAAAAGCACCAGCCGGCGGAGCGGCTCGCGGAGCGACCATAGACACAGCCCGCCTGGTAACCGCGCTCCTCTATCTGATCTACCCGGCTCCGCTCCGCGGCGGCGACGGTAAGAGGAAGAGGATGGCACCCTATTCTTTTTGACGCCGGCCGGCAACACTCTACTGTGTAAACCAGTTCCTATGGATAAAAGTTCCGACCCGCCCCGCGTTAGCGGAGGAAGCCGGCTGGGAGGAGACAGCCTGTGGACGCACAAAAATAGTTAATGGGAACTGGTGCTTACGAAGGCTCGCGGCGGTCAAGGGGCTCTCGCGAGAGCTTCTTGCCAGTTCGGGCGTAAAGCCTGCACTGCTTGGTCTTCTGGGTTCCGTAACCACTCTCCGAGTAGGGTTGGCACTCCTGGTATTGTTATTCCGTTCTACAGCTTACAGGCCTCCGAAGCAGCGCGGTGGGGTTGTATTAAAGGTTTTCTGCCTTTGGTTCTTTCTCCTGCAAATTGGGAAGAGAAATAGAGATTTTGGCCTCAAGGACCTACCTACCAGAACCTACTGGCACCAGGCGGTATGCGTTCTAAATAGAGTTCTTTTGCAGTGAAGCGGAAACATTTAGAGTGATACTGTTTTAATGCCAGCGAACCACTAGTTTCACATATATGTACTAAATAGGAACATACAGCCAAAAATGCAATACTTTAATTTTACAAGATGTAGTAATCTATATTTTTCATTTCTATTATTGATACTGTAGTTCTTGTAAAACTTCTCAGTTTTCCAGAAATTGGACACAATTGGGAGTTCTTCATAGACGACCAGTGTTCTCAGGTAGTTTGACAAAAAGTATTTTTCACAGTGTGGGTGGAGACCAGTTCGGGTGTGGTTGAAACTGAGTGTAATAAGCATCTCCCCCACCCCGCCAAAAAAAGCATTTCCCTAAATAAAATTTTTAAAAAAATTAGCTATGTTAGAAATAACAAGGATGTTACTTAAAATATCTGATTCAGTTATATATGGATGTATGTACTACGTCCAGATTTGAAGTGCCATATGATTTCACTTATATGTGGAATCTAAAGACCAAAATAAACAAACCAACAATAGAACAGTCCCAGATACAGAGAACAGTTGGATGGTTGCCAGTGAAGGGGGCTGGGTGAAAAAAGGTGAAGGGATTAAGAAAGTAGAGCATAGGAAATACGGTCAATAATATTGTAATAACTGTGTGGTGCTAGGTGAGTACAGAGGGGAACGCTTTGTAAATTATATGATTGTCTAATCATTATGCAGTATACCTGAAACTAATACAAAATAATATTGAATATAAACTGTAATTGAAAGGTTAAATTTTAAAAAAGATGTGAAATGCATCTTAGTAGCCTAACATAAAGTATTTTATATCACATGTCAGTCCCATAAAATCCCATAAAGTTTGCTCTCCTTGATGGTTCTCTAGGTCTTTGAGAATCTAGTATGTTTTCATCTTTCAAATACTCCATCTTGGTTCTTTGCCTCCAGGCTTAAAATCTTTCCAGGGAGAGTGCTCAGGACTTTCACAGGCTCTTAATCAGTGGTGAGAGACTTGAACCAGGAACAACACTGTCACTTCTCTTCCCATTGACCAAAGTAAACACATGCTTCTAATTTAACTGCAAAGAGGCTGAGAAATGTAAGGGCGTCTGTAGTATATTTGACGAAGTACTGTCTGCTACACTGCAGATTATAGTCAAAAAAGTTTGAAAGGCAGTAGCTTAAGAAACGCTAGGCCCGAGGCTACTTCACATTGGCTGGGAATTTCTTCAGCTCTCTCAGAGATTGCCAGACTGACAATATCCTGAAGATAAAGATACTATGATAAATTAGTATTGATAAATGTTTTGTTCTGTGTACCCCCACTATACTCTTTCTACCACTAGTCCAGCATTGTTTCATAGTTAATTCTGCATTCTTTTTTCCACAAAATTGTGAGCTCCTTGAACTATTTTTTACTAGTAGTTCAGGGCCTTAACACATAGGCGCAGCAGGAACTGGTATTTGTGGGGCAGGGTGCTTAAAGAAAAGTATTAAGATGCTGTGGACCAAAAATTAGGCTGAAAAGTATTTAGAATGCAAAAAGAAATCATAAACTACTAGAGTCTTGAAGATTTAGGTCCCTTCCTTCTGTGAACTCTTTTAGGCAATTTACCAGAAATACTACATAGAAATGCTTTGCGTGTACAACCTGGTTTCTGCTTCGCACCCAGAACTCCAAATGCCCAGGAGCTCTCCATGCTCCCAGAGGCCAAGAAATAGGGGCCTGAAGCTTGGGCTTCATTAATTCCATAGTAAATTATCTCTGAGGGTGCTCTGTAAAGGTAGGTTAAATTGAAGATTTGAGCTGAAAGCTAACTTCATTTAAAGATATCTGATGGAATAGAGTAATTTACAAAAGCTGTTAAAATGCCTAGGTAGCCCAGCTTACCTGGATGCAAAAGCTGATGGGCCATGTAGATTGCTGCTAGGTTTTTTTTTTTTAAGCTTTCTTTAAATAGTTCTAGGAATATTGTTTCTCAGTCCTCACTACCTATTTAATTTAAACTTAATGGAATCAATCTTGTCCCTTCTAATCTTCCATTTACCTTGTGCTTTTCAAATAGGGATGTGATCAATAAATTCCTGTTACTAATGTTGGTTCTCTTGTGGCAAAAAAAAAGCATTTATTCCTTTTCCTACAAGGCTTTCCTCAGCAACATGAATACTGTTTCTCAGAAACTAAAGTCTGGAAATTTAGTGGCTTTATCAAGCTCACTTAGCTAGTTAGTGGCAAGAACAGCTAGAATCCAATTCCTCTGATTCCCAATGCAATAAGCTTTTCACCCAAGTATATAGTTTCAATAAAACTATAATGACTAAACTACTGTAAACTCATTATTCCAGGTTTGTAGTAAAAGTTTCTCCTCCCAAACACTATTATTGAAGATCATCTTCTCACTTTTAATTAAATTGTCATATGACTTCACTTTGGTACTAGCAATCGTTATTGTGAAAATATCCTTTCCGCTTTCTAGTCATTTATTGTCCCTCCTTTATTTCAATTCCTGGACATTTAAGTTTATTGAAGATGACTAAACCTCTAAACCTTCCAGTAGAGTACTACTTAGCTACTTTGAACCTCAGTTTCTTCATCTGTAAAACAGGGATAATCATAGTTCCTAAGTCACAGGGTTCTGATGAGGTTTAAATAAACCTCAAATGAAGTTAGAATAGTACCTGATACATGGCAGGAGCTCAATAACTCTTTTATTTAGCTTCCATTATTTAAGAGTGGAAGTCATTATTTTCACAAGTTTAGATTCTACAACCTGGACAAGAGTTCTGTTTTCACAGATAAGGAAAATAGTGCCACCTGGATACAAAGAATGATGTACTCCATCACTTAGCACTAGCCCTTGATACTTTAATGCATTTGTACTCCACAGGGAACAATAATCAAATATATTGATTTACAGTGTGCTAGTGTACTCATGCCATCAGGTATTTGTTTTTCCTTATACTTCTAGATCTGGAATCTCCAGTTTGGGGGATTCTGGAATTCACTTTCTGATTTCAGTTAGTCTGGAATGACCTTTGAGAGAACACAGTGTATCAGTAAGAAACTTTAGAGCTAAAACCTAGTATTTTTGTTGTCTAAAGATTCCAAAGACCAAGAAATGTCCAATTTCCAAGAAGATTCCCTATAACAACAACAAAAAAAGGTCAAAAAATTAGGAAAGACTTTAAGTCCACTCAAGGTGATCCAGTTGGGAAGACTGTCTGGATTGCAACTAAAATTTTATACCAAGTTATTGTATTATCTTGCAATAAATAGAAGGTATTTAAGGAAGGGAAATGTATGGAGTAGATAAAAGGAAGTCAGAAAGGTCAAATTTGTCAAAGTGTCTATATGAGGTTTCTATTGCTGCCATAACAAATTACCATAAACATAGTGTCTTAAAACAACACAAATTTATTAACGCAGTTCTGGAGGTCAGAAGTCCTAAACAGGTGGGTCTTACTGGGCTAAAAATCAAGGTGTTCCTTCCTAAAGGATCTAAAGGAGAATCTGTGTTTCTTGCCTTTTCCAACTTCTAGAGGCTGCCTATACTCCTTGGCTCATGCCCCCTTTCTTTCATTTTAAAAGCCAATAATGGCCAACTGGCTATGACATAGCATCATTCTGATGCTTGCTCTTCTGTCTCTAACTGCTTTTGATCTAAATTGTATACTTACCAAGAAATCTTCCAATAATAACTCATTTTTCCACATGGATTTGTCTATAGAAATACAGTGCTCTGAGCAATAAATAAAAGTATCTGGTCAATGTGGCCATTATTATTATTTTAATTAATGAATTGTTTTTTTTAAAGAATCTTTTTTAAATTTTTAAAAATATTTATTTATTTTTAGAGAGAGTGAAAGAGAGGGAGAAAGGGAGAGAAACATCCATGTTTGGTTGCCTTTTGTGTGCCCCCTACTGGGGACCTGGCCCATAACCCAGGCATGTGCCCTAACTGTGAGTCAGACAGTGGACCCTTTGGTTTGCAGGCCAGGTCTCAATCCACTGAGCTACACCAGCCAGGGCTATTGGGTTTTTAATATATGAATTTCTGTGGGCTTGATTATTGTGTGTCTAGACCTAAGAGATAGTACAGACTCAGTAACCTGGCAGCTCAAGTTTCTGAGTCTGCAAAAATGAAAACAAGAGATGTGGACCCTGATGAAGTCCATCTATCTGTTCAGTGGTCTTCCCAAAAGATTAAAAGCTGACTTTTTACAAAAAGATTTTATGTATTTATTTTTAGAGAGAGAGGAAGGGAGGGAGAAAGAGGGGTAGATAAACATCAATATGTGGTTGCCTCTCATGCAACCCCAACTGGGGACCTGGCCTGCAACCCAGGCATGTGCCCTGACTGGGAATCAAACCAGCAACCCTTTGTTTTGCAGTCTAGCGCTCAATTCACTGAGCCACACCAGTCAGGGCTGAAAGCTGACTTTGATATACTTTTCAAACAGAAAAAGAATGGATTTCACCATATGGCTATGGACTGAATGCTCTCCTAATTTTTTCTATGACATCCATATCGCTGGAACATTGATCAGTTCTCTTACTTATTTTTACTTATTTCAAATCTAAACACAGGGATACCACCTTTTATTGCACTTCACAGATGTTTTGATTTTTTCCTAAAGATTTAATTTATTTTTAGGAAGAAGGGAAGGGAGGGAGAAAGAAAGGGAAAGAAACATTGATGTGAGAGAGAAACCTTGATCGTTTGCTACTTGTATGTGCCCCGACTGGGAACTGAATTTGAGCCCAGGCATGTGCCCTGACCAGAGATCAAACTGCAACCTTTTGCCTTGTGGGACAGTATTCAGCCAATCAAGCCAAACTGGTCAGGGTAGGGGTTTCAGTTTTTACGAATAGAAGGCAAGACCCTCCACCAGCAAAAAATCATGACTCACTTTATTGCAATACCTACTTTATTTTGGTGATCTGGAACTGAACCGGCAATATCTCTGAGGTATGCCTATATTTTAATTAGACTCCTTTTGTTGCTTGACTTTCAGCAATGTACAATTCACTATAAAAAGAAACATGATTAACACCAGAATTATACCTAGAAAACTGTCCAGAATTGAGGCATATTTCTCTCTGTGTTTTTCTTGTTTTCTTGTTCCCAGCTACTTCATATTATCTCCACACTCTTTACTTCTTAGTCTTTGCTTAGTTTAATTTGTATGCTCTTCAGCTTTTCTGTACATCATGAACTTTCAGCTTCACTTCCATTGTACTACATTCTCTATTTATTTCTTTTGTTTGCTTGTTTTCTTTATGTAGACAGGATCACACATACAAAATATTTGTCTGGGGCTCTGCACACCTAAACACAGCTCTGATTAGAATTAACATGATTGGCTTAGAGTCATGGTCCTTAATCTTGACTCTACTTTAGAATTACTTGGATTGATTCTAAAAAATTCTGTTTCACAAACTCTACTTCCAGACGAAATGTCTTCTGTAGAACAAATGCACATATACAGATATTTATATGCCTGTGTTCTTGTTTATGTGTGAGCAAGGAAAAAATGTAGATGAATATACATTAGGACATTAAAGTAATAATAGGATTAGTTAGATTGAACTGGCCAACTGCTAGGGTGTAGGGTCTTGGGAAAAATTTTTTGTGGGGTCTCTTTCTACATAAACATTCTGATTAAAAATTGTATCCCACTGGACCTCTAAGGCTAAAGACAAAAAAAATGTGCATAAACATTATACTATGGTTTGTAAATTTTCTCCTTACAAGAGTGTAGATTAACAATTCTGAACCTGCTTTACATGGTTGCTGAGCCTGAACAAATAAGTAAATGGATTGTAGATAGTGAGATCCAAGTTACTCACTGTCAACAAAAAAGTTATAAGTCATCAAAGGAGGAAAGCTAGAATTTTTTCTATGGTAACGGAGTACAGTCTAAAATTACTGAATTAACTCTATCACCTGAATTACCAGCTCTGTCTGAAATCCCACATGCTCTTGGATGCCCACACAGTACGTTCCTGTTGTTGAGATGTTCAGTTGGACACTTCCATTACATCAAACTGCACTGATTTTATTTGTTAGTCTAGTTCACGAAGTATATGTTATACTTTTTATATATTCTTGGAGAAAAAAACTAAAATTTTTCTGATCAAAGACATTTAAAATGCTGGAAAGGAGAAATAGCATGATCTCTTTAAGTCCACAACTTTAAAAAAGTTTTTGGAACTGCACTTGGAAAATAATTTTTCATGTGACTATTAAAACTGGGTAAGTGAGA
The DNA here is from genome assembly GCA_028533065.1 of Trachops cirrhosus. NCBI lineage: Eukaryota > Metazoa > Chordata > Mammalia > Chiroptera > Phyllostomidae > Trachops > Trachops cirrhosus. Next base: position 144,545,172 of record CM052541.1, read on the forward strand.
GTATTCTCTCATCTTTGTATCTCTCTGATATGATAGGAGGGGAGAAACCAAGGAATACAGAGCATAGTGCAAGGCTTTAGATGGGCTTATAGGAACTAGTTGACAAGAGATGATTGGTGGTGACACTGGAGGCAAGAGAATCAGTCACCAGTGGCCAGTAAGAGAAGTGCCCTGCATAAGCCGATTTAAAAGCTTTCTTTAATTTGAAAGTCATGGTTCGGTCAAGTTCTTACAGAAAATATCAGAATTTGATGAGCTGATGACACAACCTTTTACCTAGGATTTTATCTTATTTGACTCTACTGGTATTTCTTCTTACAAATAGTAAATTTAATAATTAGAAAACATTTAATATGAGTAGTCTTTAATAGATAAACACAGTTTGCCTCCTGCACAACCACATCAAAATTACAGCTGAAATATAGAACAACCACCACTTCAGAACCATCAGAAGTCAAGTTGAATGGAAGTCAGATGACTACAGAATTAAAGAAACTATATCCATCTGGACTGGGAGGAGGGACAGAGACACAGAACAGGCTGGTCCCACATCCACATGTGGTAGATTAAAATTCTGGAGGAATATCTTGGGAATGAAGAGTGTCACCCCCATACCAGACTCCCAGCCCAGGGTTCCAATGCCAGGAAAGTAAGTCCCTATAACTTCTGGCTACAAATGGATTCTGGCTCCCAACCAGCAGGGATTGAGTTGGTGGGAGAAACTTCTGGAGTCCCAAGCAGTGCCTTTTATAAAACCCACACATGGACTTAATCAGACTTACTCACTCTGAGCTCCAGCACTGGGGTAGCAGCTTGAAAGGCACCAATGGCATACAGGGAGGAACTGAAGTGTCTGATATCAAGGTGAGAGCCGGGGGACAGCTTTCTCCCAGCCAAAAGGTAGGTAGAGGCTATTTCTGAACCCTCCCCCCACAGAGAGCCACAGAGCCATAGAGCCACAGAGTAGGCAGGCTGGTGCCATATCTGAGGCTCCATCAACCTGGCTAACACTGCCCTGCCCTGGAGATCTCCAGAGACTCTGGCCCACCCATCTTATGGGCCCACCTAAACTGCTTTTCCATATGAATGACTGACCTCGACTCATACTTCACAACCTCTTAAATCCTCTCTAGTAAGCAACAGCCAGCCTCTGTACCTCTTGCAAAGTCCCCAGGCCCAGCACTAGCAGCAACCAGCCTAGGTTCACAGCTTGGGTTTGCCTGGGAATCTCTAAGCCCAGCACAAGTAGCAGCCACCTCAGATTGCTTTATAGCTCTGACAGGATGGCCATGGGTAAAACACAGGTGGGGAATGACCTTGGCCTGTACCACTCAGGACACTCCAGAGCCTGCACACTCAGTGGACAGCTACAGACCACATTGGAGTGCCACCACCCTGCTTTCCCACAGCTCATCCTCCACAGAGGGTAGAGGTTGGTGGTCAGTGGCTACAGTCAATCCTTGCAGTTGACTGGCCTGGGTAAGTCCCTCCCATTGACCTGCTGAGAGCAATCAAAGCTCAACTCAAATAGGAGGGTGTACTCAGCCCACATGAAGAGTGCACCTTGAGTACCCACCTTGGGTGATAGGGGTGGCTGTGCCACTGGACCCTACAGGACACCTACTATATTAGGCCATGCTACCAAGACAGAGAATCTTAGCAGCTCTACCTAATAATTAGAAACAAACACAAGGAGGCTGCCAGAATGAGGAAGCAAAGAAACATGACCCAAATGAAAGAACAGATCAAAACTCCAGAAAAAGAACTAAACAAAATGGAAATAAGCAATCTATCAGATAGAGTTCAAAACACTGGTTATAAGGATGCTCAGAGAACTTAATGATGACCTCATTAGCATAAAAAAGATCCACTCGGGAATGAAGGATATATTGCTTGAAATAAAAGAAAAAGCAGCACTGGCTGGTGTGGCTCGGTGGATTGAATGCCAGCCTGTGAACTAAAAGGTTGCCAGTTCAATTCCCAGTCAGGGCACATGCCTGGTTTGTGGACCAGGTCTAAAGTTTCTCTCCCTCTCTTCCTCCCTCCCTTCCCCTCTCTCTAAAAGTAAATAAATAAAATCATTTTAAAAAACAGAAAAAAACAATTTACAGGGAAACAACAGTAGAGTGGATGAAGCCAAGAAACAAATCAATGATTTGGAATGTAAGGAAGCAAAAAACTAATCAGAGCAACAAGAAGAAAAAAGAATCTAATAAAATGAGGATAGAGTACGCAACTTCTAGGACAACTTCAAGCAGTCCAACGTATACATCACAGGGGTGCCAGAAGGAGAAGAGAAAGAGCAAGAAATTGGCAACTTACTTGAAAAAATAAAGAAATCTTTCCTAATTTGGTGAAGGAAATAGACATGCAAGTCCAGGAAGCACAGAGAGTCCCAAGCCGACAGATGCAAAGAGTCCCACACCAAGACACATCATAATTAAAATTCCAAAGGTTAAAGATAAACAGAGAAGCTTAAAAGCAGCAAGAGAAAAGTAGGTGGTTACCTACAAAGGCATTCCCATAAAACTGTCAGCTGATTTCTCAAAAGAAACTGCAGGCTAGAAGGGACTGGCAAGAAATATTCAAAGTCATGAAAAGCAGGCACCTACAGCCAAGATTGCTCCATCTAGCAAAGATATCATTTGGAATTGCAGGGCGAATAAAGAGCTTCCCAGTTAATAAAAAACCACTGTAAAAATAAATAAATAAAATCTTAAAAAATATTTTACTTATTTATTTTTAGAGAGAGGGGAAGGGAAGGAGAAAGAGAGGGAGAGAAACATTAATGTGTGGTTGCCTCTTGCTCACCCACTGCTGGGGGCCAGACCTGGCCTGCAACCCAGGCATGTGCCCTGACTGGGAATCAAACTGGCAATCCTTTGGTTCTCAGGCTGGCGCTCAATCCACTGAGCAACACCAGCCAGGACAATAAATAAAATCTTTAAAAAAATTACAAATAGGTAGTTACAGAATAGCCACGAGAATGTAAAGTACAGTATAGGAAATGGAGTAGCCAAAGAACCTATGCATGACCCATGGACATGAACAATGGTGTGGGGATTGCCTGAGTGAGTGGAGGTGCTGGATGGAGTGGGGCAAAGGCGGAGAAATTGGGACAACTGTAATAGCCTAATTAGTAAAATATAATTATAAAAAATATGAATAGTTGTTTTAATTCACATAATTGAAAACAAATCTTAACTACTAGGAATCAATTTTCTGTTTTCTTTATGTGTGAAATCTATTAGCTACCTGAAATGTAACCATGGTTAATAATAGTTACATGTATATATTTTATTTAGTCTTTAACAAGACTAATAAGTGATGGGGGATTCAAGAGTAGGAGAAATTTAGTTTTAGGTAATAGTCAATAAGCTTAATAACTAATGCATGTAAAAAGCTATTATTTCCGAAACTGAGGGTATGATCTACCCTGACTCCAGAAGACCACAAGCAGCTCCACCTTTGTGCCCCAGAGGACTGCATGCAATCAAGATGGTATCTGAGCCATTGTACTCCAGAGTGAGGTGTCCACCACTGAGGACACAGATAAAGAGAATCAAAGGTCAACAGGTGAAAGAATGCTGCAGCTCTTTATCTGATTAACTTTTTTGCTTTAATTCCAAACCCCTTACCTACACTTTTCTTCTTATGAAAAGGGTCAAATTAAAATGGAATATAAGATAGTTGGTTAGCATGTATAACCTGCCATCTTTTCAGATCACAAGCCATCTGAATAAAGCGCCCTTAAAGATTCAATCCCTGTCTCTGCTTATTGGGCTGGTAGTGACAGGAAGCACAAATGGCAGCTTTTCCAGTTTCATAAGTAGGCATTATTATGCTTTTATGGATAAAAAGACTTAGGCTCAAAAGTTAAATAATGAGCCCAGGTTACATATGTAGTAGGGTGAAGCCAAATGCAGTAACAGTCTATGTGCCTGGTGTGTGTGTAACTTCATATTTTACTGATAGTGCCAAGAAGGAACAAACCAGCTATGTGAGAACATTAAACATATTAAGGAGTAGCAAATATCCTCCCACAGGCCTCTCATAGTACTGAGCACTTAGTTACTAGTGTTTCCTCTATAAATGCTTGTTGATGAAAAAATTTTTAAATGCCCTTGCTGAAATATAACTACTATTTAGCAATGGTGGGCAGAGCACCATGCTAAACATAAAACCCAGATACTATCAAGGACTCTTCTATTAACTAACCATGTGGCCTTGGACAATTACTTATTTAAGCCTTCATTTTTAAAGAGAGAGAGAGAAACCTCAATGTGAGAGAAACATCAGTTGGGTTGCCTCTTGCATTTTTTGTCTCTCATGTGTGTCCTGTCCTGGGACTGCAACCCAGGCATGTGCCCTGATGAGGAGCTGAACTGCTGACCTGGATGGCATCCAACCAACTGAGCCACACCAGTCAGGGCCTGCGGCTCTGTTTTTAAAATCAGAATAACAATGCCTGCTGGGCCTGCTCCCTACATTTGAGACCACATATGAATATATGATTTGTTGAACAAATGAAAGGCTTTACAATCTCAAGTTCTAAGTTCAAAGAAGTCCATTAGATAGGGGATAATTCCTTTGCAAAAACCAGTTCAACCTCCTCTACACAGACTTGATTATGATATAAACCTATCTCAACATCTCACCATAAATCTAGCTAAGCACTCTGGAATCCTTTGTTGGATTCTACTTCTCTGAACCTTTCTGACTTCTTCATTTGATGTCATCAACTGTCCACCAAAACTGATCAGCTTCGTTTCCAAAGCCATTTTCTGTAGCTGAAAAAAAGTAAGTATGCTGTCCAGAGGTTAGACTTTTGGGGCATTGTATTCAAAGGACACAGGAATCTCATGGCCCTTCTTCTTACCCCAAACTTTATTAATCATATTTAAAGATTTCTGTATATTATGATGTTTTGACTCTTAAAAAAGTTTCTGGCTGGGGAGAGACTGACCCTTCCAGGGGTAGACAATTCTTAGAGATTACAAAAGGCCCAGCCTAAAGCATGTCTTTGATATGCAAACTAACCAATCCAGAGCCATGCCTCCTGTCTCTGGCCCATACATCCCAGGAGACAATATTCTTCTGCCTTAATCATTCCAGGGCCAGATGCTAGACAACTAGGGAACACCCCATATCCAAATCCAAGGAAATTATTCATAATAGCCCAGCCTAAACTCTTCACCCTTTTCTGTCTTACCTTTCCTACAGAAGCCTCAATACTCTGGCCTAAACCTATTGCTTGCTCCTGCCTTTGCTTCCTATCAAAACCTGGTGTTCCAACCTTGTGCTTGTGTGGTGATTCTTGCCTCTTGTTTCTAGAGAGCTGTATCATCAAACATTTCTTTCAATGGCATTGACCTTTCTGTGTTATCACTCAGTCACCTTTATAAATTAAGATCTAGGCACAGAATACAGGCCCAGTTAGGTCTTTTCAAAGCCAGAAGCCAAAGTAGCTTAAGGGGAAGTAGAGTCACTAGTATCAAGATTTCTACTTCAGGGGGACTTCTGGCCAAGATGGAGGCATAGGTAGATGCACTGTGCCCCAGCGCACATCCAAGATAGGGACAACAACACTATAGAAACAAAATAACAACCAGAACTGACAGAAAATTGAAGTGCCTGGAAGTCCGACAACCAGGGAGTTAAAAATAGACACATTCATTCAGACCCGTAGGAGGGGCGGAGCTGGGCCGGGCAAGGGATGCGGAGCAGAGACCTGAACTACCGGGGCGGCGGCGCAAGTCCCCAGCAGGCAGACCCTGGGCGCACAAGCCGGCAGCAGGCAGACCCTGGGCACACAAGTAGCGGTGGCTGGCAGGCCAGGCTGGGGGGTGGCGACCAGCAGACCCAGCGAGGCGGCTATTGTGAAGCAAGGCACTGCGTGCAGCTCAGGGTCCCAGCACCGGGAAGTGGAGCTTTGGGGCACTGACTGAAGAGGAGGGTGTTGCAGGGTGCACAGGCCCACCCACACCAGAATTGGTGCCAGAGGGGCCCAGTTGGCTTGTGGAAAGTGGCGGAAGGGTCTGAGGTCCTACAGAGAGCAGAGCAAGCGCCATTGTTCCTTCTCGGACCCCGCCCCCACATACAGCCTCACTATACCGCAACTGGGGTGCCCCGCCCTGGTGAACTCCTAAGGCCCCGCCCCTCACTACAGGAGCTCGACAAGACCAAAAAAAAAAAAAAAAACCCCAGCAAAAAAGATGGCTCAAACAGATGAAGATGTGAAAGCCCCAGGTCCCATCCTTTTAAGTGACCAAAAGATAGCCAACCTATCAGATGCACAGTTCAAAGCACT
>CM052541.1:144551981-144650243 GCA_028533065.1 Trachops cirrhosus
GGGAAATGTAGAAGCTAAAGAACTTATGAAACATGGACATGAACTAAAGGGGGGGAATGGGAGTGGGAGAGGGTGTTCAGGGTGGAGGGGAGTGAAGGGGGGATAATAGGACAACTGTAATAGCATTATCAATAAAATATATTAAAAAAAGATTTCTACTTCAGGGTGAGGTTGTCAAGATGTACTCATTTTATGATTCTAAAACAGTGAAGAGTTGCTCTGACACACTCAACGATGTTTCTTTGTGAAAAGGGAAAATGGACACCATCATTTTTTGTTCTTAATTGTTGAACTGCCTGTGGACTTCCGCCTCATTTTTCTTTTTTACCTTATTTATTCAGCTTTTGTTCTCTTTGGGTGTTCTTCCATGAGACTAGACTGGCAGGTTATGTTTAGACCTTAAAGATAGACCTACTTCCCTAGCATATAAAATGCACTGAATATCTTAGTCCATTCAGGCTGCTATAAAAAATACCATAAAATAGGTGACCTAATAACAACAAACATTTATTCCTTCCAGTTCTGGAGGCTAAGAAGTCCAAGATCAAGACCCCCTCAGCAGATAGCTCACCCCAGGTTCACAGATAGCAGCCCTCCCAAGCCCCCAAAAGAAGGGATCTCTCTGGTGTCTCTTTTATAAGAGCACTAACCCCATTCATGAGGACTCTACCCTTATGGCCTAAGCACCTCCTAAAGGCCGCACCTTCTATTACCTTCACATTGGGCATTAGGATTCAACATAAATTTTGAGGACACATTCAGACCATAACGCTGAACATAGGTATGTAAGGAAAGTAGGTAATATTTTCTTATGCCCATAGAACACAGAGCTGATACTACAGGAGATCCCTCCAATCACCCTTTACTTTATTCCCTCTCCCTAGAGACACATGGAAGAGGACAGGGATGGTTCTAATTCTATCTTTCTGGCTGTTTCTCCTTCCTGTCCTTTTGGAGGTTACTAATGGGAAGGTGGCCTAGATGTGACACTTTGTTTTGTACAGAATTTCTTGATAGCTGAGTCTTTTTCACTTATTTAACTAATGGGAAATGTAAACTTGCTGAGGCTAGATGCCTTCTCTGTGTTGTTCACGACTGTGCCAGTGCCCGGCACATACTGGGCGCTCAACAAACACGTTAAATAAATGAACCATTACTTTACTGAGCGCTGCTCTGTGCTGGGTACCACTCTGTGAGCTGAAAATAGGGACGTAACAACTACACTGCGCGTCCTGTAATTCTAGAGAGCTAAAACCTCCGCGTTAAGTACCCTGCCTAACACATAACAGAGGGAGCTTGGGCCAGAGACCAGCGCAAAGCGCGCTGGGTGGGGTGCGGGTCTGCACGGTCTGCTCTGGCCAGGTTAATGCTTCTCTGGCTTCTGCTGCGCAGACCGATCTGCAGCTCCAGCAACAGACAGACCCTGGAGCGGATTGAACGCCAGATGATTCCTCCCAGCGGACTCGCCCCGGGCATTCCGCTCTCATTCCCAGATGCCTCTTGGTGCTCCCAGTTCGACAGCACACACCTGTCGACTTCGTCCACGCAGCTGAGACTCAGGCCTGCTGGACTCTCGGGAGCGACGAGCCCCACCCCCACCCTATCCCAGGCTGCGGGCTTAAACAGTCGCAGAGCCAATGACAACAACTACGACGACAACAACAAAGCCCTCATAATTCTTCCCAGGGATTTCAGTCACTCAGCTCTGCGGCTGAGGCATGGACTTCGGTTCGAAGCCCGGAGAAGTGCGAGGAGCTCAGCAGAGAGAACCGCTGAGCACCGTCCTGCCCTTCTTCACCCGTGCACCGCTTCCAAGTGTCCTCACATCCTTGGCGAGGTGCTTGCACCTCGGTCGGGCAGGGTCAAATCGCGGCTGTGGGACTTTTCCAAGCCTCAGGTTTAGTTGGAGCTGGAGAAACCAGCCGTGTCCAGGAGTCAGTCTCATGGGGGCAATTCCAGAATTATCTTGAAATTCCTCTCTTGTCTTAACCCTAAGCAGGTACAACAGGCCCAGAGGAAGGACTGTGGCTGCACGTTGAAGCTGGGGACGTGGGGTGCGGAGGGAAGTAGCGGTAGCATAAGCAGGGCGACGTGTGAGCCTCATGTTGTTCCCGGAGTCAGCCTTGCCGGCCTGCTTCACTAGGCACCCGGGGACCCTACTAACCATCTTTTACTTAGGCAAAGAGCTGTGAAGCTCTATTATCGCTGCTTGACATCCCCAAACACTGTCAGCCCTGCCACTGCTGTGTGGTGAACTCGGCGGCGGAGGGAGGACTAGCAGAGGAAGAGTTAATCTCCCAGAGGAACAACACAGCTGTGCTCGCCTGTCACTTGTGTTATATTTAAAAATAATGTGAGATTTCACCATATATTTCAACGGAGAATATCACCATTTCACGTACAAAGTTTTCTATTTAGAAGAAAAAACAAGTCCTCCTTTTTGATAAGCAGGTTTTCGCGTTTGTGTTTCATGATACACAGAATTAAATAGCCCACTATGGACACAGGAAACCAGTCACTACCTTTTACAAAGACGGTCATTGCTTTTCTGCATTCTTCCTTAGGATAAGAAGCCTTACATTGACTACAGGTTTATTCAGCTGTAGTTGTAACTTTTTGGCTAAGTAGAATAGATTTACACATTCAATCCTTAAAAAAAAAAAAGTAAAAAATTTTCATGATAACAATCAGCTGGAGAGTCTTCCTGGTCTTCACGTTGGTCTGTTTTCTCCCAAGCATCAAACCTGGGCCTGACTCCCAGATTTGACTCTAAGACCATGCAAGTGAATTGGACAACTTTTCCCGTGGGTCATCGTACCTTTCTTTACAAGGGTCACCAAGCCATCCAGATCTTTTGAAAACTATTGAATAGTTGCCTTGCAGTGCTTCTGAAAACGTGGGGAAGATCACTTTTGAAGTGCCTGGGAGGGCCTAAGATGATGCTTGTCAAGCACGAGTAGAGCTGCTGCATAATAAGTGCTGGTTGCATGTTCCTGGAAACCACGATGATGCGTAAATTAACATAGTAACGGGCCTCACGGCAAGTGGCCCGTTACTCAAATTTTACCGACAAATGTGAGCTCCTCCTTTTTTTTTATTATCACTTGTCTTTATCAGTAGAAAGCATTTAATGGAATTACTTTAAAAGGCTTCTTGTCTTGGGAGTGCAACACCAGCTTGGTACGGTCACTGCGGGCCTTGTCCCTAACCCCACCTCCCTGCGCTTTGCCTTCGCAAGTAAGGTAGGGGTCTGGCCACGCTGAGAGCCGAGCAGAGTGTGGACAGCAAGAGCGGGGTGGTAGAACGAGGCAGGGGGCGGGCGAGGTGCACAGAGGAGTCGCTAGTCTCCGCCCGCCCTCTGGGGGCCGCCCCTGAAACCGGCCCTTGCACGCGCTGCAACACCAACTTCCGAGAGCACTTCGAACACAGCCTGCCGTTTTCCGCGAGCGCGTAGCCCCAATGCCACCCCGACGCCAGCCAACCACTTAAGAAGGCGCTAGCGCAGCGTGGGAGGTCGGGGAGACTGCCACAGGGAAGAGAGAAAGGTCGGTGTGGAGATTCCTCCACCTTCGCAGGAAAACAGTCCGATCGCCTGCGAGTCCAACCCCAGGAGCAGAGCAGAATGGGCCCCGCGCCCCGCGCTTTTGAAGCCCCAGAGGAGGCCCAAACTCTCCTCTTCCTCGTGGCGCGGGGCTTAAGGGAGGAGGCCTGCTCCCGATCTCGGCCGTCCTGCAGAGGACTCTCTGTGGGGCCGGAGCCGAGTATCGAGTATCGTGCAGTCGCAGTCCCCAGCGTCCCTCTTCCGCAGCAGGTGGCGGGCCTCGGCCGGACCCGCAGAGATTCCCGGCGTTTCGCTCTTGCCTGGGCTTCCCCAGCATCGGGGTTTCTACAGAGCCCAAGGTCGGAGAGTTTTGCCACAGGGCCCGAAGAACCAAATGAGGGACCTGATGGAGTCTCACACTGCAATACTGTCTCACTTCTGTTTTTGTCGAAGAGCTTTTTGTGTGGAACTTTCTGCACCTGAGCATCAGTTTGGAGTGAAGTGAAACCTTTGCCCTGAACAATCATTCCTTGTCTGAGATGACCCATTTAATCATTGGAAAAACCGGCTGATTGCATTGCTCCAGAAAGAGGAATCTTTTGGAGATCTCAGTGTTCATGGTAATACTTGGTATCTCCAGAATGTAGAACCGATTGTTTGAATTTATTTTCTAAAAATATTACAAATTTCTATCCAGTTTTTAAAATAACAAATGTAATGTTAATTAGCAAGCACAGGAGGAAAAATAATACCTAAAAATTCATTATAACACTTAAAACTCCCCATTTTTTATTGTCTCTCAGTAACTTTTCCCCCCTTATCTCAATCCCAATTTGCAAGAGACAGAAGCAAAGCAAATACCCGCATCTCACACTTAGATTACAGATATTGTCCAATTCTTCAAACACCAAAATTTCTTTATTCTTTGATGTGCACGTCTGCCCAGGCTTAAAAAGTTGGGCAGAAAATTTCTTTAGGACAGAATTTTCTATAGTTGAAGTACTGGTTCTTTCCAATTTACAGATTCTAGCCTGAAATCTATGTAATTGTACTAATCAATATCATCCCAATAACTTTAATAAATAAATAAATAAATAAAAACAAGTAAATTTTTGCTTGATCACCTCAGATTGAACAGTCCTACAAAGAAAATGACAAAGTACTGCCTAATTCAGAAAGTGTTTTGGAAGGAATATATGTGTTTTGGAACATATGATGCTGAGAGCAAAGGGCCTTCTTTCCCTTTTTAAGTAACATCATTTCTATACAAGTATTTTCTTTTAGAATGAATATTTCAGCTAGCCAGATCTAATAAATCTCTTGAGTCTTACATTTATTTGGTAATAAACACATTTATTAATAAACTTGGTGATATTCTTAATTTTAATTTTTCTCACATGCTTATCATGACATTTGATACCAGGAATGAAAAAGTGTAGGTATGGCTTTGAATAAATCACAATAATCCTTAATTCACAAATTCTTTTCAACTTGGAACAGGGAGTAATATTCTTCCTGAGATTAAACAATATTTATTTTTCTTTCTCATATATTATTTCCTTGGCTTCCCATTCTAATAACAGAAAGCCTCGCAAAGCTGTTCTTTATTATATAGGCAATATGAAGAAAGTAGGAATGATTTCAGTGGTAAATGCATACTGAATTTATTTTCCTTATAAATGTGTGGAATCTAGTTTTTCTCCATTGTCATTATCGTCATACCTAAAATAATCAAAATTAGAATGTTAAGGGTAATGCTATCCAGAATTTAAATAATATCAATCACTTTAGGAATTGCTTCATTGGATATTTTGGGCAATTTAGCCCTGATTGAGTAGCCATGTTTTCTTAAAATGCAATAAAATTCAAGAAAATGAAGTCCTTATATTTAGTATCCTCATTACTAAATAAACATTTTGTCACTTATCATAACTCTTTAGCTATTTTAGTTGTTCTCAAGTGAAGTCTTTAAGTTGTTTTTCCCTTAAACACATAAAAATCATGAGGTGTTTCTACAGAGGAATAGTGTTAGAAAGAATTATCTGCCCTAAACTTATGCCTGATCTTTAATGACTTTACAGTGAATTTGTGGGGAGTCTTCTCATTTTGGGGTATAATTTATTTGTTATAATGAGAAAGGAAGTATCTCTTTTGTTGTACCATAAATATTGAGGGCAAAGAAACTCAAATGGAATGAGAGTAGAGCAATAAACAGGGGAACAGGACTAAGAACCCATAGCTCTCAGATGGTCACCTGTTCCAGTCAGAATCAAGTTAAAATGTCTTATGGGATTTATTTTAATTGAGCAACCTAGAAGAGTTCTATTTATTTTATTTGACTTGCACCTATATATAGTTGCATTTTTAAAAATTATCTGAAGGTTGGGACCTGGAGCCTTTAGATGTCCCACTGGTTCTGAGATACTTGGCTCCACAAGATGTAATACAAATGGCTTTTTGGAGCTGCCTAGTAACTAGGCTATGGTAGTGTTTGGTAGGGCTGTGTAAAAGGATAAGAGTTCAGCCAGGCTTACAAGAAAAAATAATGGTTGCCTTGAGGAGATGGTCAATTTAAACTAGACTATAAACTATCTTGATTTCAGAATCAAAACTCTTTAGATGAATAGCTCTAAAAGCTTGTTTAGATCCTGGCCACTCAATTGACTTGGGCAACAGTGCTTCTTGCAGGAGAGCTGATGGTGCAGCTCAGCCTTCCTGCCTGTAGTAGCAGAGTACAAAGGATAGGGTCAATCCCTCTGACTTCCAAGAGGAGGCAGAAGAGGACCAAGATGAAAAGCAAACACTGCTTTTTTCACTTCCTTTAAACTATGTTAGAGGAAGCATGGTGAGGTGGAAAGGGCAGGCTCCACCCTTCATAAGTTTTATGGCTTTTGGCCAAGTGTGACTACCTTCTATGGCTCAAATTCCTTTTACAAAAGGAAGGGGTTTGGACTAGATTATCATTAAGGTTTTCAGTTATGTGACTTGATGAGAAAGGAGGAGGAATAGTATTAGGGACTGAATTGTTGAGCCTCTCTCTCAATGTACTAGAAGTTTGCAAAGATGTTATCAACCCTCCTGATTGAACTCTCACTTAACTCAGCAGTTGTCCTCTCCCCTTTCTGGCACTATCAATATTTTCCTCTTTTGAGAATCATTACCATCATCATAAAAGTCTGTTGGTAAATATCTACTAGCCTTTAAGTAGAACTTGATTGATCCTGTTTCCTCCTCAAGTTAATATCCTATTTCTCTGGTTCCCTTTATAGCAAAACTTCAAGTAGCGTATAGTCACTGTCCCTGCTTCTTTTCCCATTCTTTCTTTCACCCCCATCAATCCAATAGCAACTTCTCCTGGTAAAATCAGTATTGATTGCTATGTTGCCTCATCTAATGGTTAACTTCTAATGTCTTTATTTTACTTGACTTTTCAGCAGCATTTAACAGAGATCATCATTCTTTTATGGTTTTCTATAAACTTTACTTCAAGGACACAGCTCCTTTAGTTCTACTTCACTGGTTGATTCTTCTGTCTTCTCTGCTGGTTCCTCCTCACCTGTCTTACTTCTAAAAGTTGAAGTGCTCCAGGTCTCAGTCCTTAGATTTTTTATCTCTGTATGCACTTAGTCCTTTGATAATCTCACCCATTATCATGACTTTAAATTTTACTCTATAGTGATGACTTCCCAATGTACATCTCTGGACTGAACACTCCTCTAAAATCTAAATGTATACATTTCAACTTCCTACTTCACTACTTCTGATAATAATAGCCATCTCAGATTTAATACGAACTTGTGTTTCTCTTCAAATTTGCTGCTGCTTCAGTCCTTTCCATCCTTGTAAATAAAAAATGCACACTAACAATTTGCTTATGTCAAAAACCTAGGAGTCACTTCTGATTCCTATTTTTTCTTTTCTTTTCCTTTTTGCTTTTACTTTTAATTATTTACTACTGGGCCATAAGTTTTTGTTTCTTCAATTTCTTCTGAGCCATCTTTTTCTTCTATGCAATCTCCTCTTCTGGTTTAAGAACAATCTACTCTAGTTTCAGGAAGGATCATCTCAATGTGGCAAAGAGAGCTCCTGTATGTCTTAATCTGCCCATGAGCTCTATAAATTCTATGCCACATCTTGGGAGCTTTGTTCACTTGGATGTACTCAATGACTAGAGAACCTACATCTAAAACCTTACATCTAGCATTCCTGTCTGCATTTTTAAGCATGTGCACCAAAATTTAATACTCTTTTTGGGCTACCAATGCTGTGTCCAGCCCCACTGTTTGGCCTGAGCACATCTACCAACTCCACCATCGTAACAACAGAAGGTCACACATTGCTTCTGTAAAGTGACATCCTTCAGATACTTGGTGGCTTTTCTAATATGCATACCCTTGAGGGCCTGGGTAGTTTCATGAGTGTTCTTAAAGTGAACGCAAAGACTTGAACCTCTTGATTTGCATGAGTTTATGGGGTTTTCTGTGACAAGTGGATAGCAAACAATTTTCAGAGGTCACCTCTGGCCGCTTCAGGGAAGAGTTGATTCCTCTTTTTTATTGACATCCCAGCCCAATTCATCAGGAAATCTTGGTGGTTCTGCCTTAGAAACATCTCCAGAAGTTTGTCTCTTCTTATCACAACTGCCACCCTGGCCCAAGCAACCACCACATCTTCCCTGGATGTTGTTATAGTCTCCAAGTTAGTCTCTGCTTTCACCTTTGTGCCCTCCAGCAGTCAGTGTGATCTTTCTAACGAAAAATTCCAATTGTGTTATACCCCTGTTCAGAACCTTGTAAAGATTACCCATATCTCCAGAATAAAAACCACAGTCTAGAACATGACTCAAAGAGCCCTACATCAATAGGCCCTGTTATTTTTCTCTCTAATCTCACTTCCTACCACTCTTCCCCTCACATACTTTGTGCCAGTCACATTGGCCTTATTGATATACCTGGAATTTACTAGGCACACTTCTACCTACACAGCCTTCCCCCTTACTTTCTTTGAGTATCAAACATCATCTTATCAGAGAGACCTTTCCTAGCCATCCATATAAAATAGCACCTTCCTCCATCGGTTTTTCACCATTTACCTTGCTTTATTCTTTTTCATATCACTTATCATCTCAGATATTCCTTATCTAAACACAGAACTGCTCTAAGATTCATTAATTCAATGGCTCACAATGACAGGCCTCTGGCCTCCTTATCATGTTGGTTTCTGCCCTCATGTTTTTTCTTTCACAACTAATTGCTATTATTCTATGAAACACAACATTTATCCTCACACACATTCAAAGAGAAGAAATGGGGCTTCTATCCTTTTGGACACCCTTTTCAAGATCAGGATAAACCTTTCCTATGTATCTCCAGAAGATGTTTCCTTATGCATTTCTTGGCCAGAATTGTCTCACTTGCCAATTCCTAACCACTCAAAAGCAAGAGGAAGGGAATTTTCATAATTGATGTAAATGAATCAAGATTTACTTTCTGGGATTTGGAGTGACTTAACACTCTTCCTGAAACTCTTCACAACTTTTTTTTAAAATGAAATTTAAAAAACTTAAGGAACTTTTTCTCTTAGCTTTTTCCTTAAAATATTTTACTTATTTATTTTTAGAGGGCGAAAGGAAGAGGAAAAAGAGAGAAACATCAATGTGTGTTTGCCTCTAGCATGCCCCCTAATGGGACCTGGCCCATAACCCAGACATGTACCTCAACTGGGAATCAAACCAGAGACCCTTTGGTTCGCAGGCCTTCACTCAATCCTCTGAGCCACACCAGCCAGTGCTTAATTTATTTTTTATTGTATTTTTTCCAATACCATTTAACCCCCTTATATCCTCTCTCCCCTGCAATCACCACACTGTTGTCCATGTCCATGAGTTCTTTTTCCTTTTTGCTCAGTCCCTCCACCCACTGACCCTCACTTTTTATTTATTTAAAAACAAATTTTTATTTACTTATTTTTAGAGAGAGGGGAAGGGAGGGAGAAAGAGAGAAAGAGAAACGTCAATGTGTGGTTGCCTCTCATGTGGTCCCCAGGGACCTGGCCTGCAACCCAGGCATGTGCCCTGACCAGGAATAGAACTGGCGACCCTTTGATTCGCAGCCCACGTTCAATCCAGTGAGCCCCACCAGCCAGGGCTGACCCTCACTTTAAAAAAAATCCCCCCTGGATTATATATTTATTGATTGTAGAGAGAGAAGGTGTGTGTGCAGGGGCGGGAGGGGGCTGAGTGGAGAGAGATCTATGTGAGATAGAAACATTGATAAGTTGCCTCCTTTATGTGCCCAGACTGGGAATTTCACCCGCAACCATTTGGTGTACAGGACCACACTCCAACCAACTGGGCTGCCTTGCAAAGGTCATTCACTACTTTCATACAGAAATAAACAAGATTATGTTAGCAAGAAAAAAGTGGGGACATCTTAATAATGTTTTCTACACTCATGATTAATCAAAATCCCACTTCTTTTGGCCATGTCGTTTCTAAGAAGTTGCCCTCTCACATATTTCTACAGCTGATCATTTGAATCAGGTCAGTCCCCCCATTTCTCTCTCTTTATTTAAGTGTATTTGCTCATAAGACATGTGTTATTTGATACTGAATACCTAACAACCTTGAAACTTAGTGGCATAGAAAACCAATTTCATACATCATGATCAAATGAGATTTATTCTAGGAATCCAAGGTTGGTATAACACTCACAAATCAATAAAGGTGATTCACCACATAAATAAAATGGATAAAAACCACATGAAAAAGCAGTTGATAAAATCTGGCACCCATTCATGATAAAAATATCTCAGCAAAGTTGGAATAGGGGGAACATACCTAAACATAATAAAGGCCATATAGGACAAATCCACTGCCAGCATCATACTCAACAGGTAAAAACTGCAGGTGGTCTTCTTAAGGTTGGGAAAAAGACAGGGATGTCTGCTGTTCTCTCTTTTATTCAACTTGGTACTGGAAGTTCTAGCCACAGCAATCAGACAAGAGGAAGAAACAAAAAGCATCAAAATTGGAAAGGAAGAGGTAAAATTGTCTTTATTTGCAGATGACATGGTACTATACATAGAGAACTTCAAAGGTTCAAACAAGAAACTACTGGAACTGATCAACAGATTCAGCAAAGCAGCAGGATGCAAAATTAATATTGAGAAATCAGTTGCATTTTTGCATACCAATAATGAACTAACAGAAAGAGAAATTTAAGAAATCCCATTCACAATTGCTTCAAAAAGAGTAAAATACCTAGGAATAAATCTAACCAAGGATGTGAAAGACCTGTACTCAGAAAATTATAAGACCCTGAAAAAAGACATTGTTGAAGATATAAATAAGTGGAAACACATACCATATTCATAGATAAGAAGTATTAGCATCATTAAAATGTCCACACTACCCAAAGCAATCTGTAGATTCAATGCAATTCCTATCAAGATTCCAATGGTGTATTTCACAGAACTAGAACAAATATGAAATCACAAAAGGCCTCATATAGTAACAGTGATCCTGAGAACAAAATTGGAGGAATCACGCTTACCTGATATCAAACACTGTAAGACCATAGTAATCAAAACAGCTTGGTAGTGGCATAGATTAATGGAACAGAATAGAGAGCCCAGAAAGAAATCCACACCTTTATAGCCGATTAATATCCAACAGAGAAAGCAAGCACATACAATGGGCTAAAGAGTTTACTCAATAAATGGTGCTGGGAGAATTGGACAGATATATGCAGAAAAATAAAACTAGAACACCTTCTTACACCACACACAGGAATAAACTGAAAATGGATTAAAGACTTAAATATTAGACCTGAAGTCATAAAAATTCTAGAAGAAAACATAGACAGTAAAATCTCAGACATTGCTCATAGCAATATTTTATCCTATATATCTCCCAGGCAAGGGAAACAAAAGAAAAAATAAACCAATGAGACTACATCAAACCAGTAAGTTTTTGCACAGCAAAGGAGACTGTTAACACAACAAAAAGACAACCCACTGAATGGGAGAATGTATTTGCTGATACATCTGATAAAGAGCTAATATCCAAAATTTATAAAGAACTTAGAAAACTCAACACCAAAAAACCCCAAACAATCAAGTTAAAATGGGTAAAGGACCTGACTTCTCCAAAGAGGACATATAGGTGGCCAATAGACATATGAAAAGATGCTCAATGTCATTAATCATCAGAGAAATGCAAATTAAAGCCACAATGAGATTTCACCTCATACCTTTCAGTATGGCTATCATCAATAAATCAACAAACAACAAGTGCTGGTGAGGATGTGGAGAAAGGGGAACCCTTTTGCACTGTTGGTGAGAATGCAGACTGGTGCAACCACTGTGGAAAGTAACATGGAGATACCTCAAAAAATTAAAAATTGATCTGCCTTTTGACCCAGCAATCCCACTTCTGGGAATATATCCAAAGGAACCCAAAACACTAATTTGAAAGAACATAAGCACCCCTATGTTCATTGCAGCAATATTTATAATCACTGAGATATGGAAGTAGCTCAAGTGTCCATCAGTAGATGAGTGAATAAAACAACTATGAGACACTTGAAAAATTTTTAACTCAGCTGTAAAAAAGAAAGAAATTTTACCCTTTGTGTCACCTAGAGACACTTATGCTGAGTGAAATAAGGCAGTCAGAGAAAGACAAATACCATATGACTTCACTGATATGTGGAATCCAATGAACAAACTGAACTAACAAGCAAAATAGAGACAGATGTATAGATAGAGAACAGGATGACTGCAGTGGGTCAGGGGCAGGGGAGGTTAGTGGGTGGAGGGATTGAGCAGAAAGGAAAAAAGGACTCATGGACATGGACAACAGTGTGGTGATTGTGTGGGTGGGTAATGAGGGGGTTAAATGGAAATGAAAAAAGTACAATAAAATTTTAAAAAGACAAAAAAAGAGAAAAGCTATTTATTCACAATTCTGCAATTTGGGCTGGAATTTCCTAGATGGAACTTTTGCTGGTATAATCTGGACTCATTCAAGGGGTTGTAATCATTTGGTGGTCAGCTGGAGGCCAGGTCTCTCTTTCTCCATATGATCTTTTACTGTTAAGGAGACTGGATCAAGCTTTTAAAAAAAGTAAATGTTTTTTAATTATTTTCTTTAAGCTTTTATTTATTTTTAGAGAGAGAGAAGGGAGAAAGAGACGGAGAGAAACATTGTGTGGCTGTGTCTCATGTGCCCCCAACTGGGATTGGGCCACAACTCAGACATGTGCCCAAACAGGGAATCAAACCAAACCCTGGACCCCTCTGTTTGCAGGCTGGCACTCAATCCACTGAACCAGACCAGCGAGGGCTAGATCAGGCTTTTTCACACAGTAATTAACAGTGTACTAAAAAAAGAGTCCCAATGGGCAAACGTTGATCAAGTTTCTGCTGGTGTCACATTGAGCAGAGCAAGTCACACAGCCAAACCCAGAGTCTTTGTGAGAGGACATTATACACAAGCACAGATACCACAACATTTGAGTCACTGAGGATGATTATGTAACAGTTTACCACAAGAGGTTAACCACTGAACAGAAAAGAAAAATCACTGGATGGATCGTGAAAATCAAAGAGCCATTCTTTTGGAAATAGTATACAACTTCTATAAGCTGTGACTGAGCTAAATGTAAAAACGAGAGTACCAAGTTCATGGAATAAAACCTCTGCTATGTGTGATTTATTATATATTTTTAAAATTATACATTAATTATCTAAAACTAAGTTCAAGTTTGGGTGAAGGCAACAGAATTAGGTACAGGATTAAAAATGAAATATCTTTCTAGATATTTTATTTAGTATACAAAAGCAACCAAGCTTTATCCCAATTTAGTCTCTGTGTATTGTTTTCTTTCTGTTTATTGGTTTTATTTTACCCAGCATCATTGTGTTATGAAAACCAAAGTCATTATTAAGACAGAACCCCAAAATTGTCTTCAATTTGTTAACTTTATTTTTTTAAATAAAACAATTTTTTATTGATTATAGACAGAGGGGAAAGGAAGGAGAAGTAGAGGGAGAGAAACCGATTGGCTGCCTCAGGGCCTGCAACCCAGGTGTGTGGCCTGACCTGGAATCAAATCAGGAACTGTAACCTTTAGGTTTGTGGGAGGATGCCCAACTAACTCAGCCACACTGGCCAGGGCCATTTTCACCTAAAAGGAGTCAACACATAGGTAATCCAGAGTTGGTGGTTCCATTAAGTCATCTGGGATGCTGCCTCCTTTTGTCTTCGGTTTGGGCATTCTCAACACGTGGCTTCCGTACACAGGGTCATTTCATAGACGAAGATGGCTTCTGTGGTCCTAGCCATGTGTCTACATGCAGGTATCAGAAAAGGCAAAAGGAGTCTGAGTCATCTTCTTAGTGACAGACAACTCTCTGCTTACATCACATTAACCAGAACTTACAGAACAATATCTAACTACAAAGAGGTTGGGGAACACACAGTCTTTGTTCCAGACAGCAATATACTTAGCTGTAATGCAATGTAATGCAATCAGGGTTGTCTTAGAAAATGGGGAAAATGGGTACTTGAGAGGTAAAAAGACTTTGCTACAATGACTAAGGCAATGTAGTGAAAATGTGCATTTTTTCCCCTGCTGGAATCTATGAAGACTCTTCAGTTATGACGGGGAATATCCTCCTTGTGTCTCCATCCTTCCCCTATTTATTAGGGCAAAAGCTCATTTTCTCAGCCTTCTTTTTGTTCCTAGGGCATAGGAATGCAGGTTGGGATCTAAGTCAGATGCTAACCCCCAGGGCCTTGATTTGGAGATAATGTGAAAACGGCAATACCTGTGTGGAATCCATTTTTGTGAGGGTAGCAGCAGAGACATCACCCTTCCTGAGGCATTAATGGCAGAGGTCCATACTCAAGTTGTCAGCTCAGTTTGTGGGTCTGTGTCCTGGGCAGTGGCTGTGGTGAGTCCAGTGGAGTCATGCTGTGGTCTGATTTGAGCAGTTTTCCTGGGAGAGTAGCCTCCAAGTCTGATTTCTGGCATTTGCTTAGAATCAGGACTACCTCATATCCTTTTCTGCTTCAACTATTAAGAAAGGATTTCTGATGTTTTGTATCTGGCTAGTTTGCTAGGGTTTCTATAACAAAGTACCACAAACTAGGTGGATTGAACAATTTATTGTTTCACAGTTACAGAGGCCAGAAATCCAAAATCAAAGTGTTGGCAGAGTTGGTTCCTTCTGAACTACCCTGGTTGTGAGGAAAGGGTCTATTCCAGGCCTCAGTTTTTGGCATGTAGATGACCATCTTCATGTCCATATGATGTTCTTCCTACATTCATGTCTGTGTCCAGATTATCCCTTCTTAGAAGGATACCAAATTGGGTTAGGACCCTGCCCAATGACCTCATTGTAATTTGCTTACTTCTATGAAGTCACTATCTCCAAATAAGTTCCATTCTGAAGTCCTGGGGGTTAAGACTTTAACATATAAATTTGGAGGGGGCACAACTTAACCGATAAAAATACGTAAAGACCCTCACTGATGCAGTTACATCTTGGGACACCAAATTAGGGACAAAGTAACCCCAGTCTCAGTAATAATACAGAAGACTGTCCTCCTCCCCATTGCCTTCCCTCGTTCCTATTGGTCTCAAAAAGCAAAACAACAGGGTTTCAAAAGTCAAGGATAATGTAAAATAAATTTACTGATTTTTTTAAAAGAAAGGTCTTTGTACAAATATATTGAATTTAGCTGTTTATAATTGACTTAAGCATGGTCTACATTTGGTGGCCTCTGTTTCAGCTGACAAGAGGAAAGGATTTTGTTCAATGCCACAGGTCTAGCATTTTTTATTGTGACAGCTTTGGACACTGCGCCTGTGGGTTCTTTAGGCCTGATGGGGCACCACTGTAACTGTGAGGATTCCAGATGGCCATTTAGACCACAGATTGCAACTCAGCACATTCTCTCCGAGTTGTATCTCCTTGGTATAACTCCTTAAAAGATCACAGAACCAAAGACTGTATTTTTCACATATTTCAATGAAATATTAGCAGCATATACACACCTACAGTCTGCCTCAGATCTTGCCTGCCGTACTGTAAACCTACTTTTTCCCAACCCTGTAAACTCATATTTATTTTTTTAAAGGTACTGTGGTTTCTTTTCTTGGGGATTTTTCCTCTCTGTTTTTTTAAAAGATTTTATTTATTTTTATTTTTAGACAGAGAGGAAGGGAGAGAGAAAGAGAGAGAGAGAGAAACATCAATGTGTGGTTGCCTCTTGTGCACCCCACATGGGGAAACCTGGCCATGCCCTGGCATGTGCCCTGACTGGGAATTGAACCAGCGACCCTTTGGTTCACAGGGTGGTGCTCAATCCACTGAGCCACACCAGCTAGGGCAGTATTTTGCCGTGTATAACATGCACCCACATTTTGGCCCCAACTTTCAGATAAAAAATTTTTCATTTTAATTTTTAAATTCACCTTTATTTATTTATATTTAGATACTTGATTTTGTATTCTAAGAGATTTTAGCATTTATTTTTGACAATATTATGATGCAAGAAATTTTATGTAACAAACAATTACAAAACACAAGAGCAGATACAAGGTATTTCTGGTACTACCCATGTATAATACATATCCTCATTTTTCTCTGAAAAATTTGGGCACAAAGAATACTTTATACAGGGGAAAATACAGTACAAGTGGTTTGCTCTTTATGATTCTAGCCATCATTGATGATCATTTCCTGTACTCATTATTTCACCAAAGGTTCCAAAACATTAATACTTAAATTTTCAAACTCCTTTTCCATTTATTATCTGGAATATGTCTATAAAGTGAGGTTTCCCCTCATCAATTGTTTGTTGCCCTAAAGTATATATGACTGTCTTATATGACTGCCTAAGCGGCCCCTGGTGTTGGAAGTCCTATTCCATTTACTTTATCATGTACAATTTCCAGCCTAACAGTACAGAAGCTTAGCATAGGGCTCAGCAAATGGTAAGCATAGGTATAGTTATAAAATATGAGTCCTGGTCAGCTAGCTTAGTTGGTTGAAATGTCATCCCCATAACCAAGGTTGTCCCTGGTCAGGGCACATACAAAAAGCAACCAGTGAATGAATGAATAAGTGGAACAACAAAGGGAATCCTCTCTCCTCTTTCTCTCCCTCTCCCTCCTTCTCTCTCTAAAATCAATTAAAATATGAATAACCAACATTTCTGAGTACATCCTATGTCCCAAATGCTATGCAAAGCACTTTCCATCAACATCTCATAATCTCAACAAATCTATGAGCTAGATCTTATTACTCATATTTTACAAAAGAAGAAACTGAAGAATAGAAAGATTACCCTAGCACATGTTAAGTACTTGGCAGAGGCAGGATTTGAATCCAGTCAGCCTGACCCTAGAGTCCACTCTCTCATCCACAAGGATATCACATAATAACTTAATGATCCTCACAGAAAAGAACAGATATATGAAGCCAATTAACCTTCTGAAAGTGTGTGGTCAATTGAAAATAGCCTGAACATTTAACTTTAAAGGATGTGGGAGGAATTCTGTTTCTGTTATTTACTGTGTGACCCTAAACAAGCTTCTTAACCTCTGAACTTTTCTCATTGGTAAAAGATAATGAACTCTGCCTCATAGTGCTGTTATGATGGTTAAGCTTAACAGGCTGTCTTGTGTTGGGCCTTTAAAAAATTATAAAAATGTATGCATGCCCAATAATACAAAGACAAATAACCCAATTAGAAATGGAAAAGGATTTGAATAAACATTTCTCCAAAGAAGATGTACAAATGCAAGAAGCACATAAAAGAATGCCTAAGTGTTAGGTTTTCAGTCATTAGGGAGATGCAAATTGAAACTTCAGTGAGATACTACTTCACACCTATGATGGTATAATAAAAAATACAGATAATAACCAGTACTGGATAGTATGGAAAAACTGGAATCTTCCTACCCTGCTGTGAAAATGTATAATGGTGCAAATAGCATGACAATTATTAAAAGAGTTAAATATAGACCCAGCAAATCACTCATAGGTATGCATTTATCTAAATCACTCATAGGTATATGTTTATCCAAAAGAAATGAAAACATGTATATATATACACAAAAACCTGTGTGCAAATGTTCATAGTGACATTATACATAATAGCTAAAAAGTACAAAGAACCCAAAGCTATATCAACTAATGAATAGATAAATAAAATGTGATATATCTGTACAATGGAATACTATCCATTCATAAAAAGGACTGACATCCTAATACATGCTACAATGTGGATGAACCTTAAAGAATTATGCGAAGTAAAAAAATACAGTCACAAAAGACCACATGTTGTATGGGTCCACTTATATGAAATATAAAGAATAAGCAAATCTTTGTAGACAGAAAATACATTGGTAGTTGCCTATAACCAGGGAGTCTGGAAACGAATGGGGAGTCATAGTGATGTGTGCGGGCTTTCTCTGGGAGGGCCAAATACAAACATTCTAAGATCAGCTTGTGTGATGGTTGCACAATCCTGAACATACACAAAAAAAACCCCACCACAAACATTGAATTGTACACTGTAAATGTACAGTGTGTGTTCATTTAAATGTATAGCATGTGAATTATATCTCAATAAAGCTATTTAGCAAACAACAATATTTTTGTCTATGTGCATAAGAATTCATGTTTTGTAATCTTACCTACTTTTTGTGTTGGAATTAAATATATATTTGAAAGGTTATGTGAGTGTGAATCCTTACTGTAAAATGAAAGATACAAAAAATTCAGACATGCTTTCAGGAAGCTAAAGTGAATCATGTGGTCATGGACATGAATAACAGGAGTGTTGTCAGTGCGTTTTAAAACAGACGAGCACAGAATTAGCGGTGTCATTAGGGGAGTATACAGGATCCTACTAGTAAACCTGCTCCTTGTTATTCAGAGATGCTGGTCATGAACCTGAATTCAGTTTTTAGTTGTGACATAAGCTATAATTTTTTATTTTGTTCCCTATTGCTATCACTTCATGAACTGCATCACTCACAGATTGTCCTAGGGGCCATAAAGGTACTTTCCAGGACAGTTTCCTCACGTGAGGCACCACTTTCTGAAGAGTTGAAAAATGGGTCATGGGTTAAAGGAAAATTCTGTGCCTTCTAAACATAGATTTACAAGTTCTTTCATGATGTGGGCCAGCCTGGGGAGAAAGGAGGGTCTGAGGTCTGATGAGGAATTAAAAGATAGAAAAAATGTTTGACTCCTAGCTCACTACTGGGTCTTATGCTGAACTCAGACAGCCAGGTCTCCTATCCTTCAGGGAACCGCTGTTTCCAGGTGGATTAAAACAAATTAAGAAACAGGAAAGGAAATCCAGATAATTTTGGAACTATCTGCTGTCGCCCTCACTGTTCTTTTGTTCAGTAGTCATCTGTCATTTCTGGCTTCTCTGCTCCTCAGGGGCTAAAAGAGGCTGTCACTGCCCCCTGCTTAGACAACTGTCCCAGCCTCAGCCTCAGGCTGATTTTTCAGCTTTTAAAAGGCCTTGTCACCTTCACCTGTCACTTTGAGGTGGAGATTTACAAGGGACTATAAATCTTACAAACACAGTTTGAATGTATATGAATCCTTATCCTTATGCTTGTGCTTTAACATAGTGTGAATATATTTTACACATACGCACAAACACAAAGCAGGAAATATTTTCATTGACTTACTTGGTTGTGAAGTTCTCTTTAACATACAAAAGAAGATACTATTGTTTCTTTTGACTTCCCCCACCCTAATTCAAACTCCAAATTGTTATTATTGCCCCAAGACAGGGTACGTTCTTGGGGTTGGGGATGGGGGCAGAGATAAAGAAAGAATGAAAGCCAGCTCTTCCAGGGGAAGGAGGGGGGACCGTCTGGGAATCTCAAGAACATCTTTATTTCTCCTTTTAACTCTCCGCCTTTCTGATTAAAGAGTTCAGCCCCGTCCCTCCGCCCGCGTTCAATTATCCCCCAGCATCTTTTCTCTGAAGCTGTCACCACCACTTGCTAAACCGCAGCCCCACCGTGAGCCATTAGCCCTGTTCTTTTCCGTTTCGCTTTCCCCCTCAGTTTCTCCCTGCAAGCTTTATAAATTTCCCTTGGAGGAGGAGTGTTCAAACGGGTGGAAGTCTAAACACAATGCAACCTGAGAATTTGTCACTCTCTGCATATGCTCCTAAGTGCTTTAATCCCAATTAGGGGCGGCTGACACACGGTCCTATTCATTTCCATCAGCTCTTGAATACATTTGCCTAGAAATGAACTTCACAAATAGAGGCGCTCCTAAATGTGCCCAACAGCAAGGAAAATCGAATTGAGTGCGGGCTCATTCGGCAGCGGCCGGCAGAGGAGCGTTGAATGTGGAGGTGCCCCGAGACATTGCAATTCAGCAACATGCTCGCTGACTTTTCTTTGCACCATGTCAACCGAAAGAACGAAGAAATAAGTTGGGAAACTCCGGTTAAAAGGCAACTTGAGAAGGACTCTGAATACTTTTATTGAGCCGCTTCCAATGAAGGACTTAAAAAACAACATAAAAGGCACCACAAAACCCACCAGCGGCGTCCGGGCTGCGTCCTAGGCGCGCGATTGGAGCCTCCCCGACCGCGGTGCACCCACCGGCCTCGCAATTAAGGGGAAAATGGCCCCGTTGCAGGCGTGTCATCTGGTGGCGTTCCCAGAGCCCGTCGCCGCCGCCCTATTCAAGCCCGGCCTTAATGTCCCACCCGCGCCTCGGGGGCTGCGCAGCTGGTCCGCTCTGACCCGGCGGCCTCGCGGGCGCGGACACCCTCGGGAGGCGCGGCTCCGGCCACCTCAGACCCCAGCTCCGCGGGGTTTCCACGTTTCCCCTGCAGCTTCGCCTGCAGCCCCTGACTCCAGCGGCTCCCTCCACCCCGGGGTTCGGGACTCTGCGCACCGCCGGGGTGGTGGGGGTGGAGGGTTTTGGTGACTCCCCAACACCCCGGTACTTAAGACCTAGCGGCACGGAGGGCAGCCAACTGCCCACCACCCGCCCCCGGCACCTGAAGCCCAGGAGCTTTGCGCCCGGGACGCCGGCAGCTCTGGAAGAGGGTGTTCCGAAAGGAGGCGCTGACGCAACCTCGAAGTCGCGCGGGGCTCTTTTCCTCGCAGCGGAGTCGCTGTAAGTCTCAGGGGCGCAGCGCTCGCAGCTTTTGGAGCCCGGAGCTGGGACGCAGTCCTGCGCGGGCAGGGTGCGCCCCTAAGGCAGTCGGCTTGGAGAAACGCGGCGGTGGGACCCGGTTCCGGCGGTCGGCCCCTCCTCTGGCTGCTGCTTCGGGAATCCGGGGCAACCTGTTACGGGGCGGGAGTCCTGCCCGCGCGGTCCCTGGTGGGCAGCGAGCGGGGCCGCCCCCGAAACCGCCTCTCCCCGCACCCCGATGCAGAAGGGATTACGCTTTAACGGGGCCTCTGGACGCCCATTTTAAGTTCATAAAAAAGCCGAGTGGAATGTTTTGATTGAGTCTCAACATTGTCTTTGAATAAGGCTGAGACCATGTAATTAATGTGTCTTTTTAATAAGGGACAATACGGCCGTTCAAGCTATTTAATTTCATTTAATTTTCCATCCCATTTGCTGCACAGCCCGCTTTTACTTTTAACACCCAGCTTTTCACAGCCCATCTTGCTCCACTGGGCACATTAGATTGGTTTCACCCTTGCTTTTTAGGGGAGGAAAAATAAAAGAAAATGTGTTCCTTTCCTCCTTTGTGGACAATTTATTTCACTTGGGGAACTTCAACTCTGAGCCACAGGACAGAATAAAACTCAGCGAGCTGGTGTGAATGCCTCTGGCTCAGTCCCTTTCTTCTCGTGGGGCTGGGAACCAGCCACAATTGGCTATATTAATAAATAACTTTCCTCACAGTCGGCCTTTACATGGTCCTATTGATAAAATTGTTCGCGTGTCGTTCACGCTTTTTCACTCATTAAGGAGGGCCAGGGAGGAGCCCCTGAAACCAGGCCCCGCGCTCGCCCCTTCCCGCTCATAGTCCTGGTAATTTAAACTGGGTGTCATCCCCGAGTCGCCAGGCCAGAGGTTAGAGGGACATGTTCATGGCTTAAATTTATTGCCCTCTACTCTTCGGAATGGCTTCCTCAACTCCTCCCCTCCCCGGGCTTTTGCCATTCATGGGCCACTGGATCAAAGGCTCCCTTCTCTCAGTCTCGGGCAGTTTTCGTGGCCCTCGGAGGGGCATCTGGAGGAATAAGGGGGAAAATCAGTGGCAGCTTCCTCGGAAAGTGGCCCTGGGCATGGCGTGGCTGCAGGGTCAGAGGAACTGCAGCATGTGGCCACTCAGACCCTCCGAGTGCCTCTGTTCTCTGCCCCAGCAGCCGTGTCTGCACAGACTTTGGAGTTAGAGTTAGGGCAGAGGCGGGCCATCCATGTACCATGTAGACCTGGCTTGGATTGCCCCATTAAGCAAACCACGAGTGTTGGAGCGCCTCAAACCCACTCATTCTATAGATCATTGCGACTGACCTTCGCAACCGTTGGGTGGAAGCCAAGTATCTGCATTATCATTACCTTCGTAAAGATTTGGAGACTGAGGCTCTGAAGCTATTCGTGGAAGTGTCCTTGAGTCTTGAGTGACAGCACAAACTGCATGACCCGAGTCTCCTGACCGTGTCCAGTAACGCGAACTCAGGTCTCCATCCAGCCCTGCCCCACGGAAATATTTTGAGGGCCTTGTGGGATAAATTGCTGAGGTACAGGTGTCACCACCTTGCGTCCTGCCACTGTTGTTCATCAGAGTCACCCTATCAGTAGCCTAAGAACAGCACCTTTCTAGGGCACAGCAGACCCGAGTGGAGAATTCGACTTGGGGGCTGCTGGGAGCCCTCCTCCTATTTGTACAGTGGTTGGGCCACAGACACCAGGCCTGAAACTCAGAGTCACTCAGGCCTCGCCTGGATTTCCACGTAGGGCTCACGCCCAAACATAGGATTTGGGGAGCAGTATCTGGGATTAGCAGAGCAAGGCAGGTGTAACAGAACTGTCACACATATCTGACTAACTAGATTACTTGGCTATATATTATGAAAATAAATGTTTCTACACAAATTGGAGACTTCCCCAAAAGAAAACAAGAAGCGCTCTGAGCCCTGGCTGGTGTAGCTTAGTGGATTAAGCGCGGGCCTGTGAACTAAGAGATCATGGTTCGATTCCCAGTCAGGGCACATGCCTGGGTTGCAGGCCAGTTCCCAGCAGGGAATGCACAGGAAGCAACCATACATTGATATTTCTCTCCCTCTCTCCTTCCCTTCCCCTCTGAAGATAAATAAATAAAATCTAAAAAAAAAAAGAAGCGCTCTGATTTAACTCTGAAGTATCCTTCTTCTAGTTCATAAACTGGAATAAAGGCAGGGGTTTCCAACGCCCACCTCGACCTCATTTCCCCCCCGTATGTGGTAGAGAGTTTCTCAGGAAATTAGCCCCAAGGATTGCTTCACCATTTTAAACTTAAACGCAAATCAGGGTTTGACGCAATTGGTTGGCATGTGTGGGAGATTTGATTAAAAACCCAGTGGGCAGAACCCCTCTTCTCCCTTGGGTGTGGTCAGGGTGTGGGATACCCTGCAAAGCTGGGACCCTGCAGCTGCTTCCCATTCTCCAGGGTAGTGCGGCCCGGGAGTACCCAAGACCAGATATACACAGCTGACCTCGTCTCCCAAAAGTGGTCCAGATACTTCATATTTCAGGGCAAAACTGGACAGAGGGAAGGATAAAGCTATTCTAAATAGACGACTGGCCTGAACCCAATCCCCTGAAATGGTAATATGGTCGTTATTTAAAAAGTGTAGGTATTTTCTGGTGTTTTCCCATCAAGTACCTGCCTAATTTCTGTATGGCACACGCCAGAAATCAATAGAAGTTAACAAGTCCTCCAAACAGTCCCCATCTCTTTGTTTAATCTCCTTTACAATAAAGCCAAGGGGAGAGAATTAAAAATCTTTGAAGTAGACCAAAGCTCAAAGGAATCAGCCAAGTAGACTTAAAGTAGTCACTTATTTCCCAAAACTGGTTTGTCGGCGAACAATAAAAGGAAGTAAAATTTATGGAGAAATTATACAGTGGATTTGTCACTTAAAATATCGTAACTGTCTCGAGGACAATACCCCATGCTGAGGATTAATGGTCCCGCCGGACCTTTGATTCAGCAGCGCCTTTTCTTCGCCCTTGACAAATTGGATTTTTAGGAATGGGAAGGTCGCCTGGACCATTGTGCGCCAGCCATTCAGAGGCCTCGATTATGCAGGGGGCTGAGGGAACCACTCCATGTGACCCTCTCGGGTGGGACTCTGCAGCTGCTTCGCAGCACAACTCTCTCACCAAACTCCGCGCCCTTGCGCTGGCGGTGCCAAAAGGCGCCCGCCCCGATTGAAAAGACGCACTGCATGCCCGGCCGCGTCACTCCGCGGGCGGAGGACGCACGTCGGGGCACTGCTCTCTGGCTCGCGCGCGACTAGAGCTCTGTCGCTCGCGCCCTGCGGAAGACCCTGCGCGTCCAAGCGCCAGCCCGGCACCACGGCAGCAATGAATGGAGCCTCCCGCGCTGCGGCCACCAGCGTGAGTGCCGATTGCTGCATCCCGGCAGGCCTGCGCCTCGGGCCGGTGCCCGGAACCTTCAGGCTGGGCAAGTACCTGTCAGACCGCAGGGAACCCGGGCCCAAGAAAAAGGTATTAGCCATTCCGACCTTCGACCCCAGTCGTTAGCCTCCCTTTTACCTGGCCCAGGAAAGGGTTAGATAGGGTAGATAAGAGAGGTGTGACTGAGTCTTTCGTTACCTGCTAACTGTGCCAGGTGGAAGGGGACTCTGATTATTTCCCACAAGTCGCATTAATTGAGAGCTGAACGTGGACCGGGCTGAGGGAAGAGGAAGTAGCTGAGAGGGGACATCACCCAGTTGGGGTGCACGGAGCTCTTTGCGTGCCATGACCACTCGGAACTCGCGGTTTCCCCGCAACTCTGAGGTCTCAGCACAGGCTCGCCTGTCCCTGGCCTCTGCAAAGGCTGCTTTCCACTGTTTTACAACGGTCAAGCCATTGAGGGCTTTTCTTATTTTCTTTTTTCAGTATGCTAATTTGAGGCTTAAATTACCTTAACATAATTTAATCTCAACACCGAAATAAATGACCTTTGGGAAACTCTCAGTTCCTAGAACCTTCTCAGATTTCTCTTTCTGCGGATGTCTGCTTGTGGGTTTGGGGTAAATGGATAGAGGTTGAGACAGGTAGTGGCTTTGACGTGGGCTCCGTAGGCGAGGATCCGGGCTCCTGCATCAGGGCTCTGGGTGCCCAGCGTCGCACCTGGGGGATGTCAGCGGTAAACCCGCTAGCTCTGACTACCCAGACAGCTTCGTGACACCAGACCGGAGAGGGGTTTTCAAGGTCCTCGCCCGCCCTCAAGCTCCCCAACTTGCGTAGTTTGTCGAACAGCCACAGGGAAACACAGGGAAATGAAGGTGGTGTGAGGGTGTAGGATGGGAAAGGACTCTAGTTTTGGCTTGCCGTTGCCTAGACCTTTCTTGTAAAAAATTGTTCCGGTGCTCAGCCAGGGGTATCCTCATCTGTCTGCTCACGCAAGCGTCATCTCATCTGCGGTTTAAAGCCGGGCTTGCCGCGCACTACTCCTTTAAATGCGGTTTAATTGCTTTTAAATGGTCATCTTACGGCCGCTTTGTTCCAACGTTTTCGCTGCTGGGGTCTTCAGCACCTCCATGTGGTGTAAGGAAATTGGGGGTGGGGGACAAGACAGGGGTTGGGGAACAGTTTGGGTTCTGGCACTGACTTTGAAACGTCACTACCTTGGTAGTTGTGCTGCTCTCAGATCCGCAAGAGGGAGAACTGGAGTGGGGGTAGGGGATGTGTTGGTACAAGGTGCGCCCAGATGAGGGGGGTGGGAGATGCTCCCACCCCTCCTGTTGCCAAGGTGGGGCGAGGAGGGGTACTGTTATGTTAGACAACCTGTCCTCTTCTTTCCCCTCCCAAACAAGGGTTTCAAGTAATTACCCTGCCCCCAGCAGCCCACAGCGGTCTGGTCAAAGCTAACGCAACCATTTTCCTGAGTCGGTCGGGTGCGGGGTAAACTTTTACTCTGGGTTGTGGGCCTGGCTGTGGCGCAGGGAAGAACGACCACTGCTTGTGTTGCAGGTGCGCATGGTGAGAGGGGAGCTTGTGGACGAGTCGGGGGGCTCCCCTCTGGAGTGGATAGGGTTAATCCGGGCAGCCAGGAACCCCCAGGAACAGACTCTGGAAGCTATTGCAGACTTACCCGGAGGACAGGTACTATGGGTCTCCCGCTGCCAGTTCTACCTACTTGACCTTCACTGAGGTGACCACCAATACTAAAAGCAAAGGGCTTTAGTTCCAACTCTCACTTAAACGTCCCAGCAACCCTATAATGTACATATCATTATTTCCCCTGCTTGGAGAATGAGGGAAGTGAGGTTCAGGGAAGTCCAATAGCTTTTGCAAGGTCACATAGCATCAGAGCAGGGATTCGAAGCTTTCCCTCTTAGCTTTTTTTGACCAATTACCCAAGGAATGACAGCAAGCTGTCCTGTTTCTTGCATCCCAGATCTTCTACCGAGCACTGCGAGATGTCCAGCCAGGGGAGGAGCTGACCGTGTGGTATTCCAACTCCTTGGCTCAGTGGTTTGACATCCCCACAATTGCAACTCCAACGCACGACGAGAAAGGTACCCCCACTTAGAGGGCCTCTGGTACACAGGGGGTGGGCAAGGCTGCAGCTCACCTCTAGTCTTTTAGAGCCCCAGACTTAGAAAGCCTTTCTGTTGCTCTGTGTAAAATTGAATTCACTGTTCCCATCTGTGTGGGCAGAGAGGTGATGTCACCACTGCCTCCTTAAAGTCAACAGTAAATGATAACAGCAACAATAATAATCAGGCTGTCCATGGCAGGAGAAAAATACTCTTTATGAACTTCATGGGGGTCATCCTTTCCTTTTGTATATCAATTAAGAATCAATAAGAAGCCTTGACTTATTATTAGAGTAATCACATCATGAGTTCCAGGATGCATAACAAACTTGGAATGCTTTCAGAAAGTGGAGGGGCATCTCTTCTGCACTAGTTGGAAGGAGAGTAATGTACTTCTACAGAATTTTAGAAGCATTACGGTACTTACAGCTGGTCAGTTGGCAGGTACTGAGCCCCTTCCATTTAAATGGTATTTATGCACTTCCCCTTCCCTACTTAAATTGAATCTGGGATGTATCCCAGTTTCTTCTCAGATTTATTTGATCCTTTCCAAAGCCAAGAGCGGATTTATGCAAATTAAGGTGCAGTAACTAAAGAGAAAAACATTTTTAAAACCTTCCCAAAACACTGAAGAACACTTCCTGTGGAATAAAGCTGGAAAGTGCTAAAGTTGTTAAGATCCTGAGACTCCCATTTAATACCTCCATGACGTTTTGCCTTGCCAATTGCTTGTTTATCTGTAATTCCCCCTAAAGATAATTAATATGTAAAGTCAACATTATAAGTGCTATGAAAGAATATTTTAGCATGCTTTCCCCCTGAATTGCCTGCTTAATCTCATCGTTTTACAAATAGGGTTAGAGAAAGTAATACAAATGTGGGACTAAGAAACACTTCATGAACAAGACAGAATAAGTTTATTTAGAACAATGAATCACTTCAAAGTACCACTGTCTTCTGTAAATTAATTTTATTGACTTTGTGGGTAGATTTATATGTACAGTATTTATAAAAAGTATCCTAAAGTAATTTGTTACTTGCATCTCATTATAGTAAATACTTATGTCAATTTCTTCTAGTAAAAGAGAAACATGCCAAAAGCCCCATAGTGGAGAACGATTCTTAGGGCTACTGGCCCTTAAGGGGCCAGTCATCTCTGCACAGAACACTCTACCTTAGGTACTCTCAACTAGTATAAAGGCAACTCGTTTGAATGGTAGCCCTCATGTTTTCATTTCAGTCAACTGAGCTTAAAACATCATATGGTAACAGATGTCAAAATTGACACCATTTTCCTTTTGGGGAATGTATGGGTTATTTTGAACCCTGACTTCCCCACATTTGTGATGCTTGAAATCTGGACAACCTTAGGGTTACTTGAAGGAAAGGAGGTGAGGTCACTTAGGAAGTGTGTTTGATACTTTGGGCATTTGTTGGATTTCAGTCCAGAGAAAATGTCAGTTGGTTAGGATAAACTGAAAAAGAAACACTGAAACTGAAAACATACATCTGCTTAAATCTTAGAAAGAAGAAGAAATAAGCAGGGATGACTGCTATTCTTCCAATATTCACTAATTTCAGTAGATTTCAATTCCAGAGTAAGACTGAAGAAAATACCAACCCTTTGTTGTAGGAACACTTGGCTTTGCATTGAGCTGAGTCATTCTGGAGCAGCCTCTGAAAACTTCCTTTTTAAAAAGTGGTGATGAGAAGGGGTTCTGAATTTAGGAGAAGGGAAGTTATTATTTAAAATATTAAATCAGTATACTCACCAAGAGAATCCAGGCCTCTTCTCTCTTTCCTTCAAGATTTATTTTACATGAATGTTCAATACAAGGTAACAGAAATATTGAAATAATTTTATCCAAGTTTTCTATAACAATTAGGATAGGACCTAATAGGCAAAACCTTCCCCTACTTTTTTCTGTCTGCTCTTCCTGTGGCTTGAGCTGGAATAAACTACTTCTTACTTGAACTTTCACTTTAGTTATCTGGGGGCTACTATTGCTTTATGCAAAGCTAGAAGTAAAATACACAAAGGGAGAAAGAGCTGCAATTTTTTCCCACTGTTGCTCTGTAGTAATGTTTAGAAGTGTGAGCTGCTTGTGTGCAAGGAGGGAAAATTTAGCTTTTCCATTAAATTTAATGAGACTGACACTTACTTTGGATACTTCATTATGGCTCAACTAACTTGTTTTTGTTTTTTTTTACAGAAATCCTTCCCTTCACTATTATCAATAAACCACAACATTAAAAATTGCAAAAACACCCAATTGCAAATCACTGTTCTCTGTACACATGTAATACAACCTTTTTCAGTGAATATTAACTTCCACCATGTGAATCTGTTTCATACACGTTTCTCTTGATTGCGTTCACAGGCCCTGGCAAAATGAAAAACAACTAATGTTAATAATATTACACACAAACAAAAATATTTGACACACACAACACTTATACAGATCCTGGTAGAGAATTGCGCACTTATTACAAGTTGATTATCTATATCTACATCACTTCAATATATTCATGTAATAAAAATAAACTATATATCTTTCCCAAAGACTTTACTAAGGTTGGATTTGTGCAGCTATCTAAGAATTAATTAATTAAAAACTGACAATGTAGTGCAATATCACTCTTTAGTTTTTAGAATATCAGGACACAGGAATTTTTATTTTCTCCCATCAAATTAAATAGGGTTAAAGAGGAAATAAAGATACAAATAATTTTGAAGAATACCAAATCATAGTCCCTATGTGGTCCTTCAGTTGGTCACGCTCCAGGAAAACCTCAGGCAAAGTGTTCAAGGCTGGGAGGGGGTGGGAAGGGTGGATAGTGGACATAAAAGACATTGTTCTATGAAAAGTAATGATTACATATGGCCCATACATACAGGATATTGTCTCGCCTGGTAATGAGGAGCTCACGACCATTAGATTGGCCTTTGTTCAGTTTATCCAAACTCCTTGACATACGCCAGCCACTTATTCTGCAAACGCCAACAGATGGGCCCAGGCCCAGCACAGGCTCAACACTTGATTTAAAGCAACAGCTGCTCTCTGCTCTGTCTCTTCCCTGGCCAGCTTGCCTGAGCTCTGCTCTCCCAGCAAAGATCAGCTCCGAAGGCCCGAAGGCCCGGAGGAAGTCTTCGTTGGAGAGGCCAAATCACCCCTCTTAGCTTCTAAGTAATCCCGGATGATGCAGATGGTGATAAAGTTGATCATTTGGGGACTTCTCGGGGTTCTTGCTATAGTGAGGCTACTGATTCATGGGAACCAAGAATACTGCTTCTTCCCATATCGCTGGTCAAAACCTGTGTTTTGCCTTGGTGGCTTTGACGCTTTCTTTCTTGCATGTTCACCTTTCACGGGGTCGCTTTTCTACTCGTTTCTCGCTTAGGGGAGGAGCGCTACATTTGCTGGTACTGCTGGAGGACGTTTAGATACCCCAACAGCCTTAAGGCGCATCTACGTTTCCACTGCGTGCTCAGCAGCGGCGCGGGGCGCACCTACCTGCACCAAGAGCACGGGTCCCGCCAAGGCGCTGCCGCTGCCTCTGTCGCGGATGGTCTTGGCCTCTCTCCAAAACCCCAGGTGCTGGACTTCGCCGCGACCACCCAGGCGGGCACTCTGCGGCCCCACCTGCAGGCCCCACTGCCTGTCCAGGCCTGCGGAGCGAGGGAGAGCATCAAGCGCGAGGCCTCCTCTGCGCTCTCGGCCACCTCGCCGCCCCTCTCCAAGTGGGGGCTGTCCAAGAAGAGCAAGGATCATCTTGACCGCGCCCTGGACGTGAGCGGGGCCGCCCGGGGGAACGGCCACTTTCTGGGCATCCTAGGTGGCTCCCCAGCGGGGGGAGGCGGCCTGGCCTTATATCCCGGTGTGCGCTCGGCTTTCAAGCCCGCGGGTTTGGCCAGGACAGCGGCGACAGCGCCTGGCGACGCCTACCGGGAGGAGGGAGGTGGCAAATCGGGGACCGGCCTACTGGGCGGGGGTCGGGCTGGAGGGCGCCCGGGAAGCAGGGAGAATGCGGCGGCGGGCAGCGCGGGCCAACACCAACACCACCACGCTCACCACCACCACCACCACCACCACCACCCGAAGTGCCTGCTCGCAGGGAATCCGCCTCTGCTTCCTCCACCTGGTTTGCCCTGCTCTGGGGCGCTGCGCGGCATTCCTCTGCTCCCTGGACCCCCGGAAGAGGCGTCTGCCTTCAAGCACGTGGAACGCGCCCCGCCCGCCGCTGCCACACCGCCTGGAGCGCGTTTCGCGCCACTGCCTCCAGCTACAGGCCTGCACCTCGAGCGATGCGCGCTGCCGGGCCTCGACGCGAGTGGGCTCAAAGCCTATCCGGGTAGCGAGTGCAGCCATTTGCCCGCGGTGATGCCGGCCTTTACTGTCTACAACGGGGAGCTACTGTATGGCTCAACGGCCGCCGCCGCTTATTACCCGCTCAAACTGCACTTCGGTGGGCTGCTCAAATACCCGGAGTCCATCTCCTACTTCAGCGGGCCCGGGGCGGCTGCGGCGGCGGCGGCCACGCTGAGCCCCGTGGAGCTAGGCTCCCTGACTAGCATCGACCGGGAGATTGCCATGCACACGCAGCAGCTCTCCGAGATGGCGGCTGGGAAAGGCCGCGGCCGCCTGGACGCAGGGACACTGCCACCCGCCGTCGTGGCTTCGGGTGGCGCCGGGAGTGGAGGCAGCGGGGGCGGTAGCGCCGGCAAACCCAAGACTGGCCACCTGTGCCTCTACTGCGGCAAGCTGTACTCACGCAAGTACGGGCTCAAGATCCACATGCGGACGCACACGGGCTACAAGCCGCTCAAGTGCAAAGTGTGCCTACGGCCTTTTGGAGACCCCAGCAATCTCAACAAGCACATCCGGCTGCACGCAGAGGGCAACACGCCCTACCGCTGCGAGTACTGTGGCAAGGTGCTGGTGCGGCGCCGAGACCTGGAGCGCCACGTTAAGTCCCGCCACCCAGGCCAGAACCTGCTCGCCAAGGGGGGCAACGGTCCAGGCACAGAGCTTGACTACCCCCGGGAGCCCGGGGAACCCAAGAGCGACAATGACAGCGACGTGGACGTCTGCTTCACGGACGACCAGAGCGGCCCTGAAGCCGGGTGTGGCGGCGAGCGCGTCTCCTAACCATTCTTCCCAAGAAGGGGTGTGTGTGGGGCGCGTGGACAGAGAAGCGGGGGTTCTGAACTGGAAGGAGAGAAGCTCTTGGTGGTGAGAAGAAGGACCCTGTTGACAAAGTCGTTTTTCTTTTTGGGGGACTCCAGACTTTGCAACAGTGAAAGGTGCCATGTCCGATGCTGAAACGCAGAGCAAAGGTTCAGAGGTGGCTTAAAGAAACCTGGCGTCCCGGGGAGCCTGCGGGCCTGGGTCCCGGCGCGCTCAAGGACGCTGCGGATAGGCTTCCCCACGAACGCCCAGGCCGTCTGCTCTCGAGGTTTAGGATCACATTAATATGAACGTCGCCGGCGCCCTCCAGGGCGCTCACTTTAACTGCCACGTATTTTAAAATTGTTCTTTTCTGTGGAGGAAATTGTGCCTTTTGAAACGATGTTTTGTGGGTGTATTTTACATTAGCATTTCACTGCGTAGGCAAAACAGTAGTCACAATTGGGTAGATGTGGCATCCACACACTTGTCTCCGTTTCATCTGTTCAGTCAAAGACTGAGCCTTGCCCCATTGAATATATAGTGGTAGCAGGTGTACAAATTGGTCAAGTTGCAATTATTTATAAGAGAATAATGACAAATGTAAAATATCTAAAGCATGAATTTAAGAACACGCAATATATAATTTTAAAGAAAATGTCCTATTTGGTAGAGTACAAATGTGATGTATGTTGTTTTATAAATAATGATGTACAGTGGATTCAGTATTTTGGTCTTGGTTCCAGTTTGTGCAATCTTTAATAAAAATAAAGATACAAATGAGGCTTGTTTACTTAATGATTTAAACAAATTCTTTACAGAAATAGTTTAGTATGAAAACAATGTTAGAGGAGATGCCATAAATTATAGGGCACTTGAATAATTTGATTTTTCATAAAGTAAATGTTAAGTAGTGTTATAATAAGGAAATATACCATTTTCAATATGTGCATTTCATGGGCTCCCAGATAGCAGGCAGAAAAATTGTTTTCTGAAACCATTGTTAATTATACTAAGTGTCTTCATGTTTATGGAAATAAGCTAATGACCTTCAAGAAAAATCACACATACATTTCTTGTCAAAAGAATTATGGGCCCTGGCTGGTGTAGCTCAGTGGATTGAGCACAGACCTTCGAACCAAAGGGTCGAGGTTCGGTTCCCAGTCAGAGCTCATGACTGGGTTGCTGGCCAGTTCCCAGCATGGGGCACATGAGGGGCAACCATACACTGATGTTTCTCTCCCTCTCTCCTTCCCTTCCCCTTCAAAGATAAATAAATAAAACCTTAAAAAAAAAGAATTATGGAACTGTAGAATCACTATTTCTTGTTATGTGCCAGTTTGACAGAACTGAAAAACCAAGGAAACTTGCTCAGTACCTTTTGTGATGCACACACTTTTTAACATTCATACAACAAATACTAAACGAGGATTTATTTTTATTGGAAGTATTGATCTATTTATTCTACATAGGTTTTTTCTACTTGGAAGAACAACCTCATGTTGTGGTATGGGTCCTATTTTGCAGAAGAAAATAAATATACTCTTCAAGGTCACTGGGAGGACCATAGTTAGAATAGCAATATTAGAAGCAGCGACTTTATCTAAGGGTATTAAAATTAATGCTAGCTAACAGAAGATATAATTTTGTGAGTTAAAATTGGAAAGTACTCTTTCCCCTTTCTCCCCTCTCCCCCCCCCACCTGCCTCCCCCCCCCACACACACTCTGGGGAAGATTACTCTGCAGTTATACCAATAATGGAGTATTAGTCATTTCCTCAGCTAAGGACAGGTACCATAAGAGCCCAGGCTGCAGTGGTCTTCCCAGAAGATGATGGGGAGATTCTAATAAGTCACTGAAGGTTCTGGATATGCTCCTGACGATTTAGTCAGTTAAATGCCCTGTATTTTCAGACTCTCTGAGCACTGCAGCCTTCTTCACCCTGCTGCCTCCCAGTTGGGAACATGGCCTCAATCACTGAGTGGTTGGCAGGGCGTCTTCCTGACTCATCATGGCAGGAGGCATGATTGGGAGGGAGGGCAACTGATTTGGTGGTGATCAGTAAAATGATTTCTATGAGAAAATTTTGTTGGGAATTATTGGTTTCTTATTTATATTTAGTTTTTTAAAATGTTTATTAACCAGAAGATGTTTTGCTTTGCAAAAGGCATCCTAAAGAGAAACAAAAATATGTGGATTAACATGTACATATGGTGACAATAATACTACATTTATTTTTTATTTTTAAAGATTTCATTTATTTTTAGGGAGAGGGGAAGGGAGGGAGAAAGAGAGAAAAATTGATGTGTGAGAGAAACATTGGTTGGTTGTCTTTCACACACTCCCAACTGGGGACCTGGTCTACATTCCAGGCATGTGCCCTGACTGGGAATCCAACCCTGGACCTTTTGTTTCACAGGCCAGCACTCAATCCACTGAGCCACACCAGCCAGGGCTAATAATACATTTATTGAGGACCTACTTTGTTCCAGATCCTTATGCTATTTGCAATTCTTTCTTCTCTACAGATGATTGTGGTCTTGCCTCATCAGGTTCAGATAGCTTTGCCACACAGAATTGGAGGTGAACCCAAGCATCTGCCTGTTCAACCTGGCCTCCAGGGGCCCTGGGCTCCTCACTACTGCCTAGTATCATGGTCCTGCCATTTGAAGCAATTATTGCTTAAAACTAAATCTACTTTTATAGATTGGAAAACTTTTCTGAAATCAGATAGTGTAAACCATAAAAAAAGTGGGAAGGGCTGTCCAGATTTGAAATGCAGGAAAAATTAAAATATTTTATTTTATTTTTTAATGCTTCATGAGTTTGTGTGTCATCCTTGAGCAGAGGCCATGCTAATCTTCTCTGTATTGTTCCAATTTTAGTATATGTGCTGCCGAAGTGAGCACAGTGAAAGTTTTTATCAGTTTTACAAATCATATTTTTGGTTCCCATTTCCTAGCTCAGTACTGTCCTCTAACTCTCGTTGTTGTGTGAAAATAAACTCTAAAGAAATAAGTTAAAAATAGTTTGGTAAAAGGAAATACACTTAAAATTGATAAAGACTTTATAAAACAAACAAACAAAAACAACACCCCCTAGTCTTCTGTTTTCCCCTTTGTAAATTGATACCTATATAATATAAAAAATGAAAATTGAACACAGATCTAAAAGACTCTTAATTGCAGGTCATTTGTGGTTCTCCACAGGTTTCATCATATAACCTGTGTACATGTCCATGGATGCACACACTCTAATACCTAATTCATACAATTATTTATTTCAATGGCAAAGTCAAATCAGTGATATACAATCAGCAACAATATCACTTATTTCAAATGGCTCAGTTGAATTAGTGTTTCTCAGATTATTTCTTTCAATCTCCTATCTTCTTTCCCCCACTCTCACTCCCAACCTCAATCATTCTCATCCTGATGACCACAACTAACTCTGAGGGTTGTGCTAAAGCCACTGGAAGTTTCTGAGATTTTAAATGAATATTTTGTGTCAAAGGTTTTTTTTTTTTAAAGGAGGATTCACACCTTTCAGAGGTGAAAGACTCTAGATTGTTTGGGCCTAGTTAGTTTGGATATTAAAATGCTTTGCTAACCTAAATAAATCAGATAGAGGTGAGTTATAGGCTTGGCTCCATTACTTACTCGTTTGACATCTCAGGCCAATCTCTTTATTGCTTTAAGTTCCTAACATGTAAAACAGGATGAAATAAACAATAAGATAGTTGTAAAGATTGTGTTAATGCAGGTAAACTGCTTAGAATCAAGCATGATGAATATTAAGTTCTCAAACAATGCTGTGAGAGTAGAATCCAGGAGGAGGAAGGAGAGAAAGGAGAGAAGGAAGGAAGAGAAGGGGAGAGGCAGAGAGAGCAGAGATTGAAAGAGACCCAGAGATAAACATTATAAAATGAAGAGGGAGGAGGAGGAGAGAGAGGAGAATAAGAGAAGGAAGGGAAAGGAAGAGAAGAGAAGAGAAATGTAGGGAAGAGAAGTGGGTTTGTACACAGGAGCTGGGAGTGTGTGTGTTTGTGTGTAGGGGATGGTCTCTTTGGTTTCCCTCCTCCCTGTTTAAACCACTCAGAGCTTGCAGTTAATTCAACATCTGGTAGGGTCCAGCCTTTTTTCCCTTTCAACATTTAAACAACCTTTTTGATTATAATCCATTGTAATCTTATGGACCCACAAGCCAAACACTATATGCGGTCTGTCAATCACTGAAACTCTTTATGCCTGCATAACTGTATTAAAATAACTCTAGCAACTCTGTGATTTCATCTTGAAGACATTAAGGGACCAGATAAGTGCTGCTGCCCTTTTATATAAGCATTAGCATCTTCTCACACGGGCACTCGATGGATCTCTCTCTTCTTGGTTCACTTTTAGACCCTGATAAACTCAAATTCCATTAAATAAAGCTCTTTCACACTTTTGCGAAAGAGAAACTTTTCCAGAACCCCCTGTCAAGCCATCTTCCTATTTTGAGCACAGACACGGATTCGAATGGTTCACAGTGGTTAAATGAATAGGAAGAATACTCTGTTTTCACTTATTTTTGAAATGTTCTGCTGTGAGATTTCAGCAGAACGCAGCGAAGGTACATCTCCTCTCCTAAGACGGACAGAGAGGAGCAGATGGCAAGTGCTGCAATTCCTCAAGGTTCTCCTCTAGGGAAAGTTTATTTACTGTCTAGACTCTAAGGCAAGGAGGTGAGTAGAGGTGGAGCTCCAGGTTAGAACTTCGGCTCAGGTCAGTTGCAGGAGCTTTGGGGATGCTGATGCTGGGGTTCCAGACCAAAGTGGGCGGTGATTGGCCGAGGTTCTTTAGTCCGACTGATCTAATTGGCTCATCTTTTGGACCCAGGGTTGCAAGTGATAGCGAGTTGGCCGAGAGCGAAGGTCTGGACAGGCGCTGCCTCCTGGGAAACCCTAGTCCAGTGGCGGTGTCGTCGCTGGGGTAGGTGCTACAGTGTCAGCGCGTGTAGTGCTGTTGTGGCTCACAGCTTTGCTCTCTCTGGGAACCAGGGTTTTCGGGTTCCGGGTTGGGGAACAGATTTGGGAGTCTCCTGGCGTTTAGGTGTACAGTCAGGAAACCCAGAAAGAGGGGAGATCGGGAACCGGGAACTACTCTCCGCCCGCCAATCCCCGAGGCGGTGTGCCCAGTTAGTCCTTGTTTAAGTGCCTCTGCCGGGCTCTGGCGAGGAGCTGCAGCACCAGTGCAGAGAGCCCTCACCATCTGCTGTTTCCCCAAAGGGATGTGGGCAGAGGCACTGGCGCCATCGAGGGGTCAGACTTGACCCTTGGCCACCCAGGTGTGAGTTGTGAACGGGAGTACTCAACAGACGGCGGGGGCCACCGTATTTAGTTCCAGAAGGAGCGTGGCGCTCGCTCTGGGGTGGGTGACCTTCCTACAAAAGATGAAAGGAGCGCTTCTGTCATCTGCGACTGTAGTTTAATTCAAATTGGCTGTAACTGGTTGGGGGATAGACAACTTGTTAAAGCCTTTAGCTTGCAAACTATCCCCATTCCCTTCAAAAAGGGATGGAGATTGGGTGGACTGTATATATGGGTGTGAACCCTTTGAAGACACTGATTTTATTTCAAGTACAATTTGTTTTAATTGTTTAAATTTAAGCTTTTATGTAAGTAGGTAAAAACTAAAGTGCAAGTTGTTAAAGAATATAAAAGTGATAGTATAAAGACAAATTTTTGGTAATCACAAACAGATTAACAGGACTGTTTTCATGTAGAGTGAGGAAACTTTATTAAAAATATATTAGATATCCAGACTTCATGAGTATTCTCTACTTTTCTCCTATCCACATATGCTTTTGCATAGTTCAGTATCATGGGGAATGGCTGCAAACACGCATTTCCTATTCTTAATGTTGGCAGTAATGTTCTCAGAAGCTACTTTAGGTAGAGAATGATTTAAATCACAATGTTCCATGACAAGTTGTATTTGAACAGGAGGCAGTCAATTCCAGTGATTTGTGTAGAAAGCCATAGGTGGAAATGTCTAATATGACAGGAGATACACTGAAGAGAGATGCAATGGCAGATGGCTTTGCATAAGAACATAGTGAAGGTCAAAGACAGCTTTTAATCTTTAAAAAAAAAGTCCCTGACAATGGGCAGAAAGATAAGCTTTTATACTTGACACTGAGCAGTTGATTTTTGAATTACCACCTTAAGGTAAATGGAGACATGACCAGGTCAGGTTTAAGCTCATTTGAGTGCATTGAACTGTAGCAGAATACATCTGTGAGGAACAAAATGCTTTCAGGTATGCGAAAAGTCAATTCAATGAGAAATGAATTTATGTAGGGTGTCACGTTTTATAAGTCTATTTGTAATTTTCAGAAAGCTGAAGAAAGAAATGCCTTAGCAATCAAGAAGATGTAGAGAAAAGAAAATAAATTAAGATTATACATACACACACACACTTTCTGAATTATTTAAAGCTAACAAGCTGATATGTGATCTCAGAGTACTGGCTTGCCATTTATAGGTGTTTGTATATATATTGTGCACTTATGTTGTTTCCAAAATCAGTTTGCTTATTATTGTCTTATTTGGTAGTTTTAGACTTCATGATACTCAATATTGGCCAATATTCTCCTCATAAAGTGAGAAAAAAAATAGCTTTGCCATGAGGTTTTCTTGGCAGCACTCATTTCATTATATCTCCATGATCTCTTCAGTCTGTATAACAACCTATTTTATAGGTAAAGGAAATGAGGTTTATGTTGCACAAACAGCTAGAAACATCCCCAAGATTTAATATTCCTAGCCCTGTCCACTTCACAGCCTCACTCTCAAAATTCTGCTATATGTCCTCTTTACTTCCTTAAAAATATTTTATTTATTTTTTAGAGAGAGGGAAAGATAGGGAGACAAACAGTGAAGTGTGAGAGATACCCCCAACTGGGGGCCTAGCCTAAAACCCAGACATGTGTCCTGACCAGGAATTGAACCCAGCAACCTTTTGGTTTGCAGGCTGGCATTCAACCTGCTTAGCCACACCAGCCAGGGCTATATGTCCTCTTTAAAACACTGTCATCTAATGTTGGAAGTATTCAGAAATTTAGTTTCCATCTTTTATAACTAGATCCA
Source organism: Trachops cirrhosus (assembly GCA_028533065.1). Classification (NCBI taxonomy): domain Eukaryota; kingdom Metazoa; phylum Chordata; class Mammalia; order Chiroptera; family Phyllostomidae; genus Trachops; species Trachops cirrhosus. The sequence goes on from CM052541.1 coordinate 144,590,605, forward strand.
GTGACTGTTTTAAGGGATAAAGAAAAGGTGAGCCGAAAGACTAATAGGTTCCAAGGCTTTTTCAGTTGAACCAGACTTAAATTAATGATCATTTTGGCTTGTTATGTACTTGAAATTATTTGAACTCTGGTAAATCCTTATAAGGCTAAGTCGTCCAGTTCAGTCTAGCCTGGCTTGGTCTTGATAAACACAAAGATGTGTGTATAAGGGTGAGTATAGAGTGACTCACCTGTGGTCCTAACAATCCTAGAAAGAAAAGTATGATAGCATGATTGTGTTGAGAATTTCAAGACTAACTATGCCCTGACAGAGAATCCTCAAATTCCCAAATTAGGACCTAAAAAGTTTCCCGGTCTTCAGTCAATTTTCAAACTTTTTTCCACATGTAGCTGGCTGGATTCCTGGGAGTCTGGGCCAGGCAAGGTGCAGGGTTGGGGCTGAGTTGGCCTGAAGCTGCTCTGCTGATGGTAGAGCTGAGGGTGATCAGAATGAGGCACATTATCATGTGGAAAGAGCCAGGCTGAGGCAGAATCCCAGTGCATATCAGGCAGCAGAATGAAACCAAACTAGAACAAGAAAGTTGGGATAGAACAAAAGGAGGTGGAGACATCTTGAACAGCTAGAGCCTGGTATTTTTCAGAAAAGTTAATTTTGCTTTTTAAGTAGGTAATATGATCACATGTTCAAAGATAACTATATAAATAAGTTTATACTTAGGAGTATTGACTCAATCTCATTTCTGTACACTCCAATCCAGCCAGAGGTAATTACCAGAGATAGATTTATTATTATACTCACTGGCATGAATTTGTTTCAAGACTTGTACCTAATTTTGCCTTCTTTTTCTTAAAATGGTCCCTTCATATTCTGTGAGTTTCAGAACCTACAAAATCTGGATCTGTACTTTGGAACCACTTGTTTATTTTCTGGTATCTCTTTTTGTAAGGATAAACACCCAAGAATGGATATATATCTCTCTCTCCATGTATCCTGAGGTCTTTTCGGAACAGTCCAAAGAGAGCTTCCTTATTTTTATTTTCTTGTACTGCCGCATAGTATATTCTACTGTGTAGACATTCATGGATTATTTAACCAATTTTTCTATTGGTGGGTATTTGTGTTGTTTTCTCTAAAGAATTTTTCAATGAATAACTTGTGCAAAGTGATTTTGTAGGTGGGATGCAGATATTTTCAGAAGTGTCATTGTTCTGATTATAGTAGGAAGGTGGTTGGTGAAAACTTTGAACTGGCCATGATAGTGTCAGAACCAGACCAACCTCTAGGAGATGGAAAATTGACTGACTGCTCTTTCTCTCTGTGGCTGGAAATCTCAGAGTCAAGTCATTAGCTCTTGAACATATTCTGCAATAGGGAGACAAAAATGAAACCTCCATCCCATTCTTTTTGTTCTTTTGGGAATTTGGTGAAGACTCCATGGGAGACCTTAGCTATAGAACTGTACTTCTCCAGGCCAGGCAACATGGAAGTGCTAATGTTAGCCTAACATGGAAAACATGTGTGTGTGTGTGTTTGTAGGCATTTGAACTTTTAAAGTTCTCTCTTATCAACCCTAGCATCAAATTTTGATTTTCTTATGATGTGTTATAAGTACCTACCTAAACCCATCTTTGGGATTACGATTCAGGCCTGTAACTGGATGAGTGGAGTGTGGGCCTATGGTGAATGGCAGGTACTGAGCATAACCCATACCAGCTGTAGAAGAGTGGTGAGCACTCCAATAGGGAAACAAACGAATGCAAATGAGATGCACTTGGCCATGGAACAAAGATGAAAATGACATTCACTTGTAAATGAGTTTTCTGTGTTTGATGTAAACAGAATGACATGTATTTTGTAGGATGACCTCTATGACCTTAGCAGAGTTGTTGAATTCATTACATGGGGCTGCACATGTTTCTGACATTTTGTCATTATTAGTATATCTCATGATCCAACAGTTTGTAGGTTTTTAACTGATTTAGAAGCATTTCCATGATTTTCTGCCCTAGAGATGGTCTGAGATTTAAGATAAGATGCTCCACTGAAAGATTAAATGCCCTGGAATAAAACTTGAATTTGGCACCTTGTACTCAGATAAGGAAACTGCTGATCAGATAGAGCTCAGGAAGGAGATCAACTTCTCAGTTTTGCCTTTCATCGCTAGCCATCATCTCCAGCCTAGATATTTGCTCAAACATTGATATTACTGAGCCTTATTCATCTTTGAACCCCTGTTTAAAATTTCCCCTCTTCTCAGTAGCCTTCTCTGAGTGTCCCAGTCCAAGCTTTAAAAAATATCCCTGGCATAATACTTTAGATATAGATATTCAACAAGTATTCCAGAATTGATCGATCGATTAAGCACTCTTTGAATTTTCCATTCCTCTGAACTCTATGATGAAGCACCAAGAGCCTGCCACTGTAGTGGCTGGGAACACAGGTTGGTTAAGATTGCCTCAAGCTACTCATGGCCCAGTGGAAGAGGCAAACAGAGGACCAAAATAGATAACATGGTGTGCTATGAATAGTGATGGAGATAAGTATAGAAGAAGGGCACCTCCTCAATCAGAGATAGAAGAGAGTGAGTGTGGGGAAGGAGTTAAATAGAAAAAGACTTCCCTGAGGAGGTGACAGTCATGCTGAGTCTTAAAAAATAGGTAGGAATCACCTAGGTCTAGGGTTAAGAGAGATGAAGGGTCATTTCCAAGAGGCAATAATGAAGAGGATAGCATGAATGAAGAGACCGAGTGGAGAAGCAGCATGGATATGTGTGAGAAATTCCAGGCAGTGCAGCATTACTGGGGGTGGAGGGGGGGCAGAGTGGTATGCAGGAGGTATTGCTGAGAGATGAGGGTTCATCTCTGAGGCAGTGGTTAAGAGGGCTTTGGAGTTAGAGCTAAATTTGCGTCCTGGCTCTGCATTTTCCTAGCTATGGGAACTTGGTCGAATAGCTTAACCTCTATATGTCTCAGTCGCCTTATCTGCAAAATGGAAACAATAGCACTGTGTTTGAAGGGTTCTAGTGGGTGTTAATTTAAGTAATATTTGCAAAGTGCTTAGCACAAATATGCAGAGCATTTTGGCTAATTGTTTTTGAGAGACTGGTGAGCTGTGCAGGGGCCATAAGAGTGGGGCCTCTGGAAGGTGTAAGATGGCACTGCTAGGCAGTCTGCCTGGCCAGAGGACTGTGTTTTGGAGGCAGGGAGATCAGTTAGGAGGCAGTTGCATTCAACATTTCAGTTGAAAGATGATGAAGGATAGTGATAATAGGGATGGAGAGGGGAGAATAGAGTTAAATATCTGTTAAGTAACTTTGATAAGATTTTGTAATTGAGAGTAAGGAGTCAAGTGAATTAATGATAGGGTAGTTACAAAGTGTTAAGTAGTATCACACTGTGTTGATGGGCTATTTGCAAATGCATTTTCTGTCAAGATGTTCTTAGACGTGTTCTGTTTCATTGAGAAATACAGCCTAAAAAAGGAAAAAAAAAACCCAGATGCATTTGAATATATTCATAACAAAAACTGTGTTATCCCTTCCCCAAAACAAAACTCATGTAAACTAAAAAATAACCATCATATGACAGAAAGTAAGAACAATATATAGATAGCTTATTAAAATCCAAGGAAAATCTTTGTGATTTCAGTAATTAAGTGGCAAATAATAAGAATTAATTAATTTGCTGGTAAACGAAGATGTGCAAACATGTTTTTTCTCATAGAAATAGAAGATATGTATGTTAAAAATTCTTTTTTAATTTTAATTTTTTATTGTTGTTCAAATACAGTTGTCTCCATTTTCCCAACACCACTTTTCCCCTCCCAGCCCACGCTCACCTCCCACCCTCAATCCTTCCTCCTTTTGGCTTTGTCTATGGGTCCTTTATAAATGTTCCTTGACAACCTTTCCCCTTCTTTTCCCTGTTATCCCCCTCCACACTTCCCTCTGGTTACTGTCAGTTTGTTCTTTATTTCAGTGTCTCTGGTTATATTTTGTTCTAAGAACCCTGAAACACTAATTCAAAAGAACCTATGCACCCCAATGTTCATAGCAGCACAATTTACAATAGCCAAGTACTGGAAGCAACCTAAGTGCCTACCAGTAAATGAGAAGATAAAAAAAAAACTACGGTACATTTACACAATGGAATACTACACAGTGGAAAGAAAGGAGCTCCTACGCTTTGTGACAACGTGGATGAAACTGGAAAGCATTATGCCAATTGAAATAAGCCAGGTGGTGAAAGACAGATACCATGTGATCTCACCAATAAGTGGAACCCAATCAACAAAACAAGCAAGCAAAATATAACTGGAGGGAAAAAACATTAAAACACTCTTAAACATTTAGATAAACATTTAGAAAAATGTTAGTAATATTCTGAAATTGATATATCTGTGCCCAGATGTCATATTTCTGAGGATTTATTCTTGAGAAACAATTTAGCAATTTAACAAAAGCATAAACCTATAAGCACATTGTTTTTCACTGCAGCATTAAATCCTAAAGCAAAAGAAAAAAAGCAACTTAAATATCAAAATTATGGTTATTATTTAGGGAGCATCAATATTATGGTATATTATAAAGTATTATAAAGTATATTATAAGATAAAGTTTATTATAAAGTATGGTATATTATAAAGCATTATTAAGATAAAACAGTAGAAAGCACTTTATGAAAATATTAAATGAGAAAAGCTGAACAAAAATAATTATCCATTATGACTGCAGTTTCTTAAGAATATGTGTTTGCTTAGATAAAGATTGGAAAGTCATATGCAAAACATGGAAGTAATTGTGTGGGACTTATGCATATTCTCATGTGCACTATATTGTTTTTTAAAAATTTTAATTAAGCAAGTATAATTCCGACATTATTTAGTAATTGTTAACATTTTGTTATTTTCATTGCTGAAGTATTTTAAAGTACATTACAGTTATCATGACATGTTACCCCTTAATATTTTAAAAGGAAGAATATTTCCTCCACAACCATAGTATCATAATTATATCACACATAGTTAACAATTCCTTAATATCTAGTACCCACTCCACACTTACATTTTTCCCAGTTTACATGGTTTTTTCAAAAATGAAACAATTTGATAAATCTGCCCGGTCCAGTGCAATTGTTCACTGCTGGGTGGAGAGTGACTGGTGCCTTGGCTGGGAATGTTCCCAGGCTGGCCTGCAAGTGATGGGCCGTCAGCCCTCTGGGCCTCTTGCGTGGAGCCTTAGGAGGAGGAGGACAGCTGGCCCAGAAATGGTTGGCTCCATCTGCAAGTGGAGCTGCCTCTTTTCTCCTGCCCTCTGCTCCTGAGAGCTGGGGGCAGAGGCTCTTAGACCCTTGGAGTCAGCTGGCAAGGAGGAGTGCGAAACCAGCCAGCAGGTCTGTGCTCTGGGTGAGGGACTTTGGCTCGTCGTCTTTGTCAGACCAGCTGTGGAAGGTCTCTAGCTTTCACACAATCCTCCCTACTCTGTTTGGTTGCTGCCAGCTCCCGAACACCTGACAGAGTTGCCAATTCCCCTTCTCTATCGTTTGTGCAAAGAACTGTCTCTTCCGTTGGTTAGCTGGATCTTCTCAATTAAATTAGGTCTTAAAAAAATTGATGGTGAGGGATTTGACTTCCTCATGAAGTTATCAAGGCTGTCCTGCAACTTCTGTAAAAACCAAACCAAATCATCGAAGAACGTTTACTATGGAAGTTTTCTAAAATTTCCCAAAGTAGAGAGAATGGTAAAAGGAGCCTCCTGATGTTTTACCAGTCTTATGTCATTTGCTTTTGTTTAAGTTTCAAGCATTGTATCAATTCTACTCTTAATACTTTACACCTGAAAGAATGAAGAGTTATTCTCTAACAGCTTCTAATGCCTGGTGCATTTTGACATTTCTCCAGTTGTCTTAAAAATATCTTTTAACAGTTTAATTTGTTTGAGTTGGGGTCTAAACAAGGTCCACCTAATGCTTTGATATGTATTTCTAAAGTCCTTTCACATTTATAGTGGTTTTTCTCTTTCCACCCTATCCACCCTTCATTACTTTTATTTGTTGAAGAAAATGGGTCATTTATTCTTTATAATTTCCCGCATTCTGAATCTGCCTTTTGCCTGATTGTGTTCCCATTGTGTTAACACATTTCCTCTAAACCCCTGCCATGTTTTCTGGAAACTAGTAATATCTACAGGGTTGGTTAAATCAGGGTTCAGTGTTTTTATTTGGGAGAGGGAACAAGAACACTCCATAGGTGATGCTATGTACTTCTTATTGTATCATATCAGGAAGCATGTAAGGTGTGCATGACCCCACTTTCAGTTATGCTAAGGTTGATTATGGGATTCAGGTATAGTCATTGTTTTGCCAAGTCGTGTTTTTGGCAGCTATTGATGAAACTTGCTTAGATCCATTCTTTCATTAGGTGTGCAAAATAGTGTTTTTCAAATTCTGCCATTCCTCTGCATTTGTTATTTCTTTTGTTACCTTTTAAACATTAGGTCTCTGTAGATGGTGGCCTTAGCTAGTTCACTTACACTTTCCCTAGGAGTGAGCTATGGCTAAATTCTTGGCACGGCTGTGACTTGGCTGCTCTGATTCTGATGCTGCTTGGAGAAATAGCCTGCGACCAAGATTTCAGAGGGAGATTTCTCCCTCCTCAGCCATGAACTTTTGAGGTAATGACAATTATAAACAGTGTCAGCTTTAGCATAGTTTTTTGATATTTGTGTGGTATGATTTGAGGGGAGCTGAAATGTCGGCCTGATGAGAATATTTTCCTCCTTTCCTGCTATAGTGTTTGACACCCCAACAGTGGTATTCTCCCTTAAGGATCTTGTGCAGACTTGAGACGTGTAACCAGGCTAAGACATGATGTTATCTGGATGCAAAAATGAGAGGGGCCAGGACCAACCAGCACATTAATGAACATAGTAGCAGGAATTTATTTATATTATTGTTAGCTGCTTCTCACCTGTTTTCATTGTTGGGTCTGGAACAGGTAGCTGGGAACGGAACATGGGATTATTAGCTTGGGTGGGGGAAGGAGATTTCCATGGGGCCAGGTAATGTGCATACCTGGGGCTTGGTTCAGGTTTTTCTGTGGGGATCTGTAAGAATAAAGGCTGTTGAGGGGGTAGAACCCAGAGGAAGAAAAATGTTGAAAGTGATGAGAAAACAAATTAGTGTTTTGTACTTTTGTTGAGGATAATTCTACTAAGCCCTCAAAGTAGCCTAGAAAGTGAAAACAGGACTCTGTTTCCTATTCTTTTCTTTTACTCTCATGTTGGCTGGGAAGCCTGAAACAGTGGGAAGTTACATTCTAGGGGAGTTTTCCTAACAAGTCAGCATTAATAAAGAACAAGAAGTTGGAAAGTGGAATTTAAGCATGACGGAGAGTTTGAAAAAATACATGAGAAATGGGAGGAATCATTTTTTTTAAAGGTAAAAAAATGCCAGATTGATCTCTTTGGCCATAGAAGAAAGTTCAGTTTGGCATTTTAGAGAAACGGGGCTCTTTCCCTTTCTACCTACTCAACAACCCGTTCTAATAAGGAAGTTTCAGTATTTTTATCTTTGATAATTTCAGAAACAGTAGCCCATTTATTCCTAATAGTGTTACTGAAAAATACTAGTAATTATATAATGACTGCAGAAATCACATTTTTAAGTAAATGAAGAGGGAAATGATTTTTTCTTATTATATGTCCCCAATTTATATGTAATTACCAGCTATAAAAGAACCTTCCTGGTATGCCTAATAACCACCTTTTGTCCTTGCATGAAAAGTCGAGGTTTCTTTATTCAAGGTTTTGTTCTGCGCAGCTTATTTCTGGCAGGTTGGGGAGACAGAGGCAGCTGTTTTAGGGCATGTCTCACAGGCCTTCCTCAGACCAGGGAGAGTATTGCTCTGGAAACCAGCTGGCTGTGTTCATTACCTGTCAGACCCAGTGCAAGCAAACAGAATTCAGGCAAACCAGTGGAAATCTGCCAGTACGGGGAGAAGTGGCTCTTGATCAGAAAACGTGGTCACTTTAAGCCAACAGTTTCTAATTACCTGCAACTCTTCTGATTGGTAGATAATAACACATACTATATAAACATGTATGTTTTTTCCCATTAACTTTGGCTTTATTAGTTATTTCTTCTCTTAAACCATCTTTTCAACAAAGGCAGGGAATTGAAGAGAACAAAATGAAACTGCTTTCTTTTCCTTTTTAGTGATAGCGTCAGTGGTTACATGTCTGTTATTTATGCATGGAAAGAGCAATGATAGAATAAATTTTCTTTTAATTATAAATAAATTTTTGGTCTTTTCTATTTTTAAAATATTTATTTTCTTTCTATAGCCATATAGCTACCATTTTGTTTTTTATATTTATCAGGTTCAAGTGTCATACACCATAGTGTCTTTAGAATTTTAAGTGAAATTCTTATTTCTTTTTAAGAATTTCTTCTTAAAATTCTTTCTGGCTCTGGTTGGTGTGGTTCAGTGGATTGAGTGCTGGCCTGTGAACCAAAGGGTCGCTGGTTCGATTCCCAGTCAGGGCACATACCTGAGTTATAGGCCAGGACCCCAGTCGGGGGCATGTGAGAGGCAACTACACACTGAGGTTTCTCTTCCCCTCTTTCTCCCTTTCCCTCTGTCTAAAAATAAATAAATAAATAAGTTAAAAATATATACCATAAAATTCTTTCTAATATTTCCTAACCTTTCACATGAAAAAATATTGATATGTGGAATAATAAAAACTACAATATCTTTGCTTATGTATATGCAGTGATACTTATAATAATACAAAGGATGTGAACATATAAAGTCTTACATTCATTCATTCGTGTGTTCTCTTGTTCATTCACTCAATTGTTTGTGAAATGTGTTGAGCACCAGGCACTGTGCAGTTATAAAAGCTACAAAGATGGGTGGTCAAAAGATCACATCGGCTGCTGAGTGGAGAAGGTATTGTGGAGTAAGGCAAGAGAGGAGTGAGAAAGGCTATCTGGGAGGTTAAGGGGTACGCAGTTTGGAGAAGCCCCTGGCAGGTAAACAAGGATTTCAAAATCACACTGAAGTGCAAAAGAAGGAGTGGCTAACCAATTTACAATTCAGTGATGAGGGAGAGTTTCATTTGTCCCACATGTGTGAGATGGCAGGACAGATGAATCCCATTAGTTCAGCATGCTTGTGTAGGCAGTGCTTAGGAGCCGGGATAGGCACACATACAAGACCTGTCCACAGGTATTGGCCATGTACTATGAAAAAGAGATATTTATTGAAGAAGATACAAGATACAAGAAACATTGTACATAGGACAATGATGCCTCAGTCCCTTTCAAAGTAGGTACTTTGGGTCCTCACAGTTCTCAGTTGCCATCAGCTGCCGCATCAGATTTTCCTGAATCTCATCAATGGTCTGAAATCTCTTTCCTTTCAAAGGTGATTTTAGTTTTAGGAAAAGCCAGATGTTACAGAGTGCCAAATCTGGGCTGCAGGGAGGCTGAGTCACCTGGGTGATTTGATGTTTTTCCAAAAAATTCGGCATGAGACATGATACATTAGCAAGTACATTGTCATGATGAAGCTGCCAATCACCAGTTGCCCGTAACTGTGGCCTTCTGAGTCAACTGAATAGTTTCTGCAGAGGAATGTTCAAGCTCAATGAAAAATTTGATGCAGATTCATTGCTTTTCTCAGTCATTTTGAATGCCACAGCCACACAGTACACATGTTCACTCAATGGCATCTATCACCCCCACTGACTAGTACAGTGAAGTCATCATTGTTCATGGATGTGCATTCCAGTCCACTCTCCTTGGCTGCCACATTACATCGATGCTGTGCAAACTGTTCTTTTTGTATTAACAGTGGCTTGACTTTTTTTAGACAGAACTCATACATCTGATTCAGCATGAAATGAGTAGGTGACCCAGAGGGAGGAGCCTTAGCTCCACTTGGTCTCTTGTGACCTTGAACACAACATGATGTCACTGAGCCACCTCATCACTGGAGCAGGGGAGGACTGGGTTTAGAGGTGAGAAGATGAACAGGGCTGATGGGGGTGCAGGAAAACCGGCATGGACTGATGTTTACTATGCTGTAACCTCTGCTTAGAATGCTTTTTTCCCCTTGGTGTGGTGGAGAGGACTAGCTCAAATGTTATATTTTTTGGCAAAATCTTCCTGGATTTTTTTAGCAGTAATAGTAATTGTTCTCAGGGCATTTTGTACATGTAGTATTATCATATTTATAACACATCTTAAATCTTTGCTTATGAATCTGTCATCTTTACTAAAATGAGTTTTGCTGGAACTGAAACTATATATCATTTTTTCTCTCTATAGTGCTACTCATAGTAACAGGAAGAGAGTAAGCAATTAATACATATTTAAAAAATGAAATTAGCCCTGGATGGTATGGCTCAGTGGATTGAACACCGGACTGCAACTGACAGTTTGCTGATTCAATTCCCAGGTCAGGGCACATGGCTGGGTTGCAGGCCAGGTCCCCATTTGGGGATGTGTGAGAGGCAACTAATCAATGTTTCTCTCACACATCGATGTTTCTCTCCATTTCTCCCTCTCTTCCCATCTCTCAAAAAATAAATAAAAATAAAAATCTTAAAAGAAATTAAATTAAGGCATCAGTATATGGTTGGGCTGGCAAGGTTTTATTCTACTGGATAGCAACCCTTGTTGTTTTTGCTATTTCATCCACTTTACAAATAATAATAATAACAATAATAATAACAACAATAATAGCAAGCAGTGTGCCAGATGCTGCCCTAAGCCCTTAATACATATTAACTACTTTTACCTTCATAATTATCCTATGAGTTAGATAATATTATTATTCTCCACTTTACTGATGATAAAAAATTGTAAGTCATAAGTTTATGTTTGTTTCCAGTAGGCATTCATTCACAAAATGTTTTTTGAGTGCGTACTTTTTGCCAGGCAACATTTTAGGTGCTAGTAAGTATGGCGATGAACAAAATCCCTGCTCTCATGAAGGTTACACTCTAGTGGCAGAAGAAAAACAGGAACAAATAAGTAAATAAACAAGACGCGCTGGCCAAGTGCTATGCAGGTAAAATTAGACGATGTGACTTGGAGGGACTGGGGAACTATGTATCAAATGGTCAAAGGGGCCTATCTGAGGAAGTGACATTTAAGATGAGGTTTCTGAATGACCAGAGGAGCTAGACAGTGGATATCAAGGGGACATCCTTTGGGGCAAAGGGCAAAGCTGATGCAAGTGCGTTATACCAGCAATGAGTCTGGTGCTCTCCAGAGAGAAAGGCCAGTGTGATGAAGGGAAGGCTGGGAGGAGATGATACACCTGATGTAGGCAGAGGTGAGGTCAGTTAGGGCTGTATTAAGTCAAGGCAAGTACAGCGACTTTAGTTCTAACAGTGGTGGGAAGCCATTAGAATGCTTTAGGTAGGTAGGTGATTTAAAAAGATCCTGTTGGCTGCTGGGTGGAGAAGGTGTTGCAAAGCGAGGCAAGAGTGGGATCAGAAAGGCTATCTGGGAAGTGATGGGAGCATTTCAAAAGAGAGATGCTACTGGCTTGGCCCCTAGTGTTAGAGGTGGGTGTGTGTGTTTCAAGGCTAGACAGGTTCCGGGATGCAGGCAGACAGAAGAAAATTCGTGGAGCCATGGTGATGCTTGACATGCTTTTATTCAAGGGTGGTGATACATGCATGCTGCAAGCTGCCTGTTTCCCTGCTTGTTGCACTGCATGTCCCTGTGTGTCTCTGCATGCCACCTGTCCCTCAGCCGGAAGTCTTAACTCCCTTATATATACTATACTACATGCACACAAAGCTGGCAGAATGCCAAGATATTGTAAAACACAGTGAGATTCTGTACCTGTGAGCCCACTCTAGGCTATGGGACCCATTTATCAGACCCAGTCTCAAGGCTATGGGAACACAGATTATCTAGTTTCCCAGACATCTGGGTGAGGGAGCCAGACTGACTCTGTTTACCCTACAAGGTGGTGATAACTAGTTGGATGTTGGTGTATATTTTGGAGACAGGCTCAAAACATGTGCAGATGGATTTCATGTTGAAGGTGAAGGAAGAAGATGAATCAATGTTAACTTTTAGATTTTAAGTGTGCAAACTAGGGGGGTTGGTGCTGTGACTGAGATGGACAAGGCTTGGGAAGGATCAGCTGGGGAAAATAGGAAAGCAGGTGTTCTTCGTGACTATGATTTTTTCCTGAAGGGCTTAGCAACAGTACAAGATTAAAAGAATGTGAGTCAGTGGATCAAAATAGGTTAGTCTTGGCAAAGGGAGTTGAGGAGTTGCATGGGGGAAGGGTTCTTATAGGTCATGTACTTGAAAAAGAAAAAAGAGCTGCGGTGTCTCAGCATGATGCAACCAAGATGGCATGTGCACTTAGGTCTGGTGAAGCTGGCAGGGTGAGGGGATTTTGGAGTTTGAGATTTTAGGTGTGAAACCTTTCTAGGTGATGATAAGATCCAAGATACGGTCATGGATGTGGACTTGTGAGTGCAGTGGAGGTAACATCTTTAGGATTTAAAATGTTAAGGATATGTTGTACTATTGGGAAAGTTTTAAAAAATGGTGTTGAAGTCCCAAAGAATGATGAAAGGAGCCAAGGCAGAGGAAAGAAAGTAACTAGGTGCCAATATTAGGGGAGGAAAGATCTGAAGGTCGGCAGATGACACTCATAAGGAGATTTAGAGGGTGGTACAGAGACATGGCATGGCTTTCAAAGACTTGTGTTGAAGTGGAGTTGTCTGGATGCTGGAGAGGGTAGGAGAATGCCATCCCCAGATCCTTTGGAAGTGCCAAGGGATATTTCTTCAAAAAAGAGAGCCCTCGGGATGCTGGGTTCTGGGATGGTGGGAAGTCTAGGTTTCAGTTAACTCTAGAGGTACAGGGAACAGTCTATGACAGGTTCAGGGTGCAGGAGGACTTGCTGATGAGGGAATATGTACTGAAAGCCTGAGAAGTGAGCAGGCAGAAGAGGAATATGCTATGAGATAGGATTGGAAGGGTGGAAAAAAGGCTGCAGGAAGAGGCTCAGAATGGGGTGGGGAGAGGGTAGACTACCAGAGAGACTTTCAGTTGTGACAGTAATACAATTTCTGCACAAAACTATAAAACTTTGAAGCAAAGTTGTTTCTTACAACTTGGCAATATTAAAATTCTAGTTTCACACCATAGATTACTTATTAAGGTAACTTCTCCAATCTATCAGAAACATGATAATTTACATACCCAACTTAACATGCCAGTAATGGGACAAAGTGACTTGTGTTCCTCGATGAAATGCACTTAGAATGACCCAATAGCAACCATGTAGTAGCAACTCCGGCCTAAAATGTTTAACCTGAATCTAATCTTGAGGAACTGGCCAATTAAAACTGATGGGTATTTTTCAAAAACAATTGGTTTAGATTTTTCCCAAATGTCAACGTTATGAAGGACTAAAAAGCACTAAAAACCTGAAGAACTGTTTTAGATTAAAGAGCATTAAAAATACTAAACGATTAAATAATTAAATGCAATGTGTGACCTTTGATTGGATCCTGAATTGGAAACAAACACACATGCACCAAAAATCCCCAAAATCCAGTTTTAAGGGACATTATTGGGACAATTAGGGAAATCTGAATATGAATTACATATAAGACAGTAGTGTTAGATTAATGTTCAATCATCTAAGTGTGTTAATTTCATTAAGATTATAAAGGAGAATGTCCTTTTCTTAGGAGATGTATACTAAAGTGTTTAGGGGTGATGTGTTGTATGCAGTTGATTCTCAAATGGTTTAGCAATATCTATATGCTTGTAATATCTACATTTTATATCTCTATATAACATATTAATATCTCTTTCTATCTTCATATTTAGAGAGAGAAAGCAAATCTTAAAATACACAGATAAAGCAAATGCTTTCAGTTTATAGATTGAACTTTAATATATGATCAGTGAAAAACATCCAAGAATTACATTAAAAAGAATTGTTAAATAATATTCAAATAAACAATAGAACAATATCAATCTCTGAAGGTTAGTACAGTCTATGGCCAGATCAATAACCAGTCATCATGACCAACTTAATGACACAACATGCCTTACTTTACATTCTGGAAGTCATCCACAAAGGCTGTGAAGAAAAGATATTTTGTTATTTAGGCAAATCAGTATTAACTGGTCATTTCAAAATATTTCATTGGGAATGAAAATGAGAGCCTCTTTAAATGGACATTTTCTTTCTTTCCATACATCTCTACTACTCATGGTATCTCTGGGATAGGAATCCACAGGCAATGTGGTGGGATTAATGCCATAAGATACATTATCCTGGCCCCTCACTTTCTGCCATCCTTGCAAAGTGGAATACCACTAATTCACAAAATGTATGCTCTGTTTCTGCTCTTAACAAGAGGAGAGAGTGCTCCAGAAGGAGTTGGTGTAAGTTGTGGCTAAAGGGAGAGTGGAATTGGGGGTGGTATAAAAAGTGTCTTAAAATCTATCTCTCTCTTCTTCCATGTAAAAGTACGAGAAAGTGCTATCTATGAATGAAGAAGAGGGCCCTTATCAAACATCAAATCTGCTGGTGATGTAATCCTGGACTTCCCAGCCTCCAGAACTATCGCTGAAGTAGGAGGATTTGAAATGAGAATGCCTTTTACAAATTGATGAGACAATGAAGCTTTTTAAAGAAATAAAAGCTTAAGTTAAAAAAACTTAGGTTAAATAAAAAATCTATAAAGGAAACTAAGATGGCATTTACAATACCATAAAAATACTGGGAAATAAACCTAACCAAACAAGTGAAAGACTTGTACATTGAAAATTAGAAAACATTGATGAAAACCATTAAAAAATGTTTTAAGAAGTCCCAATGATATATTTTTTTCAGAAATAGAAAACCCTTCTTAAAATTCATAAGGAATTTCAAGGGACACCTAAATACTTAAAACAATCTTAGAAAAAAAGAACAAAGTTGGAAGTCTCACACTTCATGATTTCAAAATTTACCACAAAAATTACTATTCTAATCAAAACAGTGTGGTACTGGCATAAAGACAGACATACAGACTAATGGAGAAGATCAGAGAGCCCATAAATAAGCCATCATGTATATGATCAAATGATTTTCAACAGGAGTACCAAGACTTCTCAATGGTGACAGACCATCTCTTCAACAAATAGCATTGGGCCATTGGATATCTGCATACAAAGGGGAAAAAAATCAGATACATGTTACACTGCGTATGACAATATTCTCAAAATATATTAAAGATAAGACTCAAACTATAAAACTCCTTGAGGAAAACACAGGTGAAAAAATCTTGAGTTTGGATTTGGCAAATGATTTCTTGGATATGACATGAAAAGCATAGGCAACAAAAATAAAAATGGACAAATCAAACATAAACATTGTTGTGTGTCAAAGGATGCAATGAACAGTTGTGAAAAGATAACTTACAAAATAAGGGAAAATAGTTGCAAATTATATTATCAGACAAGGTGTTAATATCTAAAATATATGAGTAACTTCTACAGTTTAACAACAGAAAAACAAATAACTTGACCAGGAAATGAACAAAGACTTGAATAGGTATTTTTCTAAAGGTAGCATACAAATGGCCAATAAATATATGAAAAAATAGTCAACATCACTAATCTTTAGGGAAATGCAAATCAAAACCAAAATGAGATATTACCTTGCATACACTCTGATAGCCACTACCACCCACTGCCCTGAAAGTAACTGTGGGTGGGGATGTGGAGAAATTCAAGCCCCTGTGCACTGTTGCTGAGATTATATAATGAAGCAACTGCTATGGAAATCCATGTAGCAGTTCTGCAAAAAATTGAAAATAGAACTATCATATGACCTAGTAACCCAAATTTTAGGTACATTCAAAGTAAAGAAAGCAGAGTCTAAAATAGATATTTACAAACCCATGGTCATAGCAATCTTACTCATAATACCGAAGAGGTGGAAGCAACACAAATATAGATTTTCTGATGAATGGATAAACAAAATACAGTATGTATACACAATGGGATATTATTCACCCTTTAAAGGAAGGGAGTACTGTCATGCGCAACAACATGGATGGATCTCGAGGACAATATGCTAAGTAAAATAAGCCAGTCACAAAAGGAAAAATATTTATGATTCCACTTATGTGTGTTATATAAAGTGATCAAAATCAGAAAGAAAAGGTAGAATGAATGGTGGGTACCAATGGCTGGGGGGAGGAAAAACAGAGAGTTTCTCTATAGAGTTCTGTTTTGCAAGATGGAAAAGTTCTGGGTATCTATTGCATAACAATGAGGATGTACTTAACCCTACTGAACAGTTCAGTAAAAACTGGTTATATAGTAAATTTTATTTTATAGTTTTTTCAACAAAAATTTCTTATAATTGTCAAAATATCTTTAAAGCTATTAAATAACTTCATGTCTTTCCCAAATGAAATTTTGACTTATTTCATTGATTCAGTTGATGATTAAAGATGTTTTTCTACTGTCACTTCTTGTATTTGATATAATGCAGCCCAACACGTCTTTTGAAAGTAATTTCATAAAGCTCATCCTTTTAAATCAGAAACAAGTACATATTTATTGCAAAAATCCCAGAAATTCCAAACTAACTAAAAGAAGACAATTTAAAAATGTTCACAGTATCCCCTACCTGGTAAAAACAACATTAATGTCTTGGTCTGTCACCTCCAGACCCTCTTCTGTCATGTGTATATATAGAGTATGTGGTTTTTACATGTATGAAAATGTACCTCACATGATTTTGTAATTTGCTTTTGAAAAACTTAATATACCATTGACAATTTTGAGCCTCAGAAGTTCTTTTAGCAGAAGTTATGAGCTTTCTTAGCTAAGTAAGGATAGATGGGCACTGTCATTTTGATATTTGGACACCTTAAATTAATCTGTGACTAAAATTCATTCACTGAAGACCTGTCCCCACTGGTGTTTAATCTTACCAATTTCAAATGCTTCTGGCAAGAATAAATAAGGTCTCTGTGGTCCAAAAAGGTTTGGTGTATATGTCATCAGATCACACTACACAAACTTGTAGGGAAAACAGATTATGGGGAAAGACTGAAAGGTCTAGACTGAAGATAAAACCACCAAATAGCTTTACAGAGATGTCAGCTGAGCACACACACAGGAGCATTAGACAATGGAAGTGACATTCCAAACAACGTCTTTTTTCCCCTTGTGCACACTAAAAGTGCTTGTATTAATTGACAGCAGATAAAAGGTGAAAGAATACAATGCATAGTAACTCACGTTAAAGCTTACAGGTAAAAGACTGAATTCTCATGTGAAATAAATGGCTTTCCACTGAATAAACTGGAGTTGTTTCAAGGACATCTTTTCATTTATGGAGCAGGTGCAGATGAAGTTTTGAGAAACTTGGGCAGTATTTTTTAAAATAAAACATTTAATTAACAAGCTTGAAAACAGTGAAGCACTTGAAGTAGGAATAAAACAATTGTTTTATATCAAACAGTGAAAATCCAATTTGTGAGTACAACTGTATTGAAAAGCTTTAAAATATTAATAAATTGCTGTGGGCTTTAAAAAGAAGTTTTAATTTGCTTTCAAGGTTTTCCCTTGAGACAAGTTCTAAACCAGAAAAGACATTCAAATGAATGCAAAAAAAGTATATTCTTTTTGAAGTTTCAAAAGCTTATTTAAAAGAAACAAGATGAAAAGGAGTTAGAATATTTATAAACACTAAAAAATAAATACAAACATCTCTACATGTGAATTTTTTTTGTTAAGGTTGTTTTGAATGGCAGTTGCTATCATGACGTTTTAATAACTTGTTCTTAGGATTTAAATGCAGTGGATTTAAAAAATAATATAATATAGAGACACAGTACACATTGTTTCCCAAGGGACTAAAGCATAAGATTTGTGAAAGTTATGTGATAAAAATAATCTTGTGAAAAACACCATTTCAAGGTAAGTAAGTTTCTGTTAAAGATTTAAATGTTCTTTATGTTAAATTTTCCATAAAGTAATTCTTTCTGATTCCAGTCTTTTCTGTTAAAGGCTCCAGTGACCACAAAGGCTCCAGTGACCACACGTGCTGTTGGCCATATCAGCTCTTGCCCAGGCCACAGTGTTTGCTGGGTTCTTGGGAATTGGTTACTGAGTGACTGTGGTCAGGATAGGAGCCCACAAAGCAAGTTGGGTAAACTTTGTGATGACAGCCAGGTCTTTTCATGGAGTGTCCAGAATTGACAGGCCACCAGTGCTTCTTTCCTTTGCACCTCCTGTTTGAAAAAAATGCGGCAAATAAAAATCACTAAACACCTTTCGAAATAGTCTGCCTGCATAGTGGGGCCCTAATGAGATTAAAGGAAAATTTGATTCTCTTCTTCCTGACGAGGCAGAACTGATCCTGAAGGTACCAGAAGAAAATTATAGGCACATAGGGTAATGTTTCCCAAGGCACTCACAGAAAAAGGTAGAACAGTGGTCACCTTTACATCATCCTGGGTATTCTATAGTTCACAAAACTTTTTAGTATCTATTCTCACTCCTATTACCAAATAGTTAAAAACAGATGGTAGAATAAGAGATAATGCTCTGATTTTTCCTTTTAAGAAAACTAAGAATCTTGACTCTCTATGCTTAATTTTCCATGTCTTGAAATAATAATGCCTAGACTCTGAGTATATTAATTTTTGTTTAGAAAGAGAAAACAACCACCAAAAGGAGGAAAAAAACCAAGGCAATGAATAGAAAATAGAGAAAGTGAATAGCTTGCTTGATACACAGCACATGAAACATTCTGTGCTCTTAAATTATGTTGGTTAAGGCTTATACTCAAAAAGTGCCTCATTTTCTCAAATGCATGCAGCTATTACTCCTTGCAATGAATTCCTTATTAAACTGCTCATTTTACTTCCCTTATGTTCCACATGGGGTTTAAATCTTTTGATCTTTATATAGCTTTTTGCCTTCTGATCCCTTACCTCTCTTCAAACTGTTTGCTTCATTATTTAGCTTTCTTAATTCGCACCCTCTTTTTAGATATCCTAGCACTCCTTTTCACTAAACTTTCATTGCATGAAACGTCTTTTTTCTTTTCTTCTGGAACTGTGTGGTGGGCACACTTTTAAAAAAAAATTATATTTTATTGATTACGCTATTACATTGTCCCAATTTTTCCCCCTTTCCCCCCCTCCAACCAGCCTTCCCCCTGTCCCTCAGGCATTACCCACATCATTGTCCATGTCCATGGGTTATTCATATATGTTCTGTGGCTACTCTATTTCCTATGCTGTACTTTAAATGTCCATGACTATTCTGTAACTACCAACTTATACTTCTTAGTCCCTTTAACTTTTTCACCCATCTCTTTGGCCCCTCCTCCTACCTGGCAACCACCAAAACGTTCTCCGTATCTATGATTCTGTTTCTGTTCTGCTTGTTTGTTTATTTTGTTTTTTTAGATTCAGTTGCTGATAGATGTATATTTATTGCCATTTTATTGTTCATATTTTTGATTATCTTCTTAAAGAAGACACTTTAACATTTCATGTAATACTTGTTTGGTGGTGATGAACTCCTTTAGCTTTTTTTTTTTCTGGGAAGCTCTTTATCTGTCCTGTTCTAAATGATAGCTTTGCTGGGTAGAGTGGGTTTGGTTTTAGGTCCTTGCTGTTCATCACTTTTAATACTTCTTGCCAATCCCTTCTAGCTTGCAAAGTGTCTTTTGAAAAAGAATCATCTGACAGTCTTATGCAAGATTCCTTGTAGGTAACTAACTGGTTTTCTCTTGCCACTTTTAAGATTCTCTTTTTATCTTTAACATTTTTCATTTTATTATGCATCTCAGTGTGGGTCTCTTTGGGTTCATCTTGTTTGGGACTCTCTGTGCTTTCTGGACTTGTATGGGTATTTCTTCACCAAATTAGGGGAAGTTTTCTGTCATTATTTTTTCAAATAAGTTTCCAATTTCTTGCTCTCTTTCTTTTTCTGGCACCCCCATGATGCAAATGTTGATATGCATGAAGTTGTCCCAGAGGCTCCGTACGCTATCCTCAATGTTTTAAATCCTTTTTTCTTCTTGCTGTTCTGATTGGTTGTTTGTTACTTATATTCCAAATTGCTGATTTGATTCTAAGTTTCATCCACTCTACTGTTGATTCCCTGTAAATTGTTCTTTATTTTAATTAGTGTGTCCTTTGTTTCTGAATGGATGGTTTTTAAGCTGTTGAGGTTTTTACTAAGTTCCTTGAGCACCCTTATAATCAGTGTTTTGAACTCTGAAGTTAGTAGCTTGCTTTGTCCATTTTGTTTAGTTCTTTTTCTGGAGTTTTGTTCTGTTCTTTCATTTGAGTTATGTTTATTTGTCTGCTCATTTTGGCAGCCTCCCAGTGTTTGTTTCTGTGTATTAGGTAGAACTTTTACATCTCCCAGACTTGGTAGCATGGCCTAATGTAGTAGGTGTCCTATAGGGTCCAGTGGCACAGCCTCCCCTATCACTCAACCTGGGTACTTGAGGTGTACCCACTGTGGGGCTCTGTGCACCTCTTGTAGTTGAGCCTTAATTGCTGTTGTCATACCCAAGGTCAGCTACTGCCTGTGTTTTGTCCAGGATCACATAGCATAAGCTACAAAGTGATCTGCTGATGGCTGCTACATGTGCTGGGCTTGGAGGTGCCTGGGTGAGGCCATGCTATGAACCAAGGCTGGCTGCTGCTGGTGCCTGGCCTGGGGCAACTTAGCAAGAGGTATGAGGCTCACTGAAGTCAGATGTCACTTATTTGAGATAATCTAGGAAAATCTGAAGCATGGGCCAAGATAAGTCATTTGTATGGAAAAGCCACTGGAAACAGCTTGGGTGGGCCTAAAAGTTGCGTGAGGTGGGGCCTCAGGGAATCATCAAGGTGAAGCAAACAGTGTGAGCCAGGCTGATGGAATCTCAGATATGGTGCCCATCTGTTAGCTCTGTGCTTCTGTGGAGGGAGGGCTCAGAAAAACAATAGCAGCCTCTGCAGCACTTCTATCTGGGAGAAAGCTGGCCTGAGCTCTTGCCCTGGTGCCGGACAATTCACTCCCCCCTTGTACAGCTCCAGTGCTTTTCAATCTGCTGTCCCCATGCTGGGGCTTACAGGGAATGAGTCTGAGTGTCTGTGTTCAGGCCTTTTAAGAGGCACTGCTGGGGAGTCCAGCAGTTTCTGTCTTCTACAGCCTCGATCCAAGCTGGTATTTACAGCCAGAAGTTATGGCAACTTCTTTTCCTGGGACTGGAACCCTGGGCTGGGGGGCCTGGTGTGGGGCAGGGACTCTTTGATCTTGAGATATCTCTCCCAATTTTTATCCATCACATGCGGGTATGGTATCAGCCTGTTTTACATCTCTGCTCCTCCTACCAGTCTCAATGTACTCTCAGTTTCTGTAATTCCATAGTTGTAGGACTTCAATTCAGCTCAATTTATGATGGTTCTGAATGATGGTTGTTCTATAGTTCAGTTGTAATTTTGATGTGGTTGTGCAAGGAGGCAAGCTGTGTTTACATACGCTGCCATCCTGACCTTGCATGAAACCTTTTACGTACTGAAACCACAGAGATTAAGGATAATTTATATTTAGCTAAAAAACATCACAATATTTACCTTTCCCTTTGTTATATGACCACATGCAATGCAGTGTAAACATTGTCTTGTTCACTGTTTCATGTGTTATTATTAAGTCCTTGCTAGGATATTATTCACCATGTTGAAGAACCATAGAGAAGTTTAGACATTATAACAACTCTTAACCAGAAATTAAGAGAGAGATTTTATAAACCAGCTTTTTCATGGACCCTCCACCAGCAGAACTTTATTTACTAAAGTTTAAGAATGTGATGGAGCTCTTTACATAATATCTCACAGAACTTTCATCCCCAGGGTCAATGTGGCTTAACCTCTCCAGGGCAACAGCTCCATTAAGGACAATATTCCAAGATAGAGGAGAGCAACACTTCAGTCAAGCATATATATATGTGAATATTGGAAAATAATTTTGACAGAGGTAATAGAATACTGTAGTAAATATGTGTAGCCCTGACAAATTACTTAACTTCTATACCTGAGTTTCTTTACCTCAGAATGGTGAAGGTGATAATAATTTCTATCTCACATAGTTGTGGAGATTAAATATTTTTAAATATTAGTAAAACATTTAGATGAATGGAACTTATTATTAACTACTAAAACCTAAGATTGACCATCATATCTTCTTAAACAGAGTAGGCAGAAAAGATTTCCCCCTTTTTTTCTGGTAAAGAGTTATAATACATAATAACCATGATACCCTTTGGCACCTCTGAAATAGGTAGGCATGTATATTCACTCTACTTTAAATGTCTCCAGGTAATTGTGCTTTGTTGAGTTTAGTTGTAGATGCCATTTTTGGTTGCTGTCAGTATTCTCTTGTTGCTTCTGATATGCTGCTGTATGTTGCAGTCATTCATTCACTTTATAGACCAGTTCGACCTAATAACCAAATATATCATTTAAAGTTTTCTAGTAGTCACATTCAACAAAGAGAATCAGGTGAAATGATCC
Source organism: Trachops cirrhosus (assembly GCA_028533065.1). NCBI lineage: Eukaryota > Metazoa > Chordata > Mammalia > Chiroptera > Phyllostomidae > Trachops > Trachops cirrhosus. The sequence continues at coordinate 144,613,193 of CM052541.1, forward strand.
TTAGTGATTTATTTTATTTAACCCAGTATGTCAAAATTATTATTTCAACATGTAACCAATATAGAAATATTGTGATATATTTTACATTAACTTTTTATACCAAGAATTTGAAATATTGTGTTCTTCTTTTACTCTCTTAGCACATCTCAATTCCATTGCTACATTTTATTAGGTACTTGTTCTTTATTTAGATTTCATAAGATTTACAGTGGAAAGAGTAGGTTTACATGTGCAAGTTGTTCTAAACATGCTTAAAGTTCCCCAATGAGCAACTGAATATCAGTTTTAAAATTAAAATTAGTTACAATTAAATAAAATTGAAAATTCAGTACCTCAGTTGCACTGACCAAGCGCTCAATAGCCCCATGTGGCCATCACCACTACATGGGTCAACACTGCACTCGAGGTCACTGGGCCCCTCTGATGAATGAAATGCGCCAGGTTAGAGGCAGGTTGTAAGACATGGTGCTCTCCCCTGACCCACTGTCCCCAGCCCCAAAGTAGGGGAGTTGAAAGAAGTGTAAAATACAGCAATGTTTTGATAGTAATTCTTTGCTTTTTCCTATAGAATGTGACTTTATGGCTCAAAGGATGTTTTCTGATTCCTTTTGAGTTAGTATCCATTACTGAGATCATTGAGGTTTCTGATAGTCTGACTTCTCAGTAATGAGGCATTATTTTATATTCGTGTGTCACATATACAGGGTATGCATGCCTGTTATACTTTCATATGCTTTTCATGATGAAATAAAGCAACTTCTATTTAACAAATAGCCCAGTATTTGTCAATGTGCAATTAGATATACTTATGTCAAAATGTATATACATTTGTTGATTATTCTAGCTTTCTACCCATATTTTTGTTAACTTCAGATTTCTATTTCATTTCATCCTTTCAAATAACTAGCTTTTCCTCATTATTTTCTGCTATTGAATCCAATGTTGCACAGAAAAGTTGATTTGTTAATTAGTTTAATCGCCTCTTCTCATAATGGCGGGGTAAGATTGGCGGAGAAAGCTTGTTATCAATCCGTGCTACTGGTAAGCAGTAATTATAGATAATGATGCCTTTGTCTTGCTGCATTCTGAAGATTGTCTTGAAATTCTCCTCACTGAATTAGCAAATAGATTGTCATGTTGAATTCTCCTCTGGTTTCTTCTTGTAACTCATCCCCTACTCTACCCCCAATGAAACAAAATTGCAGCTTGTTAGGTGGAAGCTCATTTGAAGTCTCAATTTTCTTGAGTATTCAGCTCTCACAGGGAAGTAAGTGCCAGGTGCTCAGTCGTGGCCACGACACTTGCCTTTAGCTTAAAGTTCCGACTCAACTGGCATCCTACAAATCTTTGATTTTCCTTTTGCTTGAAGAGGCAGCGGTTGTCTTGACAGCAGAGCTAAAGCTCTGTCCTTGTACTTTGATGCATATTGTGGTGCAATCTAATAATCAAAGTCATTTGTCAAGAAATAGGGTGTTCCCACTTTTCTCTGAAGAGATTGGACTAAACAGCAGGTTTTATGTGGGTGTAAGCCAGAAATGGTAGCCATCACCACTTTAGAAATGGGCCTGGAATGCAGAGCCCAGAGTGGGTTTTAACCAAGACTATACCTTTATATAGGTGGTTCTCAACCAGGAATGGGGATTGGAAAAATCTGGTGATATTTGTGATTTTCATGACTAGAGAGCAAGTTGCTATTAGCACTTAGTAGGCAGAGGTCAGGGGTGATGCTAAACATCCCACAATGTACAGGAAAGTCCCTGCAATAAAGAATTATCTGGCCCCAAATGCCATCAGTGCCAAGGTTGAGAAGCCCTGCTTTGTATGATTATAAAGGGACCGCTGTGGCATATTTGGTCCTCTCCTTCTTCAACGGTCAGTTATTTACATGGTTTGGGGAATATCTGATTCAGTAAGAAAATTGGAATTGCAAATGAGTGAATTTTCTATGCCATGTCATGGGGACTTCTTATGGACAAGAGATAAGAAATAAAAATGGAAAAAAAAAACCCTTCTTTTAATTAAAGTAGAAATTTGTTTTTCTCTACTGTTGAAGAAGTATAATAGAAGCGATATGCTAAACTCTGACGTGCTTCAGAGTCACCAGAAGATTCCTTAACAGAACCACATTCTTTCACTAGCAGAGAGAAATTACAAGGTCCATGAATGTTGTAATCAGAAATGTTTTGGCCAAGGGCTGCTTGTATCTTTCACTTCTTGAGATTAGGCTCCATTTGGGAAAAACCCTAATGATGTAGTCTCATATGATTACAAACCCAGTTTAATCCGAGCAATCTGGAAATGTTCAGATGTGAATTTATCTCATGACAGTGAAGAGCTTGTTTGAACAGACACAGTCCCTAGGGGTCTTTTGGACTGAAGTGGATCTGGAGCTGTGGGTTAGGATTTTCTTGGAATTGAGAGTCACCATCCTTTGTAATATAGTCTACTAAGCAGTGCCAATACACACGCTTATTCTTGGCACTTACATGTGAAATGGAATGAAACGTTTAAAAATATTTCTATATCTCCACAGATCAACTTAGGAGGACAATGGTAACTCTACATAAAGAAGACATTTCTAACAATTTGAGTTCTCTTTCTCTTGAGATGGCAACTTCTCTTTCTCATCAGAAATTTTCTGGCAGTGGCTGTAAGACCACATGTAGATTTATTATTATTTCACTGAGTTGAAAATTGTGTTAGATAATTTCTGAGGTCCTTTATAACCCTGAGGTTCTCTGATTCAATGGTTCTGTGAGTTTATCCTTAAGAATTTACAGTTGTGTCGTTTTTCAATCCCTAACTTCTATGTACAGTTCTCCCTGATTGGGTATCATCTGTTGCTGTCTCCATAATCCCCCAAATGAAACATCTGTTAATATCTGCCTGTCCCATGCCCATAACCATGCTCTTGCAGTCTCTTGCTCCTGGAATGTCTCCTGCTCATCCTACAAAGCTTTGCTCCAATATTATCCTTCATGAAGCTCTTTCCTACTGTTCTGGCCTAAACTGATTGTTTCATTTTCTTATTTCTTCCACATTTGTAATCTGAATTATAGGACATGGGGAAACATTTCAATGTTTTCATAAAAGTAGAGGTACTCACAGAGGATAAGCGGATTTCTACTGTAACTGCTATGGTTTCTATATCTACTTTTTATGAAATAGTCCCTCATCTCTTCACAATTAATAATGATGAGACTATTTAGCACTTAATTGTAATTTTGAAAAAAATTTAAAAAACATTTTCTTTGTTCACCATGCCAAGTCAAGTCTCTATTCATCACCATTTATCCCCTCTATACTCTCCTCCACCTCCCCCAACCCATACCCTGGAATTTTAAGTTCTTTCATAAGTTCTTGCCTCTTTTAACTAGACTCTTAAGTTTCCTGGAACCATGCATTGCTTTGGTTCTCCTTTTGTGCCTTTACAGTGCTGGGGTCAGAGTGGGCAGGCAATAAATGAATGCTAAATTAAATGAAGGGCAGCAGAAGCAGGTGGCCTGGTGAGCACGACATGCCAGTGATTCCACAGAAGAGGGCTTTCTGCTGGGATGGCATGCCCCAGACTGCTTTTTAGGTGTCCCCTTTGTATAAATAATTTGGGAGAAGGCTATGTTTTAATTCTCTTTTTTCATTGTCTTTTAAAAGCAGAATGGGAACAATGGAGATGGGAGAATTGAAAAGGCTTGGAAAGAAAAAATGAAAAAGGCTGCCAGTCTTTTGTGAATCGTAACAACTTTTTTTCCATTTCTTTCTAAGAAATGTTGGCAATATCAAAATGTCAGCCTCTGTCTACCTTACTTTTCCTGCCTCTGTCTTTGGCTATTCTCAGAGGTAGAGTCACTGATGCCTCAAGCTCTTATGCTGAGTCTTAAGTACAAGAACCTGTTCTTCCAGAGACAAGGAGTGTCTGTCAACGGTGTGGACTCTGCCATGTTGTACTGCTTAGAATCTAGCTCCTTTCCTGGATTTTGGATTCCGTGACTACTTTGCTGATCATCCTCACCAATTCCAGAGTTACTTTAGCTAATCTTGCCAGGAACTTGGTGCCTCAAGCACAGTCTTTGAGAGCCAACTTTACCTTTTAGATGAAGTTGTTTCCTACCCAGTTTTGGTCATATTCTCTGATGAGTGTCATGGTTTTCCTTGTAGAACTGAACCTCAGCCCTAAACCTTAGCCTGGTGACAGGGAACCTGTTGTTCTTTGCCTTGTCCTGTTCTTCTTCAGGCCTGAAGCCTTCCTTGGTGTCTTAAGTTAATTATTGTTGTCCCTTGTGCCAGAAGAGTCCGCTGAGGTGTTAGCTGTCCATTTCTCTTTTCACAGTGTTACCTGGAGTCTAGATTACCTTCTACATCTTAGAACTAGACACGGTGCTTCACTGGCCTATCCAGTAGCTACATTGATTTCTCTGGGTGCCTGGACCTGGTTTATATATTTTGAGTTAGGTCTATAGTTTTTTTTTCCCCTGGCTCTGGTAACTCAATCATTTACTCATGGCACTTGACTTCAATTATGCCTCACAAACTTAATTTGGGTGTTCTGAATGACCTTTGTCGTTTAGTAAAGGAGAGTAGGGGTTGTTTTAGCCTTTATTGTCCAAGGTTCTGTGGGTTATTAATAGATATTATTTGAAAACAATGTTTCCACGGTCACATACTTTTGGGAAACATTGAGTTAAGCATCATTAGATAGGTATCTTAACTGAAATTTGACTTTCTGAGAAGAAGGCTGGAATAGCAGCATTTTTCATTTTTTGGGCCATGAAGCCATTTCTTTCCAGAACATCTCTTACAGTTTAGGGAATATTAATGATCTTTATAATACCCATTTCAGTTTGGAATGTTTCTTTAAAAAATAATAATAAATTTTGGATAATAGCACTGTGTAGTCATATTAGGTTTTATAGGAAGAGAATAAAAACCTAGTCCTGTGTAAATACAGTTGCAATTAAGAAATCAGAATTAAGATTGTTTTATGAAAATAGCCTCTGTGTTAAACAATATGCACATTTATACTTTAATAATCTGTAGTTAAACTAGAGAAGTTAAGAATCAATTTTATAGCAAAAAATGCAAGAAAAATTCATGTTAATGAATCAGAGAGCTTGTCAGGGAAACTATATTCCAATCTTCTCCCAGCTTTTTATTTTTTAATGAAAAGAGCACTGGCTACTAGCATCTGTCTACATATGACTCACTGTCAAATGTATTGTCCAGAGAACAAGGATTGCGCCTTTCTGATTTCTGTATACTTGGCACCTAGAGCACTGCTGGACACTTTGTGTTTGTTGTATTGATGATTGTAAATGGTAACAGTTTTCATTTTCTCTAATGTTTTTGATGATATTTCTAATAACAATTTTTACTTTTACCTCCTCTTCTTTTTTTTAAAAAAAGATTTTATTGATTTAATTTTAGAGAGAGGGGAAGGGAAGGAGAAAGGGAGAGAAACATCAATGTGTGGTTGCCTCTCACTCGCCCCCTAATGGGGACCTGGCCTGCAACCCAGGCATGTGCCCTGACTGGCAATTGAACCAGCAACCCTTGGCTTGCAGTCTGGCACTCAATCCACTGAACTACACCAGCCAGGACTTATCTCCTTTTCTTAACAGAGTGAAATATATCTCTTAATTATGTTTTATGTTGATGTAATACAAATTGCCATAGTCAGTTCCTGAAAATATTTTATTTCATTACCTTAAATTACATAGACAAAAGTTATCCTGAACTATTAGTATTTATTTCCAAATATCATATTTAGTGTGGTATTGTCTCATAACTGGAAGTCTTGTCTCATTAGTTCTGTAAAAGGCATGTTATTTTGGTTCTTGGCTCAAAGACATTACTCTATGTTGGCAGTATTAGATCATAAAACTCTTCTTTTGTTAATAACATAAATGGAACCTGTTTGAGAACCCATTCAAAGTCTTTAAAATAGATCTCTCATGCTTGAATATTACTGCTGTATAACCTTCAAAATTAGCTTGATTGTGATTATTTCATAGTGTATACAAATAAAAAAATCAAGACATATACCATAAAAAAGGCAATTTTAAAAGCTTTTATTTATTTGTTTTTAGAGAGAGGGGAAGGGAGGGAGAAAGAGATGGAGAGAAACATTGATGGGACAGAGGAACACTGATCAGTTGCCTCCCTCACACGTCCCGACCAGGGACTGAACCCGCAACTCCCCTGACCAGGAACTGACAACATTCCACTTTGTGGGATGATGCTCAACCAACTGAGCCACATGGTCAGGGCAAAAAGATGAAATTTTTTTGTTAATTATACCTCAGTAAAGCTAGAAAAAATCTAATTTCAAAGAAGGTTCACATATGCAATACTTACATTATGTACATAAGAGGTTGGTTATCAAAAAAAATGTTTTCCCTTGTTGAACTTAAATATATGCTGAGTACAGGTTGAAATTATGCTGAAGTGTGTCAGCATAAATGTACCAATCAGTGTACATTAGTAGACACTAGAGAGTAGGGTGACTTTTTAAGAGACATTTGGTTTTGGGTAGAGCTTCTTAGGGGAGAGGAGCATAGTGATTTTTAGTCTCTTTCCATTTCACAAATTTTGATTTAAGGTCATATCCCTTAGATGAACTTAGAAAAGTTTTGGAAAGATTTTCAAAATCCCCTTTAAACTTCTCTGAAAGGATAACAGAGTTACAGTATTCCCTCTTAGATGCCTGCAGGCATATTATTTTATGAGAGCAGATTCTTATTTTAATCAGGCTATATTCTTAATCTCAGATAAAAAATTTTCCATTAGCATTATACTATTTATAATATAAGCTATATTTTGTTTGAAACACTAAAAATTGTACAGATATAAAGTAATTCAAAACTTTTTATTATAGAAAATTTCAAACATATACAAGAAAGTGGACAGAATAGAATAATGAAGCCCCATGCATCCCTCTCCTGGCTTCAACAATGGCATGCATTTACTTAACTCACTTTGAGAACAGTTGCCTTTTTCTGCTATGCATTCTTTTTTCTTCAATCGTTCACCAGTCACAATTTAACAGCGGTTTTAAATAATGTGTTTGGTGAGGCAGTGATAGAGAATATTTAGAAACATCTCTGCCCTTCTTGTTCTCATTTATTTCAGGTGACAGTTCAGTTTTGTGTCTTGTAAAGATAATGGCTCAGCTGCCTGGGTGTGGCTGAAATGATTCCCCTGGCCCTTTTGGTTGTCCTTTGCTTTGGTGATGATGACCAGTGGCTCGTAGCCAGCTCTTTTTCAAAGAGCGTGACTGCAGTCTTTAGGTGGCGCTGAGCTAGGACGCTGGCATTACAACAGTTTTGGCTGCCCTCGCCGGAGCTGCCTGTCTTTGCTGGAAGAGTGAAGTCTGACACCCTTGCGGCAAGTCTGACCCTGAGAAACAAATGTACTGATCTGTGAAGAGGAAGCGTAGGAGCGTTTTGCATCCATCCTCTTTCCCATTTCTTTGTTGAAAATAATAACAGTAGAGGGCTTTGCACTTGAGGAGACACTTCGGTCCTAAGTACTGTCTCTTTGTGTCATTACTGTCACTGTTGTGTGTGTACAGTAGGGAAAATAGCTCAGGAGACCCTTTGCGCAAACCTTTTATGCTCTTATTCCATCTGTCTGCGGCAAACCAGAAAAAAACCATGTTAGGTCTTGCCTTATGGCAAATTCTGATCCACAGGTGCTGTTTTCCCACACTTACTTAAGCTTCTTTGCACATCTACTAGCTCAAAGGCCTGAGGGCCTCCTTCTGAGTGTGAGATACTTTTATATATCCAGGCCCACTGGTCTTGCCTCTGGCAGATGCAAGCAAATAAACAAAGGCCGCTTGGGGCTCACTTCCAATGCTAGAAACAGGTCCATGGCCAGAATAGGAGAAGGCATAGTAGCATTGCAAGTGTGTGCTGTTTACACATCCAGATTGGCAACATTTTGTAGTATTTTTGGATAATATATCTATTTTTATGTAGTCTTTTGAAATAAATTAGCAATAAAGAAAAAGTCTCCTTGAGGATAATGACTGATTTTTTAATGAAGGCCTAGTTAAAAATGTGATTTGAAAATGAATAGTTTCAAAAATTTGGAAAAGGCACTTAACAAAATGAATATTGGCTTATATATTATCATAGTACTGATGAAATGTAAAAAAATATATAGGTTAATGTCTTATTTAAAAAAGCAATGTTCTATTTTAAATTATGTGGAGTTTCATTTTGGCTTCCACTGATGTAGTGTTGTAACCATCTCATCTCATATATGAGTGGTCAGATTATCCTGGAGCATGGCTTCAAGGACAATTGAAGTTTTAGGGAAAGGAGAGCATACCTATAACTCTGGGTTATCCATGGCTGCAATTTATTTTGGCTATCCATTTTCATATAAACAAAGGATGGGCAGAACAGGTTCTGCTTTTAAGCTTGGTAAAGAATAGAGGGAGATTGAAAATGATGGTGGGATCTGAAATTTTGAAAAAATTGAGCTTGAAAAATTTATTTGTTTTTAGAATAAATAAGAAATCATATGATGTAAGAATGTCCCCCTCCCCCATGGATAATAACTGTTAAATAGCTGTTAAATGTATTTCTTTTCACAAAACTCCCATTTTTAAGATACTAAGCCCTTATTAGGGAAAATGAGATAACTGGGAATTTAGTGATTAAAAATAGCATTGCCTGAATTTTACCAACATTTCGAATAGAGGAAATAAATAGATACGATTGAGAATTTTAGACTTTGAAGAGAAATAGACTGGAATAGAATAATTAGGCAAATCTTTGTACATTCACACTTATATTCTTACAGCTCCTATAGCTTCTCACAGCCAGAGGCATTTCCCTAGGCAAGTGAAATTTCCTACTGGAAAGCTGAGAAAGCAAGGGGAATAAGCCTCTTCACTGTGTGCGACCTATAGATGGCTCCTTTGAGTTTAACTTTGTCTCCAGTCCATTTAGCTGTGACCTGTGTGGTAGGTCACTTGCCCTGTAGTGTGAAGCTACTTCTGGGCAATCAGTCACCAGTAGCAGCTTTTCTTACAGGGGAGCTCTGCGTGAGGCAGGAGCTGGAACCTCACAGAGAGTGCACTGTCTTTTGTCTCTCACAGTTTTACTTTCAGTTCCTCTCTGCCCACTTTTCAGACTATGCTGCAATTTGTTGTGATTTTTCTACAGATTGGATTTTCCACAGAATTCCACAGATTGTGCTGCTGCTTTATTTTTATTTTCCTTTTTTTCCATATTAATTGTTATGCCCATCATTTTCAGAAGGTTTTCCTTAGGGCATTTTTGATTCAGGATTTCAATTTAATTTAGCTTGGATTAAAACTAGATAAACTATTTAAAATTCTGGTACAGTTTGCTTTCTTTTGCTACTTTAATCTCATCAAAAGATGGATGACCAAATAATATGTATTTGTTATGATTTCCTCAGGAGTTTCTGACACATCAGTGTTTGACTTAAACCACTTAATTTCCAATTTTTGCTGCCCAGGGATACAGGTTGCTTGTTTGTAACTGATTCATTTTGGCATCTACCTCTTCTTTGTGGGGCTTCTGGGAGGCTGGGAGTAGACCATGCCCAGGGTTATTGTGTATGGTAAGGGGATGGATAGCTATGGAGCTAGTTTACAGTTGCAGGGTCTAGGACTTACCTCTTCTATCATGAGCTGCTAGCTACCAACCAGCTAGTTCGGGAATATCCAGTCACCCTTCAAGACACTTAACCCAGGCTTCCCCAGGTATGTGCCATAGAATAAGGGCTTTCAAATATGCTGCACAAGATACTATCCTCTTAGGGATTTAGAATGCATATTTATATAGCAAAGGCTCCAAGAAGTCCTGTAGTCAAGAAGCCCGTCTATATTTTATTCAGTATTTCTGAATTTTTTGACTTCAAAGTCCTACAAGTCACCCTTATTAATGAACATCTTATGGAATTTGTATTCAAAAGAATACATTTTTGGGGGGAGGAATTCTGATTTAGGCTGTTTCTTTTCATGACATTTAAAAATGACTTTAGAATACATTCTGAAAAGTAAATTTCTCTTTACTATTATGATGAACCTCATGTACTGGGTACTAATAGTCAGTAAAAAAGTTTCATAGTTGTGAAGGATCAAGAGAAACGTAAATTGTACACTATTTCTTTTGAAGTTGTCTCAGTGGAGATCTTGATGCTCAATGCTTTGAGCCCTTTTCAAATTTTTTTCTGCCCCTCTTAGACAGAAGTAAGAATATGTCTATGGCAACAAATAAAGGTAGTTAGGGGTGGATAAGTTGAAAATGAGATATTCTCTACCTCTTCTGCTAAGCCAGGCCTTTCAAAGGGTAAGTCATCCAGTTAGTAACAAAAAGCTGCTTCGAGATTCAGATCCCACAGTGCTTTATTGTGGTCCATCCAGCCCAGGGCCCTTTCTGGGCAAGACTAGGTGTCCTTTTTGACAAGTTCGTTATATAATCTGAGTGACGATTTTGTCCCTTAGTAACCTCTTATTATTCATGCATTTCTCTGAATTGGTTTATATTTTCAGTCTGTTTAGTTTCTTAACATGTTGTGCTGAGCTCATACCTTCAGTGGACGAGAGTCAAGCCGTTTTCCTCTGTTTCTCTACCCCGCCTTCTTCAAAATCTCACTGCCTGTGTGGGGCCTGCAGGACCTGCTGGTCTTGCCCTGTTTCATTGTTCCTCATGCCCTGCTGCTTCTCCAGTGTGTGACTGTCTGTGGATGTTCCCCTGACTTACCATCTCTGTCCCTTCCCAAGCAAGGGCTATTGTTTTGATCAGCTTATTACATATTTCTCAAACATTTACTCTTTGTCTAGCATTGTGTTAGGAGATAGAGAAACTAAGAAGCATAAGGCATGATTCCTACAGTTTCAGAGTGAAAAATCTAAGGAGATGCCAGCAAAAAAATAAAAAAATAAAAAACAGGAACATTTTAGTAGAATGTCACGTGTGATTATGGAGATAGCAGAGTATTCTATTGGAGGTACAGGGAGGGTTGTCATACCCAGCCTAGGGCAGTCAGGGAAGGCTTCCTGGAGGAAGTGAACTGAACTGAGATTTAAAAGACCAGAAGAAAATAAGTAGATGAAGAGGTCAGGTTATTGAGTGAGTTTATCTAGTAGAGGAAACTCAACTCAGGCTGGATGACTTCCTGAAGGATGACAGAAGCAATGAACAATTTATTCAAGGGCAGCAAGGAGGAAAATGATCCTGTCATTCAAAAAGATTACAGTACAGAAAGCTGAGGAGGCATGGGTGAGATTCTCCATTCCCTGGGGTTATTCCTGATTTTCTCTACTCTATATTTGAAGAAAGTATATTTCTTGGTCATAATTGGTCATACCAGATACCAAGCTGAGGAACACCTGGAAGGTATTGTCTCATATCCAAACTCTGGACATAGGTATCCTGATGATAGCAATGAGGATTGAAGTTACTATGTCATTTACACAAATTTGTCATTCAACAAATATCCTTTTTCATGAATAGGCATAGGGGGTGGGCATATGTTGATGAATAAAACAGGAGATTCTTATCCTCTTTCCCCCTTGACGCTCCTTATCCAGTAAGGAAGAAAGAAGTTTAAAAAGTAATTATAACTGTGTTATGCACAATGGGGGATTCTAACTGGTATATGAGTCAGGAGTATGCTCAGCAACGCTCTTCAAATGTGAATGGTGGTCTGAGCACTCATACACACTAGAGAAGAAATCTGTAAAGAGTGTGACTCTTACCACTGGAGTCACTGGTGTGACTCTGCGGTCACACTTATTAGTGTTAGGATTTCCTAGTAAAATTTGGCATATAAAGGAAGACTATTGCTGATCGAAATCAGTCTTAGAAATGATCATTTTATGGTTAAAGCAAGTTGTTAATTTGAAAACCAAATATAACCCTTTTTACCAAAAGTCCGGGAAGAGTTTAACCAAAAGCTCCATCTGTCAGCTGGGTCTCCAGTGTGGCATCTAGGAGGTTAGGTAATGTCACCAGAAGCTCACTGACTGTGGCTTGTAACAAATGACTGACCCTTAGGGCCACCAACCCTGGCTGTCTGGTGCTTTGCTGGGCCCCTGCCGAGTGGCTCCTATTCTCTCACTTCCAACTGGACCACTCCTTTAGCCTGAGGCAGGTATTTTCATTATGATCTATAATAACATTGAATGGACGTTGTAACTGAATGAGCACTGTACATTGGAGACTTTTGATGGGCTCTGCTCATCAGGCTTTGAAGAGGGCTGTGTGAGGGAGAGTAGATGGTGGGGGCCTGGGTCTGAGATGGCAGCCAAGGGACACACTTGCTTGCTACTGTGCTCGGCTTCTGCAGCCATTTGCTGAAGCAAGTCAGAAACAAGGGGTCTTATCAGTTCACTATGGCTTGAAATAGGAACAAAAATTTGTATCTTTAGTACCAATGCTGAATGAGAACAGGAACAAATGCCTTGCTGGGAAAACCAGCTTACTGTATCTACTCTTATAGTAGTAAACTGTCCTTGCATCTCAGGATTCTTTCTCATGGTCTGCTCTGGGCACCAAGATCTGCCTGAAATGAAGGCAGTCTCAGTCTAGGTAGGGTGTGAGCAGGAAAAGGGTGAACTACACATCTTATTCTCTTCCCTAAGCTAATTATTTATTACAGTTTCTACTGATTGAATACTTACCCTATTCAGCAATGAATGATGAAACAGTTTCCAATAAGGCTGTTAAATACAATGTTGTGAACAATGAATAATGGCAGAGTTGAGGGGGAAGAGAAAGAGAGCAATTGAACAAATACATGTGTATTGTGTGAAGTGCAAGAATCTGTCAGTTTGGTCAGTGGATGTGGCCTACATCATCCCAAAGGGAAGAAGAAACTTTAAAAATTATATTTGATATAGAATGTGGGTTGTAGCTTGCATTTCAAATGTGCACATCTGGATAACAGTGTACTTGACTGTTAAATTACTTGAGCACCAGCAAAAAATTACAATCTAGCATGAGGACCAAGATGTAAGTATGACAGGAGCCAGTTACATGGGAGATGGGATGAGTCAGGGTGTGGAGATGGGATGAGGTAGGGGTGAACCCGAGGAAGCGGACGGTTGTTAGGGGAGGTAGTGCTTGCCAGGAAATGGCAGGTGCCAACTTGAGGACAGTTGGCAGAAGGCTTGAACGTTAGACAGATCCTTCAGCAAATAAGGAAATAAGGAGGTATTGCATGCTTTCAGTCAAGGAGAGACACAGTAGAGAGCCCATGGTTTGAGGCATCTGAGAACTGAAAGGCACTGACAAAGTGGGAACTCCAGGTGGGGGGTAGCTTGTTGTGTCAGCACTGACGCAGAGATGAGACGGTGGGTGAACTGGAGTATGGTTTTGAAAGCCATACATGTTTTAGATGAAGGGTGCAAAAAATTTCGGTGAAGAATTAGATGTGCGGAGGATGGGAAAAATGTGAGTCAAAAATAACCTCCAAATATAAATCATGGAGTTACAATTATAGTGGTCAAAAAAAGTCAACAAAATAATACATTCTTTCAATTAGGACCTGTATTAGGAATTGGTAAGGGGACTTCTCAGCAATTAAACAGTTGTTCAGATTATTTAAAAAAATAGGAGAAGCTTGTCCTGTGATATGTGTTTTTATGTCTGAGTGTGTATTTTTAACTTTGGATCTATAATGAATGTGAAAAGTATTCTCCTTTTATTTAAAAGAGCGCACACAATATAATTACTAATTATACTGGTGCTTTTCTTTGTAATTAAAAAATGTTTCTCCAGAGATATAGAATTGTAGAAACAAACTTCTGAGATTTCTCAGAGTGCCAGAAAATGATCAGTGAAAAAGTTCAGTATTTAACCCAATAGTATATTTAGTATTCATACAGCTGGTTTTCCTTTGGGAATCCCTGGTTGTACCTCCTGGGCAGTGGAACTACTGAAATTAATGATTGCTATTCAAAAACAAACTGTGCAAATGACATACAAGAGACTCTTTAGGGTCAGTCCTTAAGATCTGGTTCTTATCACAAGAGATTTGATCTTTTTCTTACAGTTTATATGATTTGTCATGTTATTAATTTATTATTGGATAACTAAGTGGTAATTCCATCATGCATGAATTCTATTAATTTTGTAATATGCTATAAAACATATTATGCTTTTGTCATCATTTGTCTGGAGACAGAGTGTACAGCATGGTCACACAAATAGTTACCACACACACTGTACGCAGTGTAGTCTGGGTGTTCCAGAATGAACAGAGGAGCAGGTGGTGATTTTCTTACACAAAATTTAATCATCAATTTTTGTACCTATTCTTACCAAAATGTCTACAATCATGGAACTCTTCTGATTCTCATTGCAATGTAAATTCATATATTGTAATATTTGTTTTGAAAATTTATATGCTGGCTCACCATATGAACATGTTCTCATTGCCTACTCGGGCCTTTGAGCAATTTGCAGTCTTTTGTTAGCAAATAAAGGCCCTCGGAGCCTCCTATTTTGAGCCCCAAGTTTACCAGCTGCTATCCACTACTGGGCCTCATTAGAGGCCTGCTGCTCCGCTGAGAACCACACCACATGCTACACCCTCTCTTGTCTGCATATTAGCCTGTTGCTGCTCCTTAAATTACCTGGTACAAAAGCTTGCTCTATTTCTCCACAGAGAGCTACCACTCCTATCCAGTTTGAAGAGGCTCTATATCATGATCCTCAAACTAATTAAGGTTTGTGGGCAGGCCACAGGTTGTTATAGAGGAACTTTCCTGAAGGCTAATATTTATGAGGCTTTGGCAAAGATTACTGCTGTTGTAGCTCATACTCAAAAGTCTGATTTTAAAATAAAAAATGTACATTCTTGTTTTAATCTAGGTGATATAATTCTTTTTATATTTTAAAAGTTATTTTCTAAGGGAAGTAGAACACAATACTACTTAAAAACATTTGAAATAAAGGACTTTATTTTCAGGGGATGATGCTAGCAAACATATGGGAAAAGTATTTCCATGAATATTTATTGAATATTATAGGTTCTATTCACTATTTATGTTAACTGGGCAGTATTATGTATATTTTTAAATGAAAAACATTATATATATCTAACTTTTAAGAGGATTTGTTTGCAATTTAGTGGTTTAAGAAATGAATTTAAATAGTACCAGTTTCTTTATGCCAAGTAAAGAAAATAAAATTTCAGGATTTCTGGGATGAAGATTTTGATATTTTGGTAATGAATTTGGAAGGAATAGTGAAATTACAGATGTTCTGGATTTCCAACAAAATAAATTATAAGAATCTGACTGTGGAATAAAGAACTCCAGTTAATAATTTACCTGTGCCAGTGCACAGAGGATGGTGAGTGTATCTGCCTAGCATTGTCCTTAGAGCTTCAGAGAGACAGTAAATGCTTTTGCATGAGCAGGAAAATAAAGAATAGTTAGGTTAATCAAGTCATAACATGCAAATCTTTTCTATAGCTGCAAATAAACACTTTTTAAAATAAATGCTGGGCCCTGACCGGTGTGGTTCAGTGGGCTGGGTGCGTGCGAGAGGAAACCCGTTGATGTTTTTCTCTCACATCGGTGTTTCTCTCCCTCTCTTTCTCCCTACTGTCTCCTCTCTCTAAAAACAAATAAATAAAAGCTTAAAAAAATAAAGTAACTGTTGGGCAGGCACAAGGATTGTGGCAACTTCAACTCTGACTTCAGTGTACACAGCACTTGAACAATGTGTCCATCAGAAATGAACTCTAAGGGGCATGTTTATGGGAGTCTGTTGTGTCTTATGGGAGTCTGTGGATGGGTGCACGAGGAGAGGAGAGTGGTCTTCCTCTTGAAATATGGCCATGGCAATCATTTAAACAAATATTTATTAAGTACCTGCTATGTGTCAGGTATTAGATTAGGCACTGGAAGGACAACAGCAAAAGGACAGACATAGTTCCTGTCCTTACGAGCTCATGGACTAGTGAGGGATGGAGACAGAAACACAGAAAATTGCTCTGTGTGTTAATTGGAGCTAATGGCAGACAGCAGAGTGCACTGAGAGGACAGATTGGTCCTGCAGGTAGCAGAAATCATCCATGCGTAGGCTAGACCAGAGGAAAAAGCCTGGGGTTTCTGGCTTTCACTCTCCTGCTGAGTATTTTGAGCTCAGAAACATCAACCTTCACTTGCAGTTCTGAAAACAACCATTGTGGCAGTTACCTCAGGCGCTACTGAGGGACTCCTCTACTCCTTTTAGTTTACCCAGCCAGCCCTAGGGTGATTTTATGTGTTTGGAGCATGTGTGTATACATACAACAGGTATATGTTGTTTTACCATTTGAATGTAATTTGGAGACATCATTAGACGTTAGTATGTCTCTTCTAAGAATAAGGTTTATTTTTAACTAAGATATGGTTTATTTTCTACATAAATTGTAATAACATCTCTAAAAAATTAACAGTAACTTGATGAAATTATCTAGTTTCTAGTTCATATTAAAATTTTACCACTAATGCATTACAATTAATTATTGTATCTATCTATTCTCTTTCCACCCTACAAGCAACCATGATCCTACTTTTTTTAACCTGTCAGATCTATATTTTTATGCTTTTGCTACATATGTTACATATCTAAAATAATATATAAGATTGTTTTGTGCTTAAAATTTTAGTTAAGTGGTATTGTACTGTATGTATCATTTTATTTTTTTAACTCAACATATATTTTCAAGGTCTATCCATGTTACTGCATGTAGATCTAATTCATTCATTTTTCACTGCCATAGAACACCATAATTTATTTATCGATTTCTTTATTGAAAGATGTTTAGATTGTTCAACTTTTTCACTAGCTAAATTGCTATGCCTTTTAGCATTAAACAGAGTGTCTTATTAAACTAGGAAGGTGTTTTTGCAGGTAAGTTAACTTCTCAGTATATCTCCTTTTGCTCGCTCAGGTCATCTGGAGACTTCTGATGTGAACCTGGTAACATTTTTAGCACCTGTTTTCTTGGCAGCCCCAGTGTTGGAAGGTAGCACAGTCTTCTTTGCTCTCCAGGGTCTCTCAGGACCACCTTTTTGTCGATACTGCACATCAGACAGTCTCAAGTCTGGCAGCACACTATAATTATCTAGGGAGATTTAAAATAGACTAATGCTTAGGTCCTAACCCCAGAAATTCTGATTTATTTGATCTGGGGTGGGGTGTGGAGCTATAGTTCAGAGCAACGATTTAGAATCTCAACAAGGCTGCACAAGATAAATGGTTGTATTTTCCCCAAACGGGGAGCTTTGGTTACATTCCACAATTACAGAAAATCTTTCCATTGGAATGTGGCAGATGGAAGAACTAAATGTAAAATCCATGTTTTGTTGTAATTTAATCCATTTTGCCTGATCATTTATCTCAGAAAAAGTTTGTCTCTTTGAGTCATTGATGAGTTCGTGTTGTTAGATAGTGGAAAAGGTACAGGTCCTGATTCCCTTCTGTCCTGGCTCTCAGAGTTCTTCTGGAAGGAAATATATTTATTGAGCCAAGCAAAGTGATAGGTACTTTACGTACAATATCTTGTATAATCTTCTAAATAATTTTTTGATGGCATTATCACATTTTACATTTTAGGACATGGAGGTTTGGAGAAGTTAAGTAATTTGCCCAAAGTTATAAAGATAGCAAATAAAAGCGTCTGGGTTGGAAACCAAGCCTGCCTGACCCCAGAATGCAGGTTTTTTCCCATGCTTTTATTATACCCAGCAGGAAAGTTTATAAGAGTTTCCCGCAGAGTCCTTTGCTGTAGCTGATGAGTGCCCCAAACAAAGCCCAGATAACTGATTTTTAAGATTCTGTGCTCACAATGTGGACAGCATGAGAGGAAAAGTCTCTAGGGCAGAGCATGGTTGGGGAAGGTGGAGACAAGGACACCTTCTGCTACCACACATTTTGGGAGGGTCCCCAGGCTCTAACCCCCCCACCATTCTCTCCCGTACAACCCCTTCCTTTGCTCCCTCTATCACTATTACTGGGGTATGTGTGGCTCTCTCCAATACTGCAGTCTTCAGTTTTTTTCTCCTGTGGCTTGGTCCATAAGATCCTACTGTAGCCCCTTTCTCTTGCATATTACTTGGTGGGGTTGTTTTAGACTAGAAATTTGGGGGAACTCAGGAATACAGGATTGTTGGCTGAAGGAATGCCAGTGGACTTATAAAATGGGAATGTCTAACTTATGTTACTTATGTCTGATGGGTTAAGGACTAAGGACTCTTTTGTATCAATAAGTGATGATAAGATAAGATCAAGAAATTAATGTATCCGAAAGAAGGGTTTGTACAACATCACTCAAGTTCTTATATAAATATACAAACTTGTACACAGCTGTTTTGGAAAATAATCTTCCTTCTCACATCAGGGGATGTGAGAAGGTACAGCACGGTGCAGGTGGGTCTCACAGGCTTCAGTGTTTGGTTTGGGGCTGACAGAGATGCTGGCTTAGCCAACATATTTGATTAAATAAGACCTTGGAGTAAAGGAAGCTTTCATCAGGGATGAGGAAGGGAGGCAGTTGAGGGAGCTGTGCATCACTGGAAATGTAACCTCATTTAAGATGGAAAAACAATGCCTAATTAAACCACCACAATTTTGTATCTCATTGGCAGACTGATGGCAGAGAGAGGGTAAGGGAGGAAAGATTGCTGTGATTTGTTTAGGTGCCTGGAAAATTTGGAGCAGGAAAAACCAAACCACCTGTGAAGAGAATGCCCTGCTTGTTCTGGCTGAACCCTTGAACAAGATGTTGGCAGGGAATCCAGGTAGAGAGAACACGTGGGTGGACCATTTGAGGGATTGTAGCGGCTGGAGGGTAAGCTCTGTTGTTGCTCATGGCAGCATGTTTCCTGTGTCTCTCCCTGTTAATGCAGATGGTACACAGAGGGGTTCGTGTTGACTCTTTGCAGCCTGTGTGCAAGCAAAGAGACGTTTTCTCTGCACACATCTATTCCCTGCATGGGATAAGGTGCCTCAAGCAAAGTCAGAAAGACATTGGTTATCTAAGCCTTGACAGGCTCAATGGGTTTAGATGGGAAATGGCATACCCCACTTTGTGAGACTTTTTTTTTAATCCTTCTCCATATTAAATTCTTATTTTCTTCAAAGCAGAATAATTTTTAGGCCTGTTTTAACTTCTTGGAACTCTAGAATCCATTGGGAGCTAAGTGAAATAATGTACCCCAACCACCTTTGACCTATTTCCTGGCTTTTTTTCAGGTTTGTGGAGGGAGGTTGACTTGTCTGAATTCCGAGAATGCTATAGCTTACAACATCAGATTGCTAAGTATGGCAGCTGTTATGGGCTGAATTGTGTCCTCTTCAACTGCATATATTGAAGTCCTAATCCCTGATATCTTAGACTGGGACAGTATTTGGAGATAGGGTTTTCAAAGATGTGATTAAGTTAAAATGAGGTCATTAGGGTGGGCCCTAATTCAATCTGACCGTTGTCCTTGTAGGACGAGGAGATGTGGTCACATGAAAGGTCACCGGGGATGCACATGCACAGGAAAGACCATGTTGGGACACAGCAAGAAGGGGGCCATCCTGCAAGTCATGGAGACAGGCCTCAGGAGAAGTCAAACCAGCTGACACCTTGACTTCAGAGTCCTAGCCCCAGGTACTATAATGAAATAAATTTCTGTTGTTTAAGCCATCCAGTCTGTGATACTTTGCTGTGGAAACCTTAACAAACAACTTATATTGATTCTTTCCCACCTTTAAAGAGGAGTCATTTCCTTATAAGCTGTTGGCCAAATTCCATTTTAACACCTTGACTAACCAATGCTGTTCATTTCTGTTACCTTAGTGAACTAAAGCAGCTAGTTAAATTATTTTTTAGTTTACTGATATTTTGAGTTAGCCAAACATTTAAGCCTTGGCTGGGTAGCTCATTTCGTTAGAGCATCGTCCTGGTTTACCAAGACGGTGGGTTTGATACCCAGTCAGGTCACATGCAAGAATAACCAACGAATGCATAAATTATGTGGAACAACAAATTATTCCCCTCCTTCCTTCCCTGCCTCTTCCTCTCTCAAATCAATAAAAAAGAAAGTGTTTCATTGTAGAAAATTTCAAACATGTGCAAAAGTAGATAGAATATTATAACTGTCAAAAATTCAGAAATAACAGAAGCAATTAGTAACTGTTTATTGTGCACACACCAAAAAGACAGTTTGCAAGGAGCCCTTCAGCCAAAACATGGAATGAGGCTCAGGGGTATATTGATGAGAAAGCAGTGACTATTTATTCTTCACAGCGATTGCTTATAACATTAGCATTTTCAGTGGTTACCTCATATCAACCTTGGAAACAGTTCAGTTTTGCTTATGATTTTCGGAGGCATAAGCAAGAAATGACCCAGGTCAAGTTAATCTCATAAAATAAGCTACATTAAGCTTTGTATGACTGAACTGGTTTTGTCTGCTCAGGAAATTTTCAAGGTTGGTCTCCATTTTTTATTTTAACGTAATGAATCCTCTGTGTTCACTACCCGGCCCTAACAACCCACATATCACAGCCAATCTGCTCCATCCACCCATGTATCCCTCCTCCTCAAATTACCCTAAAGCAAATCCCAAACATGATACCTCCTCATCAGCAGACATCTCAGTATGTATCTGCAAAAGACAAGGACTTTAAAAAAATACTATTATCAACATCTAACATTTTAAAAACAATTCTATAATACAAGAAATATCTAGTTAGTATTTAAAATGTATTTCAATTGTCTCATAAATGCAATAATTAAAGAAGAGTTTGTTTCTTTGGACCAGCATCCACACAAGACCCACACATTGCAATTTGTACATATATCTTTTTTAAAATGCATTTTATTGATTATGCTATTAAATTACAGTTGTCCCATTTTTTTCTCCCCTTTATTCCCCTCTGCCCTGAACACCCCCTCCCACCATCATTCCCCTACCTCAGTTCATGTCCATGGGTTGTACATATAAATTCTTTGGCTTCTCAATTTCCCATACTATTCTTAACCTCCCCATATCTACTTGGTACTTAACATTTATGCTTCTTATTCCCTGTACCTTTTCCCCCATTCTCTACCTTCACCCTCCCTGCTGATAACCCACCCTGTGATCTCTATTTCTGTGAATCTGTTCCTGTTCTAGTTGTTTGGTTAGTTCATTTTTGTTTTTTTTAGGTTTGGTTGTTGAAAGTTGCAAGTTTGTTGTCATTTTACTGTTCATAGTTTTTGATCTTCTTCTTTTTCTTAGATAAGTCTCTTTAATATTTCATATAATAAAAGTTTGGTGATGATGAACTCCTTTAACTTGACCTTATTGGGAAACACTTTATCTGCCCTTTCATTCGAAATGATAGCTTTGCTGGATAGAGTAATCTTGGATATAGGTCCTTGCCTTTCATGACTTTGAGTACTTCTTTCCAGCCCTTCTTACCTACAAGTTTTCTTTTGAGAAATCAGCTGCCAGTCTTATGGGAACTCCTTTGTGGGTAACTGTCTCTTTTTCTTTTGCTGCTTTTAAGATTTTCTCCTTATCTTTAATCTTGGGTAATGTAATTGTGATGTGCCTTGGTGTGTTTCTCTTTGGGTCCAACTTTTTTGCAACTCTCTGAGCTTCCTGGACTTTCTGGAAGTCTATTTTCTTTGTCAGATTGGGGAAGTTGTCCTTCATTATGTTTTCAAATAAGTTTTCCATTTCTTGCTCTTCCTCTTCTCCTTCTGGCACCCCTATGATTCGGATGTTGGAACATTTAAAGTTTTCCTGGAAGTTCGTAAGCATCTCCTCATTTTTTTTGGGTTCTTGTTTCTTCATTCTGTTCTAGTTAAATGATTATTTCTTTCTTCTGCTCCAAACTGTTGATTTAAGTTCCAGTTTCCTTCCTTCACTGTTGGTTCCCTATACATTTCCCTTTATTTCACTTTTCATAGCCTTCACTTCTTCCTCTATTTTGTGACTATACTCAACCATTTCTGTGAGCAGCCTGATTACCTGTGTTTTGAACTTTGCATCTGATATGTTGGCTATCTCTTCATCACTTAGTTGTATTTTTTCTGGAGCTTTGATCTGTTCTTTCATTTGGGTCATATTTTTTTTCTCAGCATGACTGTTAGGTAGTAAGGGGAGGAGCCTTAGGTATTCGCCAGGGTGGAGCAACCCACAGGGCTTTGTTGTGACACTGTCTGTGGGGGAAGGGTTCCGAGAGGGAACAATGATGCTTCCTCACCTCTCAGCTATCTTTCAGTCACTTCCTGTCGTACCCACAAGCAAATTGGGCCCTTCTGGTGCTGATTCCTGGGTGGGTGGGTTTGTATAAGTTCTAGCACCTTGTGGCCTCTCCAACAAACTCTCCTGTGAGGCTAGGAGTTTCTCCTGCTGCTGCAACCCCCACAGATTTTTTTGGTCTGAGGTTTTGAGGCTTTATTTCTCTGTACTGGAACCCTGGGTTGTGAGGTCTGTCTCACTTGCCAGTTGTTCCTCCTTGTTTATCCACATGCAAATGTGGGACCACCTGCTCTGCAACTGCCTGCTGCCTCGCCTGCCCTGGTCCTTTAGCCACTGCCTGGCCAGGAGTCCTCTCTGCCCTGGCTGCCAGTTTCTGCCCTTCCTACCCTTATGGATGAATACCGGTAGGAGAGGCATAAGTTTCTTCTTTAACACCTTGGTTATTGTACTTCCATATGGTTAGATTTTCTGGCAGTTCCAGTTATTTATTTATTTTTTAATTTGTTGTTATCTTTCTTTTGGTTGTGGGAGGAGATAAAGTTTATCCACCTATGTCTCCATCTTGGCCAGAAATCCTGCAGATATATCTTTTAATTCATTTTTAACCTAGAGGTTTTCTCCTTAATCTTTTTCTTCCTTTAATTTATTGGTTGAAAAACCTGAGGTGTTTGTCCTACAGAGTTTCCCATGGTCTGTGTTTTGCTGGTTGTGTCAAATATCATGTCTGTTTTCGTTATTTCTTGTAAATTTTGTAGATATATCTAGAGGCTTAATCAGATTCCTTTTCACTTTTTTTTTCTTTTTGACAAGACTGCTTTAAAGAGGTGTTCTTTCATTAGAATACACTTAATGTTTATTTTTTCCTTTGTCTTAATGTTAACAGCTATGGCTGATTAATACTTAGACAATTTATTAATTCGGGATTGCAAAGTGGTGATATTCCAATCTTATCAGTTCTTTTTTACTAATTAACTAGAATATTCCTATAAAGAGAAACATCTCTTCATCTACTATTTGGTATTCAGTGGTCAAGAAGTTATTATAAGAAGGGCAGGAGAAATGCTTGGTTCTTTTCCAATCAAGTTTCCCAATAATAAAGTGATACCCTAGTGTCCCCTGCAGATGACCTATTTAAATAATTATTAGGAATTTATGATTTTAAACACATTTGCTACATTTCAATCCATTATTATTATTATTGATATTGAAATTGACCCATCTTTGGACTGTGAGTCATTTCAAATTGGATCCTGAGTTCTTCAGACAAGACCCTAGTGATCTTTGGTAGCTTCTGCTCTATCTGGTAGGACAAGAGATTCCAGGCTTTTCTTTGCATTTTTCCTGTCCTAGATCTGGAAGGTGTCCTGGATTCTTTGTGGTTCTGTGTTGACCATTGTTTTTAGGGTTCTAGGGGTGTTTAATATTCCTTCTCCAAGACATCAGTGACAGAAACTTGTAGTATGTACCCAGACATTCTAAAGGTCATGGGGGCCACATCCTGAAGTTCTGAAAGCCTTGTTTCTGTGGTAGAGTTCAGACTGGTGCTAGATGTTCTCTTTTGTCTGTTATTCCAGAAAAAATCCTATTGAAAAAGAGTGACTCTAGTTACTTGGGTGATCATCAACACAATTAATTCACCCTTATACCTAGTGTCCTTCATTTCTTTCAGAGAATTATTTGGTGAATTATTGGCTGTTTAATCTAGCACAATATATGTGATCAACTAGGAATAGTTTTATCATCATAGCTAAAACAATTGGGTCTAATGATTTTTCCAACCATATTGCTATAGACGTTTGGGGTATAGTGGTTAAGTTGTATGTTTCCCATTTCAGAGGTTCACTCTGTAGTGGGGAGAAAAATATTAATGACGATTGCAATGCTAAGTGGACACATTCATGTGCATGTGCACACAGAAATGTCAGATCACTAAGGAATGTGAATACCCAACACTGCCTTGGGCTGGGCCAGGGGAGGTTTGCCAAGGGAATAACAGATGTGCCATGTCTTAAAGGATGATCAAGAGTTTTCCAGTTCGACTCCTTCCCTTCCCTCCTTGTTTGGAATATGCTATGAGTCCATATTTGGAGCCGAGGCAGCCATCTTGTGGCCATGAAGTCAGACATGCCTGCTGAGGATCACAGACAGTGAGGAAGGAGTAAGCCACCTATTCACAGCCTTTCCATGAAAAATGAAATGTGTTTATTGTTAATCCACTGTCTTTCAGGGATTCAATTACTAGCACACAGAGGTAGCTTAATGATTCAGTGTGGAAACCATATTGTTGATTACTGGATTTGCTAAATATGTTGTTTGTGCAGCATACAGATAGAGACCAAATCTGGGTTAAAATATATAGGGCCTCTTTCATCTAAGGCTTTTTTTCTTGAAGGGTATTTCTCTTCCATACTAAGTGAAGTAATTTCATGTCAATTTTACAGATATCTCAATCTTCCCCTGCAGAACATTTTATTTCCTGAAGCTGAAAATTTCCAACATGTCAAGATCTTTCTGGGACAAACAGTTTTTGGAGTTTCTCAAGTAGAAAGGGATGGGAATGTTGTCATTCTATATTGCATCACTTTGAAGAGTGAAAAACTCTAAGATTTAGAAATGACTTGAGATTTTCAATGAATATTGCCAGCACTTTGCAACTATTTCCCAGAAAATAAAATCTTTTCGTTCCTTTTTTTTTTTTTGGTGCTTTAGCCATAGTGATGCTGGAGTTCTAGTGGATAGTTTTTGCAGAGTTGAGTATTACTCCCCAGCTTTGCCAGCCACTGAGGATTTGGGTAGATTACAGGTGTGAGGTAAAAATTGGAAAAACAAAATGAACAAACTGGTAAAAAGAAAGTATACAAAAATAAATATGCAATGCATATTGTTTTTCTAATACATATTGAGCATTTAATATATATATAAAGTACTTTTCTAAGCTCTTTATAAGTGTTAAGCTTCAGAACATTATAAGTGTAATCTTCACAGAACTATGAACTTTTACTAACCCTATTTTATAGTTACCCAATCACAGAGAGGTTGGGTAACATTCCTCAGTTGCCCAGCTTTCGGTGGAAAAGCTGGAATTGAAACCCATGCAGTATAGCTCAAGAGGCCATGTTCTCAACCTCTATATACCTGGGCCTCCCAAAATGGATTTATACGTAAAAGTATCAGCATTTGCAATACAGTCCATGGTATGGTTTTTGGAAAGGCTGTGGGGGAGACTGGTTTTTCTTGAACTCCCCAAGCCCTTTCAGTTTGTTATGGCATTACTTTATTAATAACGGTCTTCACACTTGGGCCCCCTTTCTTGGGCTGTGCAGTGGCACAGCTGTGTAAGCAGAGCAATTAGAGTTTAACAAAGAGATGTTAATTGTTTATGGATGCAATGGGAAAAGATTTTGGAAGTTATTGTTGTGGTTACTGAAGGCAGGATGAGAGTGGTAGCATATACTTATTGTGCTTTATCTGGTATTTGTAAGCTTGGTATACTGTCAATTACAATTGACTGCAAATTCTCTATACAATCTCATTTTACTACAATTTTCAGACATTTCTTTGCTATATACACAGGATGAGCTGCTTTTCACAGCTTAGTGAAAGCAATGAAAACTTGACCATCCTTCAGGATGATGGGAAAATCTTACAACAGGTTTCCTTGGAGTGAATTTTGTATGCATATGGAAAGATTTTTATTTGTTTGTTAAATAATGATGGGGATGATACAGATTACACCGAAATTTAAAGATCAAGTCAATGGTTTCTTATGCAAAATTAATATTCTCTTGTAATGCAGGAGCTCTAAACTGGGGAGCTGCTTAATTGTTCATGATATTCTGGGGAAAAAAAAACCACCTAGAGGACTAGCTGATGTTGACATGCTATTTATTTCTCACTTATAGGGGAGGGCACCAATGACAGCAGGTTGGTGTGAGAGAGACCGTACCTCCTCCTGTCTGAGGTTCATTATAAGGGATCCCAGACAAAAGAGGCACATGTTCTATGGGTGACTCTAAACTACAATACCTCAGTGTGTATGTGCAGAAAGAAAAGGGCAAGAAGCAGTCACAGGACAAGGATCTGCTTCCAAAAGGAGATAAGGAGAGAGTTACAATCCATTCCCAAACTGGTGGTGGGACAGCCAGGTCAGCACTGACCCTACTTCTCTTCCACCTGTATTTATCAGAGATACTCTGTATGTGATATATTCAAAGAATGGAGAAAAACTTGGAATAATTCATTCCTAACATTGGTGGTTATTCTGAATTTTTTTTTTTTTTAAAGAAGGGGTAATGATCCTTCAGGGCACTTGTAGAATTCAGAATATCTGTATGTGTTTAAAAAAGGTGCAACCTCTGAGGTCACAAATTATATAAAGGTCCTTGTTTAGTAGAATCATTAGAAAAAAAAAGTGGCACTTCCCATCAGCTATGACACAAGGTTCGCCATGGATTGAGGGCTGGATTTCTAAGCACATCCAAACCACCTGGGCTACATACCTTTGTTGAAGATAGGACCATACATGCTGGCCCTGGTAATCTTGCAGACAACTCAATAAGATTATAAGAGGGCATGGTTTTGTTTATACTGAAATAGTTATATGATTTTACACTGAGATAACATTACAGGTACTTCAAGCCTTCAAGAAAGTGGGCACCTTTTGGTGCAGGCATGTATACACAATGAATACTACTTGGTGATAAAAAAAGAAGGAAATCTCACCCTTTGCAACAGCATGGATAGACCCAGAGAGCATTATGCTAAGTGAAATAAGCCAGAGAAAGACAAATACCATATGACTTCACTCATATGTGGAATCTAATGAACAAAATAAACTAACAAAATAGAAGCAGACTCAGAGAACAGACTGACAGATGTTAGAAGGGAAGGGGTTCAGGGTCTGGGTGAAAAGGTGAAGGGATTAAGCAAAATAAAACAAAACAAAACACCCTCATAGACACAGACAACAGCATGGTGATTATCAGAAGGAAAGGGTTTAGGGGAGGTGGAGGAGGGTATATGAGAGATAAAATGGTGATGGAAGGAGACTTGATTTGGGGTGGTGAACACACAATACAATATACAGCTGATGTATTATAAAATTGTATACCTAAAACCTATATAAATTTATTAACCAATGGCAGTCAATAAATGCATTTAAAAAAAGGGACTTCATTCTTTAAAGCACAAGAATAACAGTGTCTAATTTCTCAGATTTGCCTTAAGGCTTCCTCTTTATAAATAATATTCATGTTTTTAAAAAAAGTTCAGGGAATCCTCAAGTAGCTCTTGTATGTAAGGAATCGTACTAGGTATGGAAAGTTGGGGGCAGATGGGAACTCATGAACTTTGTATCATAAATTTCCCTAATTGTTCACCATCATTCAAGATGCCTTGGTATTCCAGTAAATTTTATAAAATTTTTAAATTTTTATCTTTCTAATAGCTCTTGAAATTACTTGGGATATCATAAATTATTGTTAGTGGAAAGAGGATATTGATACTAAAATATTCTCACTATAGCAAAAGCTTTCTGCTAGACTTCTTACTCCATGAAACTTCAGTAGGGCAAAATTTTCCTACATCCAAGATGCACACACACATATACACACATATATATACACACAAAACATATATATATAAAAAATAAGATGTCATAACTAAGTGGTTTTTTCATTTTATTGCACTTTATTGCATTTCACAGATGTTGCATTAAATTTAAAAAAATTTAAAATTACTGTCAACATATAATATTAATTTCAGTTGTACAACATAGTGATTTGCCATTTATATAACTTATGAAGTGATCACCCTGATAAGTCTAGTACAGTAGTAAAATTCTTCATATATTTTGGCACAAGTCCTTTATCAGAATGTGTTCTGCAGACATTGGCTTCCAGTCTGTGCCTTGTTTTGCATTGCCTTCTTCCATTTGCAA
Source organism: Trachops cirrhosus (assembly GCA_028533065.1). Classification (NCBI taxonomy): domain Eukaryota; kingdom Metazoa; phylum Chordata; class Mammalia; order Chiroptera; family Phyllostomidae; genus Trachops; species Trachops cirrhosus. The sequence continues at coordinate 144,641,356 of CM052541.1, forward strand.
TCAAGTAATGGCTTGTTATAAATAAAAGCTGAAAAGCATTTGCAAAATATTGATTTCATTTAAAATTTTTTTGTTATGGAAATGTAAACATACATATGAATTTAGAGAGAATACAGTAAAATTTACCCTTAGATGTGCAGTTTGATGAGTTTTAACTGAGTCATATAATATATTTAAAATATGGAATATTTTCACCATTCTTAAAAGTTTCTTTGTGCTTTTTTTGTAGTCAGTCCTCTTCCAATATACCCTGGGCTCTGGCAATTGATCTCTGTTCTGTGATTTTTGCTTTTTCCAGGATGTTATATATGAGGCCTGTCCAGAAAGTATCCAGCTATGTAATATGAAAAATAGAGACATTTATTGAAGAAGATACGAGATACAAGAAACATTGTACATAGGACAATGATGTCTCAGTCCCTTTCAAAGTAGGCACATGGGGACCTCACACAGTTTTCCCAATCGCCATCAACTGCCCCATTGTATTTTCCTGAATCTCATCAATGGTCTGAAATCTCCTCTCTTTCAAAGGTGATTTTAGTTTTGGGAAAAACCAGAAGTCCCAGGGCACCAAATCTGGGCTGTAGGGTAGCTGAGTCACCTGGGTGATTTAATGTTTCACTACAGAACTCTGCATGAGCATGATGCGTGAGCAGGCACATTGTTGTAATGAAGGTGCCAATCACCAGTTGCCAATACATGTGGCCTTCTGAATTGTCTGAATAGTTTCCGCTGAGGAATGTTCAAGCTTAATGCAAAATTTGATGTAGTTTTGTTGCTCTACTTGCTTAGTCATTTTGAATGTGATGGCCACACAGTACACATGCTCATTCAGTGGTGTCTAATGCCCCCACTGACTAGTACAGTGACGTTATCATTACTCACACATGCTCATTCCAGCCCACTTTCCTTGGCTGCCAGGTTACATCGATGTCACACAAACTGTTATTATCAACGGCTAGACTTTTTCTGGACAGGCCTCAGAAATAGGATTAAATGTTTTGAGTCTGGCTTTGTTCATTTAGATAATACTTTCGAGGATCACTCATGTATCAGAAGTTAATTATTAATTTTGAGAAGTATTTTATTTCATGGATATAGTACAATTTATTTATCCATTAGGTAGTTGATAGACATTTGGATTGTTTCCAGGTTTTGGCAGTTTTAAAGCTCCTATAGAGATTTGTATATGGTGTTTGTGTGAACATATGTTTTTATTTATTTTAGTTACATATTTTGGGTTCATATTGTTATTGAGTCATATGGTAAGTGTATGTTTAACTTTATCAAAATATTTTCTAAAGTGGCTGTATGATTTGTATTTCCACCAAAAATATATATGAGTGTTCTAGTTCCTCAACATTCTTGTCAGTACTTGGTGTCCTTATTTTTATGTTATTTTATTTAAAATTTTTTATTTATTGATTTTAGAGAGAGAGGGAGAGAGAGACAGAGAGAGAGAAACATTGATTTGTTGTTCTACTCATTGTATGTATTTTTCTTTTTATCTTTTAAAAAATGTTTAATCCTCACCAGAGGATACATTTATTAATTTTAGAGAGAGGAAGGGGGAGAGAGAAGGAGAAACATCCATGTGAGACAGAAGCATTATCTGTTGCCTCCTGTACGTGCCCCAACCAGGGATCAAGCCTACAACCTAGGCAATGTGTCCCGACTGGGGATCAAACCCGCAACCTTTTGGTGTATGGAATGATGCTCCAACCAAATGAGTCACCTGGTCAGAGCTATCTTTTGTTTTCAGCAGTTTGATTATGATGGATCTAGGGGTGTGTGTGTGTGTGTGTAGTTGTTATTCATCGTGTCTGAAGTTTTTTGGGTTTATTGTATTGGTCATTTATTTTCCTTCATTATTTTTGGAAAAATTTGGCCATTCTATTTAAAGAATTTTTATCTTGAAATAACTTTAGACTCACAAGGCATTGCAAAATATTGTTGCTTTTCCATGTATCATTCACACAGCTTCCTCCAATGATAGCATCCTGAATAGTCAGTACAATGAAAACCAGGAAATTGACATTAGTATAACACTCTTAAATAAGCTACAGATTTTAATTGGATTGTGACAGTTTAATGTTTTTTCATGTATATTTCTAGGACATTTAATGACATATGTAGATTTGTGTAATTGATGTTACAATCAGGATATTGAATTATTTCATCACCAAACAGAAACTCCTTCATGCTACCCCTTCAGTCATCTTCGCACATATTTTTTCTTCCCTATTTTTTCTCTTCTCCTTTTGTGATTCTCAGTAATGCATGTCAGAACATTTGATATTGTCCCACAGTATTTGGCTGCTTCTTTCTCTCCAGATTGAATAATTTCTGTTTCTCTATATTTAAATTCACCAATTCTTTTGTTCCTTTAGCTGTTTGGTTTGGTGATTAGTTTAGTGAAGATAGTATTTTTGTCTTGGATGCTGTGTTTTTATTTCTATCCTTCCCATTTGATTTTTTCTTATTGCTTTCACCTCTCTGCTAAAATTTCAGTCTTTCATGCTTATGTTCACTTTTTCCACTAGAGCCTTTAATGTATTATTCATAATTATTTGGAAGGGTTTCAACATTGGGATCATCCTTGAGTCTGGTGCTGTTGATTGCTTTATTTCTGACAACACACTGTTTTTTCCTTGATTTTGTATTTGTTTTGGTGTATGATTGCTAGACATTGTGTATGAACATGCATTTATGTTAGTAAATGGCATTTTGCCAAAAAGTGGACACATCTATTCTGTCAAGCTGTTAGTATGGGGTTGAATTACGCTAGTCTGCAGTTGAGATGGGTGGGGGTTTTGTTGTGGCTGTTATCTCCTTCAGTGTACCACAAGCTTAAATTCCTCCAGTGTTTGGCAGCTGCTTCTTTGTGCCCAGATTGGGTACGGGTTGGGTTTTTTTAAAAAAATCAGTGTTTCTTCTTTACTCTTTAGCTTTCCACCACTCTGCATCACAGAGGGGACTCTCTCCAAGCTTCTGCCCCTTCCTTAAGTGTAGACTGATGTTGTTGTTACTTAGTGTTATACTTGTGCTGGGGTCACTGGAGTGTTCTCCGTTGTCCTAGCCTCGCCTTAGTCTTAGCAGGCTCTGGGTGCTTGGCCATAGAGTTGGTGTATTCCCATATTCACGGCCTTCCTCCTATAAGCAGCCACACTCTGCCTGTATCTCTCATCCTGGATAAAAGGCAGTTTCCTGATGAGCATGTCCTTTACACCTGCTCCATTGAGGATGGCTGTCTCATTTCCTACCCCAACCTTATGCTTTCTTATAATCAGCTGGTAGAAGCCTGTTGAAAAAATCTTATGAATAATGGCAAATTCCCATTATATCTGGACCTGCTCCCCATACCACATTGTCATGCTAACTCCCACTTGGCCATTATAAATAAACACTTCATTTTATTTAAAAATTGATTTTATTTATTTATTTTTTAAATGGAATTTATTGGGGTGACATTGCTTTGCAAAACCATACAGGTTCAGGTGTACAGCTCAATAAAACATCACATGCACACTACATCATGCACTCATTGCCCCACACAAAGTCTCTTTCCATCCCCATTTTACCTTCTTTTGCCCACCTCTACCTATCCCTACCACCCATTCCCTCTGGCTATCACCACACTCTTGTCTGTGTTTATGTGTTATGTATATATGTTTTTTGGCTAATCCCTTCATCTTCTTTCATTGAGCCCCTCCACCCACCTCCCTTCCAACAGCTGTCAGTCTATTCCATGTCTCCATGCTTGTTCCTATTTTGCTCCTCAGTTCATATATAAACATTTTACCTGACTTCTTCTTACCTACTTCTGTGGCAGCCATTTCTCACTCCTATGTTCTGCTGAAGGTGAAAGAGTACATGTTCTATTTTTTTGTTGGTTTTGTTCCTCTTTGGAATTCAGTTTACTTTGCTTGCTTGCAACGTGAGCTCTTTGCTGGGGGAATAAAAAATGATTTCATAGATAATTCATTTTTTTGTTTGTCAGTGTGGGAGTGACCTTGTCTTGTCTTTTTACATTCCAAGCATTGAAGTAAAGCTCCCCAGCATTTATTTTTAATGCTTTACTCATCCAGAAAATATTATTGAGTCTATATTGTGAGCCAGAAACTGGGAATACAAGGGCAAATAAGAAATAAATGAATATAATTTGGGGATAAAGTTTGCAGAACTTGATGCTTGGATGTTAAAACTGAAGGTGAGGGAAAGTGAGGTGCTATTAATAACATGAGAAGAGAGAGAGTCAGTAAAAAGTGAGAAAGCTGTGGGCCAGTGGATTGGTCTGCATGTGGCAGTAGGGTTGTAAAAAGGGCTCAGAAACAAAATGAGCTGGGAATGACTAGCTGTAATCCAAGAGGGTGATATTTGCTTTGCATGGATGTTTTTGGAGGGTGCGCAGTTTCTGGGAAGGACAATGTGTGGAGAGTAGTCATGTGAGTGGCTGGCTGTGGTGTTGAGGAGAGAACGATCACTAGGGTGCAAAAGGTGAGAAACTGAGAAGCCAGGGTGTTTGTGGTTCACCCAAGTGGATGCTGAAATCACTGATGACATCGGAAGAGAGGAGAAGAGAGGAAGGCGGTAAGCCCAGAGTTAATATCTTTTCTGAACCAGAGGATTGAATGGAAGGTCAACAGACAGTTGCAGAACTGAATGCTTTGGGTGTCTGAGAAGGAGTTTGCAAGGGCAGGGAAGGAATGGCCTGAAATGACATTTAGAAACTCGGAGAATCCTTCCCCATCTCTGATGCTGGGGTTTGTAGAGTCTTGGAGAATGACAACTGCACACTTGGCTGGGCTGCCGGGGAAGGCATCATCCTCAAAAGTGGGCAGGTTTCAGTTAAGGCAAAAAGGTGAAGGGAAAGATTTTGAGAAAGGGTTGGGAAGTCAGAGAAATCTAAGTTTTTGTGTCACAGATGAACCTATTGCTCAGATGAAAGGTGGGCATTCATAGCACTTTAAGTGTTACACACGTTAATTCTGTGGGTTAAAACAGTGTGCAGGACTCCATCCATGTCTCTGACATCTTTGGCTTGGGTTGGGGGGAGTCAGGTGAGAGGCAGAGAGCCAGTCCTGGACACAGTTCTGTTTCTCCTGAAGCAACGACATTTTGTGCAGGCGCCATTGTGAGCATCTCTGCACTAAGCCTTCAGCGCATGCCACCTGATGTCAAGACAAGCGTCCAACAGCACAGCAGTGACTTGGACTCCAGGTTTTACTCGGCTGCAAGAACCAGGTTGCTAATTAGGCCCAATTGTGAGGGTAGTTTTTGTGCTTTGGACACCTGTCCACTAGGAACTGGACTGAGACCACCAACGCATTTCCCACAGGTCACGGAACAGCTGTCAGATGGTATAATTTGGTCGAGTTCATTTGGAGCTGCTTGCAGAAGCTCTCTGAAGCATTATGCTCTACATAATGTGCATGATTAATGCTTGTTTATTTGGACAATCCTGTGTTGTAACTAAAGTGGTGGCCTATTTTATGCCAGTCATAATATACCATTCCATTCAGGGGACGGAGTTCTATTGAGGATATGAAGTAGAGTGATAATGTTCAATCTATTTACTAGGGAACCAACTCATTGCAGCCATTCTGCAAGCTGCTTGCTCCATTTGAGTGACGATTCTGTGCTTAACTCTTCCGAGGAAGGAATCTGGGCTCATTTTCAATCTGAAGGGTAGGTGGAAAACATACCTGAAAGCAGTGGTCATTTTGACGGCAGGGATGTCTTGCTCTGCCTTCTGCAGGAGGAAGAGTGTTGCATGCTTTCTGTCCCTAAAGGGAAGTCTTCCATCTTTGATAACTTAGGGATGTATTGTTAGCCAAGCATAGACTGTTGTAGGGTTAAAAACCTTTGCCTTGTCCACTTCTGAAACTGTCCCCTGTCATTCCCCTTCTTTCCAGACCTACACATGCAAGTTCCCCCATTGCCCCCAAACAAAAAAAAGCACTGAGCTACAAATCGTGATTCAAGTTCGGTGTCTACCTGTAATTGGGTGTGACCTTTGACAGGTCACTTGGTCACTTAAGCTCTGTTTTATCTTTTGCAAAATGTTGGAGCTGGTTAGGTGGTATTTTAGGTCCCTTTCAGCTGCTCTGTGATTGTATTTAGTTAGTTGTATTTGGTTGGTGATTGTGTTACATAGCAGCAACTTTCTGGAAGTTGGTTCTGATTCAGTCCTTCTTATGTTCTGTTTCATTAGGCTTCTTCCTGGGTGCCAGCTGGTCCCCACTGCCCCCAGGTACATGCTAGTTCAGAGGGAGCAAGCGCATTGATGTTACTTGTAGATATTTTGTTTATCCTAAACATACTTTAGGCAAAAATGCATTTTTGGCCTATTTTGTCTTCATGTTCTATGCCTTTTCCTTCCTTGGAGTAAGATCCTCTTTCCTCTTTTAATTTTCTGCTTTCCTCTCTTCTCATTCAAGTCACTGATACTGGTTAATTAGATCATAGTGAGAATCTGAACTAGTGTGTTTCTTCTCCTGGGGATCTTTATCTACATATACAAATGTTATACACACAGCTGCAAGTTATTGAATGTTGACCACATGCCTAATCACTGTACTGGCTACTTCCATTCGCCACCTCACTTAGTGGGTGTAACACTCTTGGGAAAGAGACACTGTTATCCTTATTTTCTAAAAGCAGAAACTGAAGTTTATAGTTTAATCAGAAGCCAGTTCTGTCTGACTGTGTAGGATGTTGATGGTGGAGAGAAAGAGCTTGTCTCTATTAAAGGATTTCCAGCAGGTAGTGCTGGGGTTTCTGGAAGCCCTGATGTTAACCCTATAAGTCTTTTGGTTTATGAATCTTTCACCATCTATTATAATCTTGCAAATCCCCTTATGAACTCCCAATTTTTTTGTTATTTTTCATGCATATGCTGCAGAAAGGATTTTATCTAAAAATATTTTAATTTAGAAGAATGTTATTTAAGATAAGATTATTTAAAATTCAATCCTAGTGACTTTATTTATGTAAAGGAAAAACTAGACCTTTTTGTTCTTTTAATGTAGTACCTGCAGATACATTTGCTTTAAATTAATTATGTAACAAAAATAAGTTATTGAAAAATTACTAAATGATAGGTTACTTTTGGCTTAAGTCACCTAATATACATTCCCTTGGATATAAAAGTCTAATTTTATCTTAAAGCATTAAGATGCACAAAACTGCTTTTATTACTGTTATACTTCTTGTATTTTTGGACTTAAAATTATTTTTTATCTTTTTTTTCTCTAAGAGATAAAATTAGAGAATTCTTTAGGATGGTTCCTTTAAGCTTTCTAATCCAAAGAGCACATTTATAGTGTGGTTAATCTTTATTTCCAACAAATGCAAAGACAAATTGATAGTTACTATAACTTATCTTTTTGAAATTAATTTTTAGAAACATCTTGATGTGCTTTTTGAGAATTATAAAGACATGGTTGCAAATTACTAATTGGGTAAAATCATCTTTGTACAATTTCATTTTTATTTTTATGCTCCTTATCAACTCGTCGTATTCAATGGGAAGAACCCTCATGCTTCAGTTTTAAACAACTGGCCTTTATTTGTAAATTAGATGCTGTGTGACTAAAGGTGGAAGCATCTAAAAGTACATAATAGTCAAAACCTCAGATTACTAGGACTTTCGCAACAGTGTTCACTATCACCTTTGCTCATTTGATGCATACTCACAGGCTCTCAAAGCATTGTTTTACTGGAGGAATTATTTAGATTAATGTTTTAGGTATTGATATTCTTCTTTTTTGAGTGAATGACATTTTATTGAAAAATTAAAAATATTGTTTATTGCTTCTTTTGCTGCCGGGTTAACTAAGCTGCGCTTTGGGAAGTGGGGAGCCGAGTGCCGGGGATAAGTGGGAACCAGTTAGGGACTAGGAGCATCCTTTTTCTGTTTTCCAATCAGGGGCATACACAATACCCAAGATTTCAAGACCAGACTTCCGGCCAAGATGGAGGCATAGGTAGACACACTGTGCCTCCTCGCACAACCAAGATAGGGACAACAACAATATAGAAACAAACTAACAACCAGAACTGACAGAAAGTTGAAGTGTATGGAAGTCGGACACCCAAGGATTTAAAAATAGACACTTTCATCCAGACCGGTAGGAGGGGCGGAGTCGGGCAGCCAGGCAAGGGACGCGGAGTGGAGAGCTGAGCACCCGGGGCGGCGCACAGGCCCACAGCAGGCAGACCCTGGGCGCACAAGCAGCGGTGGTTGGTGGGCCCCAGCCAGGGGGTGGTGACTGGCAGGCCCAGCGAACATTGTGAAGCAAGGCACTGCACGCAACTCAGGGTCCCAGCACCGGGAAATAGAGCTTTGGGTCACTGACTGAGAAGGAAGGTCCCATGGGGTGCACAGGCCCACCCACACCGGATTGGAGCCAGAGGGGCCCAGTTGGCTTGTGGAAAGTCACGGAAGGGTCTGGGATCCTACAGAGAGCAAAGCAAGCGCCATTGTTCCTTCTCGGACCCCACCCCCACATACAGCATCACAACCCAGTGACTGGGGTGCCCCACCCTGGTGAACTCCTAAGGCCCTGCCCCTCACTACAGGTGCTTGACAAGACCAAAAAAACAAAACAAAACAAAACAAAACAAAACAGCAAAAAGATGGCTCAAACAGAAGAATTGAAAGCCCTAGAACCCATCCTTTTAAGCGACCAAGAGATAGCCAACCTATCAGACGCACAGTTCAAAGCACTGGTTATCAAGATACTCACAGAATTGGTTGATTTTGGTCACAAATTAGCTGAAAAAATTCAGGCTACAGTAAGTTTAATGAAGAAAGATGCACAGGGAACCAATGGTGATGGAATGAAAGATGGGTCTCACATCAGTGGAGTGGAGCAGAAGGAAGA
>CM052541.1:144650743-144678455 GCA_028533065.1 Trachops cirrhosus
AAAGAACTTATGACACATGGACTGAAGTAAAGGGGGGGAATGTGGGTGGGAGAGGGTATTCAGGGTGGAGGGGAATGAAGGGGGGATAATAGGACAAATGTAATAGCATAATCAATAAAATATATTAAAAAATATTGTTTATTGAGCAAATGTTACTTTTCTTTTCAACTTACATATCATAATGAAAGTTTTCATTTAATTAAACTGGCAAAATAGATGATTTCAGAATTTAGTTCCTTTTGAAGATTTAAAGGTAAAGATAATTGTAAAGATTGGAAATAATTGTGAGGCCATATTTATCAAAATTCTTAAGAGACTTCTGTATATGATATTGATAGAAAACTAATTCACTCCTCCCATGCCCTGATCACTATTGAAATCAATAACAGAAATATAAGAATCAAAGAGATTTCAGTGGAAAAAACTATTTTGATACTTTCAAACATCTTACTCTTTTGCAAAAAATACCATCTGTTCTATAACAAATACATACATAATTGATTTTATTGCTTTTCTCTGATTAGGTTTCATGGTTTACTTTCTTGAAATTGTTGTGTGGTTGTGTTTTTGAGCATGTTAACTACAAAATGATTGAAATTTGAATAGAGCTTTCAATGAGCTAAAGTAGTGTTAAACAGTCTTAATCTAGATATTAAGTGTTCTCCTTTCAAAAAATTGATGCAAAGCAGTGTGTGACAACCATAAAAATGTTAAATCCTTTTTATTCAGAAAGTCTCATCTCTGAAAATCTGTCTGTCTTGATGATTTGGGCTGCTGTAACAAAACACCAGATACTGAGTTGCTTATAAACAACAGAAATTTCTCGCAGTTCCAGAGACTGGGAAATCTAAGGTCCGGGCGCTGGCAGATTTGGTGTCTGGTGGGGCCTGCTTCCTCACAGACAGACATTTGTCACTGTACCCTCACATGGGGGAGGGGCAACGAAGCATTCCAGGCCTCCTTATAAGAGCGCTCATTCCATCTACGAGGGCTCTGCCTCCATGACCTGATCACCTCCCCAAAACCCTACCTCGCCGATACTATTCAGTGGGTGAATTTGGGGAGGACGTATTCGGTCTACAGCCCTAGCCTAAGCAAATTACATTTGTAATTATCACCTGGTTATTGCTTCATTTGTCTTATAACTTGAAAATATTATTGTTAAAATAGTGGAAAAAATGGAGAAAAATATTTCTCAAAATATTTTAAGTTAAAGCCATGATACAAAATTCATGTGCATGTGAAATGTGAAAAAATATGAGAATATATATAAAAAGTCTGGACAGAAGTATATAAATATAATAATAGTGCTATTTGGGTTAAGGAATTATGTAATATATTGATTTTTTTCTTTTAACTTTTAAAAAGTGATGTATATCAAAGTTTGAATTATGAATAGGTCTCACATGCAGAAAGATCTGCAAAGTATACTAAATAAATTAACAGTTTCCTTCAATCCTCCCCTCTCTCCTTTACTATCTTGTTCTCTGGATGTTGCTTTACTTTCGATATTTACCTCCATATCTGATTATGCTAATATTTTAGCTGTTTACTATTTCAGTTTTAAGTATTATGTATAGTCTCACCATGGAGGAATAAAGGAATCTGGCCTTTTTATTAATTGATCGATCGACTTTTGTGAATGGCCCCCCTTCGGTCACGTGCAGTTCCCCCTGGCGTCCATCAGAGTCATTACAAGGTTTTGGGCTATGCGACCTTCACTGTCTGTATTCTCGGGACCCTGTGAACAAGCCCTTCCCACAGCAGAGCCGTGACAGGTACCATGACTGCATTTCCTTTTTTGGTAGTACTCTTTGTTATTTTTGGAGTTACTCATTGTTCTTTCCTTTCATTTCCTTCACTGTTTGTTTATGTGCTCTTCACTAATTTATCCCTAACTTCGTCACCATAACGTAAAAGTTTCTCTCAGTACTTTCAAATGCATCGTATGTCTTCTCTTCTTGAAGACATCTCTCCTGGGGCTTCTGCACTGCTGCAGTCTGGGCCTCAGGCCACGACGCTTCCTTCGCCACCACCTGGAGGATTGGCTCCCAATTTCCTGGAGTGTATACCTTCCAGTTCCACTCCTTCAGGTTGGAGGAGCACATCTTTCAGTAGCTTCCTGAGAAACTTCGTGGGGTGGTGGGGTGGAGCATTATAATTACTCTCCCAGTAGATTACGTGGAAGTAACATCATAGATTACTATGCTATCCCTGAGGCTGGATTATAAAAGGTAGTGCAGCGTTCTCCTGGCTCTCTCTCAGGACATGCTCCTTCAGAGGCACCACGTATAAAGTCTGGTTACCTTGAAGATGCTGTTGTGGGGAGACAACGTGGGATGTACAGAGACACGGAAATGCCTGGCACATCCTATCGGCTCCAGCTCCTCCTGTCTTCTGGACTCAGAGACATGTGATTAAGGAGTATATGAAGACAAGAGCCTTTGAGGTGATTCCTGGAGCTGCCACTCCTTGACTGCAACCTTATGAGGGACCCTGAGTTAGAACTACTTAGCTGAGCTGCTCCCAGATTTTTGACACACAGGTAGATAATGATTAATGTTGTTTTAAACCACTAAGTTTTGGAGTGATTGTCACATAATCAGTGACAATACATATGGTATTGCTGTTATCCCTTTTAACTATTAAGAACATTGAAATTTGGAGGCTGGCTGAAGGTCTCATCACGTGGCAGAGTTGGGTCATACCCAACTTAAATATTTGGCTCTAATTTCCATGTTACTGTGTTCTTATCTTTGCTGTAGGTTAAGGCACAGTCACACGCACAACTGATACTTGCTTCCTAGACTTCCTGACTCCTGGGATTCCCCACCACCCCTGCACTACAGCTAGCCCGACCACTGTTGCTCTGTTCTATGACCCCTCAGTTCTCAGGGTTGGAGTCTTAGAATATTTTCTTTGACTCATTCATGTCTTTGGCTTTAATCAAGCTTCAGAAGCCATTTAGTGACACTACTTTAAGGCTGTCATGAAGAAGGATCTTTCTGAAGGCCAAAGGAACATTTTGCTGTACTATGTGGGCTGCTCATTTAGACCCATGATAGCCTGGCACCCGTGCCCTAGTGAAACAGTTCAGTGAGCTTGGGAGTGGGCTGAGCGCCAGTCTAGCAGATGGTCAGGAGAGAAGGGACCATGTACCCTGTGATCATCAAGTACGCTTGCCCAGGGTAGGAGTCTCTGCCAGAAAGGTCCAAATGCCCGTCCTTAGAACTGGAGTCTTATTTTTATAAGGATGTTTATAATAAAACAAATGCCTGGAAAAATTAACAAGAACAATGAATTTTTTATTTGAGCTGGGAACCTAGAAGAGAAGTGAGCTATGGTCAAAGAGACCCTTTTTGAGAGTTGAAGTGCTTGGTCTTAAGGCACTCACCGTGGAGCATTTCCCCCCTGCCCCGCCTCCTGGGTTGACAGTAGCTTGCTATGAATCAAGAGAGTGTGGATATTCACTATACGTGTACAGAAGTTGTATCCCAGGTCCACAGCTATATCAATGGGATAATCCTGGAAACACTTGAGGCAGGAGGAGGCTGGTGCTCATGACTCATCTGTCTGGAAACATATTAGCAGGCTGCTGGGCTGCGAGGCTCACTAAGGCCCCAGCAGTGAATGAATCTCGATCACCAGAGCCCCTTCCCTTTCCTTGACCATCCAGCAATGCAGAAGTTCCCAAGTTCATAGCTGTCTAACCTTCTTCTTTCCAGAAAGTCTGATACAATGCAACATTTTTGGATGTCAAACACCCATGAAATTGTGGACACTACCAATGGGCTTTTCTTTTGAATAATGTTTATCTCCATGTAATCTTCAGTAGACAATCATGTATTTCTTCATTTTTCCAGAAATTATGTGTTTATCTTCTCTCATATTATAAGATAATATGCTTCATGGTATGGAGATATATAAACTCCAGTCTCCAAATTCATGGGTGCTTCCTTTTAGTAAGGAAGTAAAGTCATCCCGAGAAATATCCAAAGTAGGGTGTAAAAGGGCTACAGCAAAGGTAAAACATAATGCCAGGGAGAGAATGAGGAGAAAGAAGTCACTTGTACTCTTTTAGTAGCTTCAGCCATGGCTGTGGGCATGGGCAGTTTTACAAGACAGTGGCTGTTATGTTACTGCTTCTTATAAAACACATGTGTATTGAAAAGTATTTTAGAAAATATAGGTAACCAAATAGGAGACACTTTATCTTCTCTAGGCAACCATTCTGCCTATTTTGATATATACAATTTAACCATTTCTTTGTGTGTATCACGCACACAATAGAATCACACTAGATAATCTATCTGTGCTGTAACCTGCCATTGTGGGGGTCAAAATTTGCCCTTCGAAGTGGTTGCATAATATTGCATTGTATAGATATACGTTCAATGAATTTTCTACTTTTGGACTTTTAGCATGTTACTTCCCCCCAATTATTAACATGTTGAGTAAACATACTAGTAGCCATATCTGTGTGCGCATCCCTGATGACCTTAGGATAAATTTTCAGAAGAGAAACTATTGGGATAAAGTGAATCTACCTTTTTAAGCCTTTAGATACTTGTTGGATTGCCATCAGGAAAGGAAACCTTCAGTTACATGAAAGTTTGATGTCTCTGCAGTTTCAAAAACACTAGAAATTACTGCAAACTCTGAACATTTGATAAAGATGCATTATCACCTCTTTTTTAATTTGCATTTCTTTGATTACTAAGGAGACTGGGTAAGATTTACAGTAGATCATGTAAAACTGACATAGTTGCACTTAGAATCAAGGTTTATCAGGCACCGGTAAGAATGCATTGCATTAATGATGAGCTGAGACAGACCATTTCATTTAACTTTTTGTTGGGGTTAGTAGACAAATAGATCAGAAAAATATGGCAGTTATACTATGACTGTTTTCTAGGTTGGCATTTTGACATTAATAGTCTTTTAAAAAATTCTTGCCATCAAAATAGAGAAAGATGGTTGAAGGGCATTTTCCTTAATTGCACTTTCACCTGTTTGGATGGCTGCACCTGCCCACTAAAGGGAGGTCTCCAGGGGCCAGCCTCCGGACCCTGCCCTCAGACCTGCCTGTTTAGTAGTTCTATCAGTGCGTGGATGAAGTCATGCTGATTAAAGTCAGAGATGATGTAAGACTGGATAACAAAATCAGAATACCAAAAGAGTGTAAGGGGGACAAAATACAGCTGTTATCACCAACCACACTTGGAGGATGGGAGTTGAGTATTGTGGTTCAGTGTAGCATGCATTACAAAAAGAGAGCATGTTAGTGAAATCAGTATATTTTGAATCTGCAGCGTGATATAGATCAGAAAAAAGCAAAAGTAGCAGAAAACTGCATTAATGGCAATAGGAATGCAGCTAATCCCAGAAAGTGAGAGGAGGAAGAAGTCCACCATACTGCCCTGGCTGCACCCCAGAGCACCACAATATAACCATTCAGGTCAGGAGATTAACATTGATAGATTACTCCATAGACTGGTGATATCCCATTCAAGTTTTACCAACTCTCAGTAATGTTATAGACAGCAGCAACAAGATTTAGTTCAGAATCATACATTGCATTTAGAATCATGTATCTTTAGTCTCATTCAGTCTGTAGCAGTTCCTCCGTCCTTCCTTTTGTGACCTGAAATTTTTGAGGATTACAGCACAGTTATTTTGTGGAATGTCCCTCCATTTGGATGTGTCTGATGTCTCCTTATGATTTGATTCAGGTTGTACCTTTTTAGCAGGAAAATCAAAGATGTGACACTGTTCTCATTGCACATTACTGGATGAACAATTTTGATTGCCCCACCACTGGTGATGTTCCCTTTGGTCCCTTGATTAAGGTGGTGTTTGCCAGGCCTGTCCAGTGTAAACATGCTCTCTCCCCTTCTGCGACTGGTATTTGGGTGGAGGTACTTTGAAACAAGGTAAATATCCTGTTCTCCTCCAGACTTCTAATGTATTCTTAATTTATTTATCTATGTAGGAATTTGTGATGTCTTTATGGCTAAAATCCCACACTATTATGATTTATTTTAATGTTCAAATTAAATGATTTACCCCTGATTTGGCCAGTGAGAAGCCAGTGATTACCCCTGATTTGGCCAGTGAGAAGCCCCTTAGCTGGTTTCTCTGATCTTTGACAAGTGCTTCTCATTCATTGAGTACTTTCTGACACAATGAGATATTTCAGGCTTATCTTGTACTTTCACTGCCTTAGTCTTGGAACTGACCATTTTTCAAAGAACTTTTGGTTCTTCTTAGTGGGAAACGGTACTTAGAAACCAATGTCTGAGGAATAAGTTTGTGTACTGGCATTGGGGTGTTGCTGCTCCACGTGGAAAGAGCTAAGGTATATATATGTGTGAGTGTGTGTATGTACATGTATACATATATGTGTGCATGTATACACTCACATATACACACAAAATTTTAACATTTACATTCATTTGTGTATGATGTATATTGAAAACCATAGTTCATACCAATACATCAGATTCAATCAAATACCACAGAGTTCCTACCAGTTTTCTCCCTTTCCATATTTGTAACTTTCATCTCTGATGGTGAGAAACCTGGCTTGCTTTATTCTTATTATATTTACTTATTCGATCAACCATTCCCCTCCCATATGTAACCGATTTTCTATCTCTGCCATGACTCCCTCATTCACAGAGACCCTTCCTGCTTGGGATCTCACCCCCACGCCAGATCACACCCCACATGGTCGTCTTTCTCACCTGAGTCTGGCTCTGACATCACGTGCCAGGTTCTCTTTTGTGAGGATGCTCTTCCCATCCTGTTTGTGTTTTAACTCGTATGCTGGCTGCCCTTTTGCTTTGTTCTTGCTTACAGATACTCTATTACCATCAACTCAAAATTCCTTTATTCTTTAAAGCTGCCACCCACTCTATTTTCTCAAGGTTAGCCAATAACAAGTGAATATATCACAGCCAGAATTTTTAGAAGTCAGAATGGAGGGTAGATGGCAAAAGGTGGGCAGTACAACTATTCTTGCTTCAGGAATGAACTGTGACAAACTCTTCCACAAATAGTTCTACAATGAACTACAGTGTTGATAGTCTAGGGCTTCCTTCTTGGCCATTTACTTTTAGAGGGAATAGTGTTTGAATAAGCTGTAACTAAGGTCATGAAGAGTTTCTACTCTTGTTCTGATTTCGTCACTGTGCTGACATTCCAATTTTAGAGGAGTGTTTTTTTCTGTACTATCTGTGTTAGGATTAGCTTAGATATTTCTTAAAAATGGAGCCTCTCTTCCATCGCAGACCTCTGTTTAAGACTCTCAAGAGTGGAGGTGGGGACTGGAAGTACGAATTTTAAACAAGATTCTCATGGGTGTCATAAGCACTCAAGTTTGAGACATTAAGAAAAGTAAACAGAAAAACACATTTGCTTAAGGAGTATTTTTTTTTGTTTGAAATAGTGGTCTTTTACATACTCTTTCTTTCTTTTGTTTTGGGTGTGTCTATTTTATTCACAAAGAGATCTATTTTTGATGCAAAGGAGACTACTGCTGTAATGTCTGAGTCTTGCTACCAAACTGGAAAAAGAAAACTTGTGAACATTTGGCTATTTGACCCATACTGCCATCTAGTGGCAATTCTTTGAATTACAGCTAGCTGCAGCACAAGTACGTAACTTGAACCTCGGGGAGTTTATAAACTAGGCAATTCATCCCTGATTCAAATGAATCCACTTTCTGAATAGATGTTTAAAGTATACAATCATTTTTATTCACATTGATTAGTCTCACTGTCAATGAACCATCATATTATATTATGAGATTTCTTGGTAGATATTTAGAATTTGTTGGCTTTCCCACCCCTCTTATTGTATTTTGTTTGCAGCTGTTAGGCCTTTCTGGAGGTGATTGGGTGCAATTTGCTTGAAACTTCATGAATAGAAACCCTAGGCACTTTATAAAAGTTTGCCTTTAATAAGTGAAATGAGTTTTTATTGAAATCAAATAAGTTCTCTGAAGAAATTTTTAGATACTTTTTAAAATTAATTTAAGGGGAAAATATATTAAAATTTTTTTAGGGAATAGCTACTAGATCTTAATAAAATTGAAACATGTGAATTAATATTATCCTTTATAAGACAAATACTATATAATTTCACTTATATGTGAACTATAAAGAACAAAATAAAAGGACAAACAAAATTGAAACGGACACATAGAGAACAAACTGGGGGCTGCCAGAGGGCAGGAGGAGTGGAGCCTGGGTGACAGAGGGGAAGGGGTTAAGAAACAAGAACTGGCAGTTACAGAACAGTCACGGGAATGTAAGTACAGCATAAGGAATATAGTTCCTAATCTTTCAATGACTATGTGTGGTGCCAGCTGGATGTTGAGGGGGACACGTTGTGAAGTACAGGATTGGCCACTGGGTTGTATACCTGACACCAATGCAAAGTAGGGAGGGAGAAAGAGAGGGAGAGAAACATCGATCTTCGGGACCGAACCCACAACCTAGGCATGTGCCCTGACCAGGAACTGAACCGGAAACCTTCTGCTTTGTGGGACTGTGCCCAACTAACTGAGCCACACTGATCAGGGCAGTTTGGAAGAGTTTTTATAAAATTCACCGTGCTCTTGTGACGTGAATATCAATTTTAAAAGCTTCTTATCTTGTATGTTAATGGTTAATTAAGGTATTAAAATATTGAAGATCCATAAATTTAATATTATCTGTGATTAAGATTTATGAAAATATTTGTGTGTATGGTTACATAGTAATATTTATGTACACACAGTTATCTTATTAGTTTCAAATAATTTCTAATAAAATCTCAAGCATATTTCATTACTCGTATATCATTGTATATTCAGATATTTACTAACAAAACTACTTAAGTTTTGAATGATAGCGTATCATTCAACCATTTTTATAAAAGTGTTGGACCTAGTAAAAATTGTTTTAGTGATGGCTTCTATTATTAAGATCTGGCCATGGTTAGTCTACTGTTAGAAAAAGTTTTGAGCAACAAAAAGACAAAGATAAAGAATTTTGACAGGGATAATGAGGCAAATGGCTTCTTCATTTTCTTCTTCATTTTCTTGCAATACTTGAAATTCAAGAAAACTTTAAGCTTTATTTTTATTGTTTCTTTTGATTTTAAAAGTACACAAACTCATGACTTGGCTTTGTTCACTGCTGCATACCTGGCACCCAGACGATTACCTGGCCCATTGTAAGTACTTAATGAATACTGGTCAGTGAATGAATGAGTTATAAATGGTCAAACAATATGGAGTGAAGCTTCTTAGTTTCACCCCATAGAGATAATTAGTCACTGTTAAAAATTTGCCATATATTACTCTAAATTTTAACACATATATTTACTTGTGTACTGTTTTTTAAAAAAGAGACTATGCTTTATCTACTTTGTGCAGCTTTAGCTTTTATTTATCAATATATCTGTGCTAGTGCATAGATACTTACCTATTCTTCTTAATAAAAATAATATATATTACTTAATTATATGAATAAGTTATCACCTAGCCTTCCAGTGAGACATTTGATTTGTTACTAGTGTTCTTTTATTTGTTTACAAATATGTACTATGGTGTGACAAACATCTGAGTCTGAGTGTGCGCAATTGTTCAACTAGAAAATATAGTTGGGGGAATGGAATTGCTGAGTCAAGAAATGACCATCAAAATAACCAATGTTGCTAAACTTCCCTCCAAAATTAGCTAACTATATGGGAATTTCTTCCCCCCAACAGTTTTGCCAATAGTGAGTAGAAATTTTTCTTAACACTAATAGAGTTAAGTGGAATAAGTATTACTTAATCTGAGGAATGACATTTCAGCTCTATTTCATGGTAAGAAAAAAATTTCTGATAGCAGAATGTGTAGCCTCCTACATAGGGGTTTATGAAATTATCACTATTTTCATAGTGGACTCACTTTTAAGTTTAGTCTGCAACTGAAGTTCCACATTATCAAATAGTTTTGATTGTTTAAGCTTTTATTAATGTAAATTTTAAAGCTCATAACTTAAAAATAATAACTCACAGTACTGACACATTATTTCAAAAAATAAGGTAATTAATTTTGCACATTGATTTTGCAAACTCACACCTCTCAGCATAAGTGTTATTTTGCAAATGACATTTACTTAATCCTTAAACAGACTATGCACTTTCCTAGATGAAAAATTTTTATTTTTATAAAAATAGATTATTAATAAAAGGACATCGGTCCTACTAGAAATTTCCCTAAAAATCAGTAACGTATATTCTTATTTCTATTGCCTGTTTTCTAAAGCATTGGACAACTAATACTAAATTGCAAGAAGAAGATACAGATAAAACCAGACATTTTGGTGTGCTTATTTTCTTGGTCCTGCAGTTTGGTGAGAAAGGCGACTGGAACATTTGCATCTTGTATTGCATAACGTTGCATAATGAGACCAACGCAAATGATCGTAGCTCATGTAAAAGACAGGGTGGCATGTTTTCAGTTTTAATGGGGACACTCAGAAAAGTTCCAATTCTTCCTGACATTTCTTATAGCTAAATAAATGTGGTCTAGGTTGGAGTGTCTATTATGAAAATAAGAGGAGAGCAAGTCAATTATATTTCAATGACTGAACAGCCAGGGGTCCTCATTAAAATGATCAGAAAGATTGCAGTGCTGCTTTTTTCTGTATAGCTGCTGATTAAGTTGTACAAGAATGACACGGCCTTTTGGGGAACAAACCTCAGTGTGTCTTAGAATCTGGAGCCAGAAATTGTTGACCTGTCTCAGAGTGGAGCGTGTACTACCCTGAGAAAGAAAAATATTTTTTTCTCTTATTGGATACTGGACTTTGGAATTATGCATATGGAATTTGTTAAGGTTATTGTATAAAAGCTTTACTTTGCACATTGCTGTAAGAAAAACACCCTTTACCATGGTAATGATGGGGGATACATCTGCTTACAGTGATTTCAGTTAATTAGATCTAGTTTACTAGAATAATGTTTATAATGCAAGTAAGTGAATGTATTTAAAGAATATTTAATTCATGAATCCATTACTGTTCTTTTCTTTTTGAAATTTCTACTTACTAGGTTTTCTTTGGGTGGGGGGAGGTATAAAATATTTTGAGGAAAACAATTTGTTTCTCCCTTTTTATTCGCATGCAGAGACAACATAGCTTAATATAGCAACATAATGTAAGAAGAACAAACTCATCACTTAAGAGGACAGGCCCTTGCTTGATTTTTATATTTTTTAACAGTTGAGAATAATAGCCTCTCATCCTAAATCAGGCTTCAGTAGTCAGGATACCAATGTAACCAAACTCCTCAAGTAGGTGGTGCATACATGTTAGGGTACACAAGCCCCCGAGTCTTCATTTAGTTAAATTTCTAATGTTATGTATTTTTTTAAAATGAGAGATCACCTACAAAATTTATAACATGACTCAAACTCACAGTATAAAGTCACTGAGTTTTAGCTGTCAATAACATGAAATAAACTATGATTGTGTTTTTAATATTATCTATCATTTTTCAATTAGTTGTATTTTAATTATTACTTATAATTTGTATAACATGTTAAAAAAAGAAAGGTGTCAACATTATAAACACAAACAGTACTAAGACATAGTAAAACTACATTAACCTCAATTGGTGTGTTTCAAAAAACTGAAAAAATTTCTAAAAGTTACAAAGATAAATAATTAGCTCAAAATCTATTTTTGTGTGAGAATAAACTTTCCTTCTCTCTCTCTTTCTTTCCCTTTCTGCTAACTCCACTGCTTAACCCAGTGAAAATGTAAAACCTGTTTATTAATCTAGATGTGGCCAAACGGAAGGAGCACTGCAGCTGAATTTTATCTCAGTCGGGCTTCATAGTATCGTATGCCATTAAAGTCACCCAAAATTCAGTATTTGATATTACTAAGTGATTTAAGTTTGGGCACTGATTTTCTTGATGCTAGCCAATTTAAGTGTAAGTGAGAGCTCTTTTATGTTATAATGTTATGTTATAATTTCACTTCTACTACATAACCTCATTGCACAGTTGATCGTGCTATCAAGTATATTTCAAAATAATAGGGGAAAACAAGGTTATCACGATGATTTTTGGGGGGGCACTGGGGTGGGTATTCTGAGAGCAGTCCACTGTGAAAGAAAGAGCACAATGGCTTGCAGCCTGGATTAAAGGAACCCAATTATGTGCCTCTCAAGTACACCACAGAATTTAGCACTGCACAGATTTCATAATAGTGTCATTGTGCTCTGGAGTTTTCATCAAATTTAGGCCTTGACCAAATAAAATTTGAAAAAATGTCTGTATCCTTTCTGTATTCAAAAGAAATAAAATTTCTATGTAAACCATTAAAATACATTTCTTTTCATATCTATACTGCTTTTGGTTTTAGGATATAAATGGTTACATCTGATACTGAAAGATCTACATAGAATCAACCAAATTGTTGCAGAATCACTCCTCAGAAAAGTGCTGGTTTAGAGTTAGCAAGGATAGTGCAAGGCCTGTACTTTCCAAAACCTCCCACAATGTGTATTGTAGACATACTCATGTGGAGATATACCTGTATCTAAAGCAGGTCCAGGCTCCTCTGCCTAAGGTTATTAAGCTGTGTCTCCCTGTACATTCATGTACCTCAAAACCAAATTTGGATTAATATGCAGAATGTATTGTTTAACAGAGAGCATGTAAGATGCTGTCCTGTGATGTACATAAGAAGAAACACTGAACTGAAATGGGATGGAATGCAGCTTGCTGTGAGTAAGGCTAAGAGGCATTGTCCAGGGTCAAGGCAGTGCATGTTCATTGAGACATGTGAGAACTTCGCCTTGTGGACATAGGAGAGAGAAGTCAGAGCAGCTGGTAGCTCCACCACCAAATAATGGCATCCAAGGGGAAGAAAGGAATATAATGCAATAATCTTAACTGCGTATTTAGATACTATATGAGTAGATATGTTGCATTAGTGCTGGTTTGTAATCATAGCTGTCTCATTTTCTGTTCTTTGAGTCGGTTATTCATTTTAAGCCTGCTGTTAGCGATTCCAGTGATCAGAAGTGTGCTGCGGGCATCAAAAGGCCAAGAGACATTGCTCTGTTCTGCACTGCATTTTCAAGTATTAGAGCCATTTTGAAAAGAAAGTACTCTTTCACAATAATGTAGTCAAATAAATCTTGGAAACAAGTAAGTCAACCAGTTTCTTGATTGCAAAATTTCTTAACTTTTAATATATTCCAATGTGCATTTTAACCCTGGGTAAGGTACCTAGGTTTTCCAAAACTTTCTTAGTCCCAGACTCCTTTTAGGAACAAGTGGTTTTTGGTCCGCAGTTTGGGAAACTGGTTGGAAAAGACTGACATGTCCCCTCTCCCTTCCCTCACACTCAATAAACAAAATTGCTTGTGGGGAAAACCTTCACATTCTCCATGTTCACAGTGGCTCTCAACTCTGGCTGCACAGTGGAATCACCTGGGAAGATGAAATTTTTTTTATTGTGGTAAAAAATGCATGTCAAAAAGTTTACCATCTTAACCATTTTTAAGTGTATAGTTCAGTATTGTTAAGACTACCTGTTGTGAAACTCGTCTCCAGAAGTTCTTTATCTTGCAGAATTGAAACTATATCCATTCAACATTTCCCTTTTCCTACTCTCTCCAGCCCCTGCTATCGAGGAAGATGTTTAAACAAAATATATCCCAGAGCCTCCCACCCCAGATATTCTGATTTAAGTGGTGTGGGCGTAAATGTTTTAAAAGCTCTCCAGGTAATTCCACAGTGTGGCTATTGTAGATGCAAGAACCATTGACTATCATGTATTTTAGGTCTTTACTTGGTTTAACCCAATTCACACATATTAAGAGCTGGGGAGCTGGGGCTAGAGCAATGAATAAGCCAGTTGTTGCTGACTGGGACACCGTCCACAGGGAAGACTGGTAGGAAAGCAGTTGGAGACAATCCGGTGAGAGGTGCCTGACATAGGGCGAATAGGGACCACAGGTAGAAATGAGAGGGAGAAAGGGTGACTGTCAAAAATGATTTCTTTCTGATGCTGCACAAAGACAGAGCCTAGGGAAGAAATTTAATACACCAGGTCCACTGCACAGTTTTAATTCTCAGGTGAAGGAAGACTATATTTACAAATATATTTTCTCTATTTAGACACTTACTGCATTTTCTACTCCTGATACTTACCCTAAGCTTTCTACATGTACTTTGGTGGTTTCTCAAATTTGAAGACACATTCTAAAATTTTTAGTATTCTTAATGTATTATTTGAACATCTATCCACAAGTTCAATTCCATGTTGAGGAGTCAACCATAGACATGATTATTAAGTTGTATAAAAATTTATTATTTATTTTTTTCCCCCACTATGTAGGAGGCGTTTTCAGAGGAGAAGACCACTCAGTCCTCCCAGAAGACAAACCCTCCACTTTGCTGTATGAGGCAAAAATTTATTATTTGATGTAGAGTTTCTTCAGTTATGTTGGTGATGAAACTAGAAAAAAGGAAATTTTCTAACTTAATTTGATTATTTTATTGAGGTAATATGTATTTTTTCTCCAAATGTTGATGAATTAATATTTGGAGATGAGTATAGCATATGAAGTTATATGCCAAATATTCTCACTGTGAAATTAATTTACTACAAAAAGGAAGCATAACTATCTCAAAATGACCGAATGCCAGCCATGAGCTTTTGATCTTGAGTATCCTCAGAATAATTGGCCTTTTAGTTGATTTGACTAACTGACAGCTAAACCAGTAATAATTACCTAGGGCATGCTTTAGTTTTGATTTTATATTAGAATACTCTGCTAATGATTGAATGTATAGTAGCTTTAAACTATTATATTTGACTGTATTTGAATGCTTTGCTCTTCATTTAAATAATTCTGTATGGAAATATGCTCACACATCAATAACTACAGAGGAGACTTTTTAAATTTAATTAAAGGAAAGGCAGTGCACCCATGAGGCCTCTTTATGGTTAAACAATTGTGACTTAAATTTTTATATTAATTTTGTCAATTTACCAGAATATCATTTCAACTTTATGACAAGCTTTCATATTTTATCCGGGGACAGTCACAATCTGTAATATTATACTCTTAATAACTTATGCTTTATGGTGTTCTCCAGGACACAGAAAATTCTAACCACTGGGAATCTTTTATCCATTTCTGATAAGGGTTTTTAGTAGTAATATTTTCTCAATGATCAGTAGAGTTACACTGAGCTTTTTAGCTGATATTAGCTCAGTAGAAATGTACTACAAGGTAATCTGTGGACATATCATATTGGCTAAATCAGAAATGAGGTAAGTTGATTTGAAGAGAAAGGAAATGTTGGGCTATTAGTATTTGTACTAATTCTTTTTTATTTTTTATTTCACTAAAATATTATTGCAGTTGGATATTTAATAGTGCTTTCATGTATATTTTTCATAAGTGATTTTTATGTTAACTATGTAATGTTTTGAAAAAACTGGTAACTGGAAAGAAATTTTAAATCTTAGGAAGTATCTTGCTTCCTTGATTGGAGCCTACTTTCTGGCACAGTGACCGTGATGGCAGATACAAAAAGAGAGCACTTACACAGAAATTTGGATGTTACAGAGAAAGAAAGAAACATAAGACGCTATTTGTCAACAGTCACAGGAGGGTTCTGTATACATGGCCACCACCTTTGTTTTATTTGCTTTTCCTTGCTTTACGAGAGATCATTTAAAAATTTATGTATGGATCATAACAAAGTGTATATACTATTCTAGCATCTGTGGGTTATTAAATAGGAATGAAATGTAATTCTGTTTTAAGGCACTCTTTGCTAAGAGTATGCATAGATTTACAGATTTATATGAACTTTCATATCAATATCTCTATTTGTGTGTGTATAATAAGTACCTTAATATTTTAAATATATTATTTGGTTGTGCCTTATGACAACAAATTTTAAACATGATCATACTATCTTATCACAAAGTTGTCTTTGAAGATGTAACTAGAAAAATTATAATAATGTTAATTCTTTATACTTAATTTTGGATATTTAGAATTTGTAGCAATTTTGCAATGTGTATTTTATATTGTTTTATGGGCCATAGGCCCTTGGAGTTGGGAGGACATTTCCAATCATCTAATCCATTTAGGGGGGTCTGGTCTGGAATCACTTTTGGTAATGTCTGAACATACTTTTGATGGTCACAGCTGAGGGGGTGCTACTGGCATCTAGTAAGTAGCTGTCAAGGATGCTGCTGAACAACACGCAATCCACAGGACTGTCCCCACAACAGTGACCCGGCCAAATGTCAATAGTGTCAGAGTTGAGAAACTCTAACCTAGTCCAGCTACTTATCTCTTGAGTAGCTCATCTTTCTTGTGTAAAAATTAGCTTCAATACTTAGAAAACCAACAAGTTGCATTATAGAAAACACCAGTGGATTTTTATTTTATTCTCTTCTTTTTTTAATATGTAAATAAGAAACTGTGATGCATTTGTTTGGGATTAAAAGTAATGAAGTTTCAAACAAATATTCCAGATGAATATTCATTTCAAGGTGACCAATATAGGAAGCTAAAAACACATTCAAGAGATGTAAATATCTCAAAACATTTTTAGAACTGTCTTAAACAATTTTGGGAAGCACAGAACAATCAATTATGTACTATTTTATTGTAAAAATCGATATTAATTTGACAACTTGTTTCATCAAATTTGGTTTTCAAAGATGTACAATTTTCTTGATGTCAAATTCTCTTTAAAAGACTGAGATTTGCCACTATTGGGGAGAGGAAAGAATGTTCCAAATGGTTGTTTCAAAATATTTTATGCAATGGCAAATGATTGCAGTAACTGCAGTATCCTCAAAGAACTTCATGTCAAAGATGCTGTTAATTCTAACAGAATTCTGAGTGTGACTGATTTTTGAAAGTCTAATTTAATTTTGTACTTTTTATATGTTCAAATATTTGTTAGACAAATACATAAGGTTGTCTATATTTTTGCATATATTCTATTTTATGCTAACACATTTCATGCTGTTTTAAACTGCAATTCAGATGTATGTTTTTTAAAAATAAATTTACAAACTGTGTCTAAATCTAACATATATAATAATCTTGGAAATAAAAATTTAATTGGCATGATCTCAAAAAATCTACAATCTTAGAACATTTTTCTTGGTGACAATCATAGTTTTGAGTTTCTTGTATTCCACTTCTTAAATAGATATTAAGAAATGTACCCAAAATAATTTTTATGGAATACTTGAGAAACAAAAATTTAAAAAAGCTTTAAAATTAATTTGATTTATATCTTAATGTTTATTAGTAACTTGAATGTTTCTTATATATAAAATTATTTTATTTATTACAGAAAATGTTATTAATTTCTAAAATTATCAGATATGATTGCATATACTGGTATACAAATATGCAAGGAAAGAAATCAAAAGTTTCACACCTGCTGCTGTATAAACCAGGATCTGAGGAGTATCAAATTATTACATAACTTGAATTGTCCGTTGGTATCCAAATGTGACTAAATTTTTCACTTTTCATCAGTGAGCTCTGGCCTTGAATTACTAGTCACTGAGATTCTTCACAACTTTTTAGAGGGGAAAAAATTCTATTATAGTATCGGTAGGGAATTGAATCATTTAAAAATAACATAAGATTAGTACCTAAATATATTATGTATGTGAATATGTTGCTCTTAAATATATTATCAGCTTACCTTGGCTTTATAACTATGATTTAAAAAAATAGTAAAAAAATTTTAAGTTCCTTTAGTGTATAGTATGTTATGTCTCAGATTATCTAACTATATAGCTTTAAATGGTACCACATCTATTTATTAAGAATCTTAACAGCCCGGGCTGGTGTGGCTCAGTTGCTTAGGCACCATCTGGTGAACTGAGAGGTCACTGGTTTGATTCCCGGTCAGGGCACATGCCTGGGTTGCAGATTCAGTCACTTGGGGTGCATGTGGAAGGCAACCAATGGATGTTTCTCTCTCACAGTGATGTTTCTCTCCTTTCCTTTCTCCCTCCTTTCTCCTCTCTCTAAAAAATAAGATAAAATAAAATATTAAAAAATTCTTAACAAAGAAATAATGGGTATAAAAGAGACATGGAATAAACATTTTTGTTTACATAAAAATAATGAATATTTTATGATGTTAAACTACACAAGCATATTTGTTTTTCTAATATCTACAGTGATATGTAGAAGTTCTTGGCATTTAATAGATGTTTGAAATAAAAATGAGATATAAAAATTTTCATGAAAATTGTCTTTGAGGTAAAAATTAATGAATAAATAAGTTTTAAAATGAAACTACCTACAAGTATATAGAAAACAAAACTAAACAGATTTTTAACACATTTTCTTAAATCTCAGGTGGTTTTAACCCTTCCATGGGAATATCAGATATTAAAAATGGCACATTAGAATTAACTTAGCAGTTTTGACTTTGGTGTGTAAGATGATTCCAGAAAAAGAAATTGAGAGGGAAGTATGAGAGAAAACTAACAAGTTACAAGATGAAATATTAAAAACAAAATCCCCAAACCATTATTCACATGCAGAGAAATTGCTGAAGTTGTCTATGTTCAAAGGCCAGCTAGAAATAGAATTAAATCTCTCTGGACAGGTAGTTGAATTCCTTACTTGGGCCAATAACTTTCCTGGGTGTTTTTAGTGGCTTATATTGTCCCTGACTATAATAAACGAGATGAAAAATTCCATCATAATTATTTTCAAGCAACTGAGATCTTTAGAGTCAGAATCCAGAGTGATCATTTTTTTCACTTTACCTCAACATGCTTCCCTTCTAGTATTAATAGGGAATTGGATCATTAGTGTGGACACAAATATCCTTTATTTTGATTATCCATCACAAATTACTCATTCTTTTTTTCTGGTGAAAGTTTGAGTTTGGAAAATATAGGAGGTATTTGTGGAATCATAGAAACATTAATATTATATGAACTCTAATGATACTAGGTAATAAAAAAACAATTTTGGAGAAAACTCTTAAAATGGCATATTGGAGACTGACAAAGATGTTTGTAAGGAAACATGATATGTGAATTCCAGTTCTCCTGTTCAAGCTCCACTGATGCACGAACGGTCATTTTCCAAAATCGGCAGAAGAGGCAGCCTGCACTTGCTCCTTCTGTGATAGGAGACCACTGATCTCATTCACGTGTAAATTCACTTAGGTCCCTTTCTGCAGGTCAGAAGTCTGCTCTCACAGTGTATCAATGTATTTCTCACATCATCACTATATGCTATCACTGTAAAATAAGAAAATATCATATTTATTATTTTCCAAAGTGTATAATTAATATCAAGGTGTACAAGAGAAGACCGTTTTAAGATATACCCTCTTCCTAGAAAAGAAACACAAGTTAGAAAAATGAGGTAACTTCTGTATTTCCTAAAAATGAAAAATATCTAGATTTTCAAAACCACAAGTATCCATCTCTTTGTATCTTTAAACCTGTAAGAGTCATAGGACAACAGCTTACCATTTCGAGGGCCCTGACTCAAACCCCATCTGGCGTGCACAACCCCACCACGACCTACAGCTGAAAGGTCATCCGGTCTTTGAACACTGCCAATGAAAGGGAATTCACAACTCCCTGAAGCATGTCATTCTATTTTGGGGCACTTCTCATCATTGCGATTTTTCCAGCTAAATTAGATATTATTGCAATTTTAAGCATGTACTCTCAAGACTCTGACATTCCTAGACAAAAGAGGTCCTGAGTGAGGGAATGTTCACCTACACAAATGATGGGCAATCAGGCTGCCCATTACAAATTCCACTTCCAGGAGCTCCATGAAAGATTTCCATGTAGACTGGGTTATTTTTCTGAACAAAGCTGTAGAAACGACAGTCTTTTGTGAACTCCACTGTTCTACTCTTATATGAGTTATCTTTGACAATTTAATAAATGGTTGTGAACATTAATTTGTGGAGAATCACATCCTTATAATTTATAAACAGTATGAAACGTTTGCTCATTCATTTTATATTTAGATATTTCAAACAAAATTTAAATTCATTGAATATTACCCTAATAATTTACATGAGACTACTGTACAAATTTTTGCATTTATACGTTTCAAAGGGAGTGTGGATAATTTTGGAATACTGTCGGTGAGATCTTTTCTGACCTTTATGTCCTGGTCCTAGAAGACCATTTTATGCTAATATATGTCTACTCCCTTAATTGAAATTTATTTTCTATAGTAAAAAGAATTTAGAGATTTGATCCCTGCATTCTAAGATAAACTGGAGTAAATTGAGATGCAATTTTATGGGTGAAATTGTAAATACAAAATAAACATATCAGTATGTACTGTTTACCAGCAGCATCGATTACTGTGCACAAGAGGAATACATACCTTGAGGAATACATGCCCGCACTAATGCGTTTGTCTATCCATTGGCTGTTGCATCACTACATCACTGCAACTGCTCTGTGGCATAACAAAGGTATACAATGTTGAACATTGTTCTTCATTTTCTCTCTGCCCTCCCCTGCACATTTGTTGTATAAATTCCTTCACTTCATAGTTTAACCTAATCCTAATTTTTAGTTTCTTTATTGAAGAACATCTGCATGTGGGCAATACTGGTTTCTCTTAGAAAGACTTATCTCTGTTGGATTAATTTTTATGGTACGTGAGTATATATATAGTGGTTTCACAGCACAGATAAAACTATTATCAATACAAGTTTTGTGCATGTGGCACAGAGATAAACGATTACACCAAACTTGGGATTCTTTATCAAATCCTGTCAGGGGATGTGTGCATAGCGGCGTGACACCAATGTGGCATAAGAAAGACAAAGGATGCAACATTTTCAACTTCAGATTTTTTTCACCAGGCATGTCTAGTACTTATCTAGAAAGCAGGCAAGCAGTGTTAATGAATCCCTTCTATTTGTCATTAAAAAGGAGGATTTGGGAGGAATTTTTACCATTCATTTGTATTAAAATTAGGGTTAATAAAGGATAGATAGTCTTATTTTCCCAACTTTTTATTTTGAAAAATTTCAAATATGAAGAATAGTTGAAAAAATAGTAGAATGAATACCTATATTCACATAAATTCAACAATTGTTAATATTTGAATAAACTGTCTCTTCTCTCTTTGTCTCTCATATATATACATACTATATACACACACACACATATGCGGGGTAGGCAAAAGTAGTTGTATGTGAAATAAGGTTTATTCCTGTATTATTATTTACTAATTATATTATTTTCCATATGAACAATTGCATGCCTATGTTTGCCCACCCCTGGATGTATTTTTTCGGAAACATTTAAAGTTAGTTGCAGATATGATGACATTTGCATCTTCTCAGAATAAGGAAATTCTGAATAACTTCAAAACAATTATTGTACTTAAGAAATGAACAGCATTCCATAAAATAATCTTCATTTAAAATTTCCCAATTAACTCCAAAATATCTTACAGTGATTTTATTTTTTGCCTGATCCAAAACACAATCAAGGCTCATTATTGAAATGATAGATTTTTTCCTAAGTTATTTCTATTAGAAGAACTGAAATAATTTTACGATAAACTCAAGTGAAGTGATATTTTGTTCTCAAATTTTGAACCAATTATACATTTGTACATTGATTCTTATAATACTGTGTGGCCTTTGACAATATACCAAAATTTTGCTATTTTTCACATCTTTAGACTGAGCACAGCAGAAGGGTCATGCATATGGAGCTGATCACAGAACAGTGGCTTAATAGAGCTAGTCGTGTGACCTGCCAGAAGCTGACCTCCTTTCAGAATTCCACTGGAGCACGATGTATCCAATTCCACATAGAATTCTAAAAACATGCTAACATTCATGGCAGTTTTCATTCTGATTTTGCTTCAAATAATCAAGTATAATATCTTTATTATACTGTTTAAAATACTGTTTTCACTTCTACTAATACATGCAAAAAAGAAACTGTCAAACATAAGGCCAAAATTGCATTTATTTTATCTATTCTTTTTGAAGATATTTTTCTTTTTTCATTTCATTTTATTTTATTTTAAGTATATTTTATTGATTATGATATTACAGTTTTCCCAGTTTTTTCCCCTACTTTATCCCCACTCTGCCCTGCACCCCCTACCCTCCAGCATGCCCCTTATACCCTTAGTTCATGTCCATGAGTTGTACATATAAGTTCTTTGGCTTTTCTGTCTCCTATACTATTCTTAACCTCCCCCTGTCTATTTTTTGCCTACCAGTTATGCTTCTTATTCCTTGTACCTTTTCTTCCATTTTCCCCCTCTTCCTCCCCACTGATAACCCTCCATGTGATCTCCATTTCTGTGATTCTGTTCCTGTTCTAGTGGTTTGCTTAGTTTTTGTTCTTGTTTTTTACGTTCAGTTGTTGATACTTGTGAGTTCATTGTCATTTTTCTGTTCATAGTTTTTGATCTTCTATTTCTTAGATGATTTCCTTTAACATTTCATATAATAATAAGGCTTGGTAAAGATGAACTCCTTTAACTTGACCTTATGTGGGAAGCACTTTATCTGCCCTTTCATTCTAATGAAAGCTTTGCTGGATAGAGTAATCTTGGATGTAGGTCCTTGCCTTTCATGACTTTGAATACTTCTTTCCAGCCCTTTCTTGCCTGTAAAATCTCTTGAGAAATCAGCTGACAGTCTTATGGGCATTCCTTTGTAGGTAACTCTCTCCTTTCCTTTTGCTGGTTTTAAGATTCTCTCCTTATCTTTAATCTTGGGTAACTTAATGATGATATGCCTTGGTGAGTTCCTCTTTGGGTCCAACTTTTTTGCAACTCTCTGAGCTTCCTGGACTTCCTGGAAGTTTATTTCCTTTGCCAAATTGGGGGAGTTGTCCTTCATTATTTGTTCAAATAAGTTTTCAATTTCTTGCTCTTCCTCTTATCCTTCTGGTATCCCTATGATTTGGATGTTGGAATGTTTACGTTGTCCCAGAGGTTCCTAAGCCTCTCCTCATTGTTTTGAATTTTTGTTTCTTCGTTCTCTTCTGGGTTGTTTGGTTGAATGTTTATTTCTTCCTTCTGCTCCAAATCATTGATTTGAGTCTCAGCTTCCTTCTCTTCACTGTTGATTCCCCGTTTATTCTGATTTATTTCACTTTGTGTAGCCTTCATGTCTTCCTTCATTTTGCGACCCAAATCAGTCAGTTCTGTGAGCATCCCGATTACCAGTGTTTTGAACTCTGCATCAGATAGGTTGTCTATCTCCTCGTTGCTTAGCTCCTTTTCTGGAGTTTTGAATTATTCTTTCATTTGGGACATATTTCTTTGTCTAGATGCACTTGTTATATTATAATGGGGCGGGGCCTCAGGTATTCACCAGGGTGGGGCAACTCAGGTGGCTGTGTTGTGGCGCTGTCTGTGGGGAAGGGGTCAGAGAGTGAATGCCAGTCACTTTCTCCATTCTAGCCCCACTTTCCAACAAACTGTCCTGTGAGACTGGGATTTTCTCCTGCTATCACAACCCCTGCAGTATTTTACAGCTAGGGGTTTTGAGTCTTTAGTTTCCTGTTTAGCCAACCGTGCTTCACCCACCCCATCTTCCTCCTTGCTGTGGGTCCTCTCTGCTCTGCTGCCCATCTCCTGCCAGTCTGGGTGACTGTTTCTTTAACTCCTTGGTTGTCGGAGTTCCATGCAGTTTGATTTTCTGAAAGTTCTGGTTGTTTATTGTTTTTAAATTGGTTTTTATCCTTCTTTTGGTTGTTCAAGCAAGAAGTGTTTCTATGTATGCCTCCATCTTGGCCAGAACTCAGATTCTAAAATTGCATTTATTTTATAATTAATTTTGCCCAAATGTCTGGGTGTCAGTCTTCCAAAGATATAATAAAAGGGCCTACATCACCTTTCACTTTCCTAATCTGAGTGAGGAAATTTACACATGTCTGCCTTCTAGCTGATTGTCTTGAGGAAACGTAAGTGTAAGACATTGAGTTTCCTTCACAAGGAAGCAATTTTCCTCTTTCAAGTTCATTTTCACCTTTTAGTGCTTGTCTTGAATGCCATTTTTTCATGACCATTGGTGTGATGTAATTTGCCTTCCTGTGAATGTACATAGTGCTTGATCTTTATTTCTGTTAGCGACTCATCACATCCTCTTTGTTACATGCATAGACTTTTTCATGCTGTTTCCTGCTCTTATCTCCCACATTGCCCAGTGAAGGAGTGAATTCACTGAGCCCTGCTTTGAGTAAGCGCTGTGTGGGAGACGTGGAATGTTTTGTTAAAGATTTCATAGCTGATCAATGATTCAGATAATTTGAACTCAAATCTGTCTGACCTGACCAAATTTCACATTCTTTCCGTCACAGAAATTTGCCTAGATCAGGGCTTTACCTATAACTGGTGCTCAGAAAAAATGGATGGAATTAATCAATGGCTGAATTTTCTCTTGTTTTTTTTCGGATTGCTTCACTCTAACTTGTGGCCAACAAAAGCAATTCTGCCTCCAAATCTCAAGAGAGGCAGCAAAGAAGACAGGCCTGGAAGACACTGCTATCTTGTGCTCTTCACCGGAAACCATGACTTATTTTTAGGGCATCGACAGGAAGAAATGTAATGCTCTTTCTGCTTGCTCTAAATGCCAGGCCTCTGGTGGCTAAGTGACTCTTTATTCAGTAAAGATGGTCATGGACCACCCAGGCTTCTGATTCTCTGAACTAATCATTGAACCAAGTAGAGCTGAAGTAATTCTTCTATTTGTATTTTTTTGTAGCTGGCAATGTTCTTTCATATACATTATCTTTTTTGACCTTGTAACAGCCCAGTAAGAGTCAAAAGAATGACTGACTAAGCTACCTTGTATTTGTCAATTGATTGTGTATGAATTCACTGAAAGTTTGTGATGATTGTCTGCCATTGTGAGATCTTTATGCTCTGCATGTCTTATAGGAGAAAATTAATAACAATAATTAGGTCATATAAGACAAAGAACTGAAAACATTAAAAATCATTTTTAAAAATATTTTCTTGCCCCTAAAAACCAGAATGCTGCCTCAGCTAATTTTTGGATAATTTTTCTCCTTCTCATTTGCCAAACCCCTGCCTTCCCCACCCATCCAGACCACTACTCAGACTCTCAAACATCTTGACTGCTTTCCAACTGCTCCAGTATCTACATCCAACAACCTAAATGTCTTTAAAGAGTAGTTTTACCTCCACTTTCTCATCCCATTTTTTCCCTGAACCATGGGGTTTAACTTTTGTCCCACCACCCACCAAAGTTTTTCAATATCTATGTAATTCTCAGACCTGATGGTCTCTGCTCATGCTCTAGGTCTGTTTGGTCCACAGCATTCAACATTTTTTTAAAATCACCTCTTGATTCTTAAAACTCAGGTTTCTAGAACACATGCATCTAATGTTTCTTTTTGACCATTCTCATTATTTTTTTCCCCATGTGTACTCACTGGCTCCTTTTCTTCTTCCTGCTCTTAGGAAAAAAGTGTTGATATTTCCTGGGATTTTATTCTAACATTTTTTTCTCAACTTAGTCTCTTTTATGGAGAGTTGTAGCTCATACTCATTACTTTAGTTAGAACCTATATGTGCCAATGACCTTCAAATACATGTGTCTGTCTATCTATCTATCTATCTATCTATCTATCCATCCATCCATCCATCCATCAATTCCTCTATTCATCTATCTATATCTATATTTATCTAGCACAGATTCTTCACATTTTAAATTGCCTATTTATTCACCATTCATTTATTTTATCAAGAGGATTTTGGTTTTGATACTTTTTAGGATATATCAATAGATAAGACTGACATGATTTTGTCTTTCACAGAGTTAGTGGGAGGAGACAGTGAGAGAGAGAGACATAACAAATGCTATAAATAAACATATAAGAAATATTTGCGCTTAGACTCCCAAGATGGTGGAGGAGTGAATGGAAGTCACTCTAACCTCCTCCCAGGACCAATCTGGAATTACAACTAAATTGTGGAGAAATCACCCAGAACAAACAAATGAACAAGAGTGAGAGAGAAGCCTTATAACCTCAGGCAGAGAAAAGAATCACCTTCAGCACAACCTGGTAGGGAGTGCGGTAGAGATGCAAGAGCACTGGCAGGGCGCCCACAGGCGGCAGCGCCAGAGAGATAATTAAGCAGCTGGTTGGATCCCACTGAGAAGTGTGGGGTCTAAACCCTAAGCTGTAATCCTCAGCTTAGAGCACTGAGCCCAAAAGGTACAGAGATAACATCTAGCAGTGAAAAGTGGCAGGGTTGCTCTTTGACAGGGACAGATGGCTGGAGACGCAAAGAGCCATTTAAAGGGTCAACGCATAAATTTTCATTTGCAGCCACTTACACTGGGTTCTGGCAAGGGTGATGGGGCAGAGTGGGCTAGAGATGCCCGAGGAGAGACTAGGGATGGAAGCTTTGGGGAGAGCACTGAGAGAGCAGACACTGGGATCCCAGTGCCCAGTCATCCCTGATATAGCAGCAGCCATCCTGCTCAGGCAGACCACTCCCTTCTGAGCAGCAGCAGCCTGAGGGGAAACAATAGCCTCAACCCCAAGAGGGATTCTGCCCTGCCATTTGTACTTAAGCCTGACTGCCAGAGTGACTAGATTAACAATTGAAGGAGACAGCCACAGACAGTAGATCCCTGGAAGTCTCAAAAAGGCTGCCTAAATTCAGAAGGGGTCAACATCTGACACACCAGAGGCAGATCCAGAAAGAAAAAAGAGTGGGAAATACTAGAAGCTGTTGAGAAAAAAATCCACTTTGGTCTTCTCCATGATTTGTAATATTTTCTTTCCTACATAGGTTTTCAACATTCATTTCTTGTCCATCAAGTTTGTGCATATTAAGTCACTAGATTTTATACTATATTTCAATTCATATATTTTGCCTTTCCCTTCTATTACCCCATTTTACCTTCTTCTTTCCTTTCATTATATTCATTTTAAATTTTGTTTTCTCTTGCTATCTAACTTGTTTCCATTCAGCACTCTTACTATTTTTCCCTGGTCCAGCCTCTCAAAACCAATTTTCTTGTCAATGGTCATCTCACATCCTTTTTCCTGTTCTTAAATATCCATGTTCTCTTTCCACCTTTAGCAGCAATCTTTGAGTATTGGTTGTGGACAGGGTAGTTTTTGTTGCATTTTTTCAATTTTATCTCTAGATCTTCACTAATTTTGTATTTCAAATCTCAACTTTTACAGTTTTCCTCTCTTACTCTTTTTTTTGTCTCAAATTTTAATTTTCCCTGTCTTAGTCTGTTTTTTTTCTTTCTTCTTTTTCTCTTTCATCCTGCCCTTTTTTTTATTCTCTTTTTTTTCTTTTTCTTTTCCTCTCAAATTTTAATTTTTTCCTGTCTTAGCCTGGTTTTAATTCCTCACTCAGTATTCCCTCTCCCTCTATCATCTCAAAATCACTTCCTTTTTCTCTAGACATCTCTTAAGATTTTCTGTTTTTCTTTTTTCCCTTTTATTCCCATCCCACCTATATTAATTTTAGCTTAGTTGTTGTTGATAGTGCTGTGGTAGAGCGTTCTCTCCAATTTGACTCTTATTTTTTAATTATTTATTTACCTTTTTTCTTCCTTTTACCTTCTCTCCCTCAATTTCTTTTCTTTTAATTTCTATTTAAACCTAATACTATGCACTTC
>CM052541.1:144678555-144710265 GCA_028533065.1 Trachops cirrhosus
TTGCTGATATCCCTCCATGTGATCTCCATTTCTGAGATTCTATTCCTGTTCTAGTGGTTTGTTTAGTTTTTTTGTTTTTTTTTTTTAGGATCAGTTGTTGATAGTTGTGAGTTTGTTGTCATTTTACAGTTCATAGTTTTGATCATCTTCTTTTTCTTAGGTAAGTCCCTTTAACATTTCATATAATAAGGGCTTGGTGATGATGAACTCCTTTAACTTGACCTTATGTGGGAAGCACTTTATCTGACCTTCCATTCTAAATGATAGCTTTGCTGGATAGAGTAATCTTGGATGTAGGTCCTTGCCTTTCATGACTTGGAATACTTCTTTCCAGACCCTTCTTGCCTATAAGGTTTCTTTTGAGAAATCAGCTGATAGTCTTATGGGCACTCCTTTGCAGGTAACTCTCTCCTTTCCTTTTGCTGGTTTTAAGATTCTCTCCTTATCTTTAATCTTGGGTAGTGTAATTATGATGTACCTTGGTGTGTTCCTCTTTGGGTCCAACTTTTTTGCAACTCTCTGAGCTTCCTGAACTTCCTGGAAGTGTATTTCCTTTGTCAGATTGTGGAAGTTGTCCTTCATTATTTGTTCAAATAAGTTTTCAATTTCTTGCTCTTCCTCTTCTCCTTCAAAGTTGTCCCAGAGGTTTCTAAGCCTCTCTTCATTTTTTTGAAGTCTTTTTTCTTCATTCTATTCTGGTTGAATGTTTATGTCATCCTTCTGTTCCAAATTGTTGATTTGAGTTCTGGTTTTCTTTTGGTCACTGTTGGTTCCTTGTACATTTTCCTTTATTTCACTTTTCATAGCCTTCACTTTTTCCTCTATTTTGTGACCATACTCAACCATTTCTGTGAGCATCTTGATTATTAGTGTTTTGAACTCTGCTTCTGATAGATTGACTATTTCTTTATTACTTAGTTCTATTTTGGGGGCTTTTATCTATTCTTTCATTTGGACCTTGTTTTGTTTGTCTCGGCACACCTGTCACATAGTAAGGGGCTGAGCCTTAGGTATTTGCCCAGGCGAGGCAACCCACCTCATTGCATTGTGGCACTGTATGTGGGGGAGAGGTCTGAGAGGGAACAATACCACCTTCTCAGCTCTCAGCTGACTTTCAGTCACTTCCCCTGCTATTCACAAGCATGTTGGGTTCCTCTGGTGCTGATTCCTAGGTGTGTGGGCTTGTGTACATTCTAGAACCCTGTGGTACTCTCCAACAAACTCTCCTGTGAGGCTGGAAGTTTCTCCTGCTGTTGCAACCCTCACAGGTTTTTATAGTCAGAGGTTTTGGGGCTTCATTTCCCCATGTTGGAAATTTGGATGGCGCAATCTGTCTTGCTACCTAGTTGTTCCTCCTGGTTTATCTGCAAGCAAATGTGGGACTGCCCAGTCCACCAACTGTCACCTTGCTGGCCCCAGTCCTGTAGCCATGGCCACACTGTGAGTCCTCTCCACCTAGTTACCTGTCTCTGTTCCTCCTACCAGTGTGGATGAGTGTTTCTTCTTTAACTCCTTGGTTGTCGGACTTCCACACAGTTTGATTTTCTGGTAGTTCTGGTTATTTTTTGTTTTTCAATTTATTTTTGTCCTTTTTTTTTGTTTTGTGAGGAAGTGAAATGTATCTACCTATGCTTCTCTTGGCCCAAAGTCTTTTAAAATAATTTTTATGCCTTTCACTTTGGGAAGTTAAATTGCAGATGTGCTAGGCTTATTGTGATTGTTCCACAGCTCACTGATGCTCTGTCAATTTTTTTAAGTTCTCTTTTCTATCTTTTTTCATTTTTATTTTTTCATTTCATTTTTATTGTTTTCAACTTTTCTAGTATTTTCTTCTACAATATCTAATCTACAATTATTCCCATCCAATGTATTTTTCATCCCATTCATAGTTTTCATTTCTAGAAGTTCATTTTGGGACTTTAAAATATATTCCATTTCTCAAAATTATATTTGAACATATAGAATCAAGTAATCTATGTGATTTTTGGGACCCAGTGCAAAATGAAAATGTGGAACCCCTGTTCAACAATTTAAAAATTTCAAGATGGTGACAGAAGAGCATTAAATCAAGGGTGGAATCTTTCTAAGCATGGGAATCTGTGTAACTCACAGGTCTGTTTATGAATCTGGTCCTGCATGGAACAGAGTTATAATACCTCATTTAAGGTCTTTGTCTGCTAATTTTAATATCTGTGCCAGTTTTGGGTTGGCTTCAATGAGTTGATTTTCCCTTCATTTGCATATATGACAATTTTCAACTGAGTACCATACATTGTTGGGCTTTAGCTTGTTATGGTGAACATTGTTTGCATTCCCGTAAAAATTCTTGAGTTATCCTCTCAAATAAAGTTGATTTATTTAGAAACATTTGCTCTTTCTGCATCTCACCTTTAACCTTTGGTGGGATCATAGGTTTCACTTGTCAATGCAGGAGTGACAGCAGTTGTCAGGTGCTCTGAGGATACAAAGATGAAGTATAGCTCTTGCTCTAACAATACAATAAGAGTAAATAAGAGAAGCATAACTAAAATATAAGGCAGAATAACACAAATGGTACAGGGAAATTATGGGATGTTAAATGGCACAAACAGGGTACTATGCTGGGATTAATGAAGAAAAAACATTTGAGAATGACTTTGAAGGATGATCAGGATTTAGTCAGATGTTGTTGAGAATGGAAAGATATTCCAGGTGGAGGAAACATTATGAGCAGACATATTTTGGGGAAATAGTATATTGTCCAACATGGCTAGAGTGTGTATATTCATATGTATTGGGGAATAAAGGTTCTAATCTTTACCCCCAATACATATGAGTGCTGTTTTTCAATGAGTGCTGAGACCAGGCTTTCATATTCTCCCTGTGTAGATCCTCATTGAAGGCTATTTTCTTTTGACAATCAAAATATTATATCATTATGGCTGAAAAGTGAGATTTCTGGAGCTGGGATGCATTGATTGAGTTCAAATCTGGGCTCCATGCTCATAAACTGAATTCTAGTTAACCTGCTCTAAGCCTCACATTTTTTAATACTTGCAAAATCAGTATCATGCACTCAAAGGGTTTTGGAAAATGAAATGAAATAATGCAATTGAAGAGCGTGGTACACAGTAAGTAACCATGTATGTAGATTTTCCACAAGCTTGTACCAAATGTTAATTATAACAGTACTTTGTCATCACGGCAAGGTAGCACTAATGACAATTCTGCTTATGGAAGCATGGTGTCAGCTACATGGTGCTAAATGCATGCTTTTCAAAGTACCTGTGATAGGAGTGTTAGGTTTGTTCCTGGGACTTGATCATAACTCATATAAAAGTTTGGTTGTTGCTACTCTCGTCTCCTGAAGCATGTGACGGACATCAGCGAGAAGGCCAACAAACATCTGTTTGTTATTTTCATTTCATTTTTATATCAAGCATTAGTTATTTTAGCAATTTATTAACTGAGCTTATTTTCAACATCATTAAATCCCACAAGTTAGAAGAAGGTGTGTTTAGACCAAGCATGCAGAAGTTAGTGTATGTGGTCATTTTCTTTGGATTATTTTACTTAATGAATATTTTCTTGTATTTTATTGTCACTATATCTCAAAATAGCCTCTAATATCAAATACACTTATTAACTTGGTTGAATGCTTTCCAAGACATGCCCAGTCTTGTCTCCATCTTGGCCTGAAGGGTGGCCATGGAAAGAGGCATTTGCTTCCCCGCTTCTGGGCATGGGAAACAGGCCAACCCACTGTGTGGGGTGTGCAGTGAGTCCATACTGGCATGGGTAGGGAACAGCTTTTTGGCTTCTCTCAGAAGACTTCTGGGCTTCAATGGGACCTATATCTGCTGTTGAAATTCAGCACATCACAGTGTATTGATTTATATTTAAAAGATCTAACCCAATTACTTTAAAATAACCACTGGCATTTGGGGGCTATTTCTTTCTAATTTTTTTCTATTCAAAGTTTTTAGTAATTTATTATTATTTATTTCAAAGTACTGTCAATTCATTGTAGAAAACTTGGGAAATAAACACTCAAATAATAAATATTATGCAAATTAAAGATAATATAAATTAAGATCACTGTACATACTAATTTATAGCCTAATCTTTTAAAAATGTATTTATTGATTTTAGAGAGAGAGAAAGGAAGATAGATAGATAGATAGATAGATAGAGAGAGAGAGAGAGAGAGAGAAACATTGACTTGCTGTTTCACTTATTTAAGCATTCTTTGGTTGACTGCTCTATGTGTCCTGACCAGGTATCAAACCCACACACAATCTTGGCATATGGGGACAATGCTCTAAACAAATGAGCAAACTGGCTGGGGCTATAAACTATTTTTTTCACTTTGTGTGTTATGTCATTTTTACACTGTGTATTATTTTATGAATTTTTATGGAAATGAAAGTAAACATGCACTTTTGTATTACCTTTTTAAAAATCAAATATTTCTGGATAATCATCTTTCTAGGTTACTTCTTTCTCTTTTTAGAAAACTTCACCTGAGGCAGAGGAGAGAGAGAGGGAGAGAGAGGAAAATTGATGTGAGAGAGAAACATTGATTGGTTTCCTCTCATAAGCACCTCGGGGATTGAACACACCACTTTTTTGGTGTACGGGATGATGCTCCAACTAACTGAACCACCCGGCCTGGGCTACTTACTCTTTATAAGGCATTGTTAATGCTAGTAATGCAATAGAATGAATGTACTATAATATATATAAACAAGCTCCTACTATTTAATATTTAGGTTCTTTCTAATTTTATGTTATTTAAAAACACAGTGGGAATCTCATTTTCATGTAAATAGCCTTTTTAGTATTTTGGGTTATTTTCTTAGAATACATTCTCAGAAGTGGAATTACTATGGCAAAGATTATATACCCTTGAAGTGATTTTAAATATTTTTAATCAATTTTCAAAAGAGTTGTTGTATACCCTCTACATCCTCAAAACATTGAAATAAAATTAGCTAATGCAATAGTTCAGAAATAATATTCACTAGT
Source organism: Trachops cirrhosus (assembly GCA_028533065.1). Taxonomy (NCBI): domain Eukaryota; kingdom Metazoa; phylum Chordata; class Mammalia; order Chiroptera; family Phyllostomidae; genus Trachops; species Trachops cirrhosus. The sequence goes on from CM052541.1 coordinate 144,683,563, forward strand.
TTTAATCTATAATTCTTTGATGACTAAATCAACTAGTTTAATGTTTTTAAGGAAAGTATATATGTGTTTATGTTATTATCTCTCTGTATCCTTTATTTTTTCTTATTGGATTTTTAACATTTTTCTTATTAGATTTAAGGTAAATATTTCAATGTCATATTTGTTCCAAGTGTTTTCCCCTCAATTCCTGTTCATTATGCATTTGCTTGCATTTAATTTTTATTAAAAGGAAAACATATTACAAATAATTTTAATGAAAACACACAATAAAATAAAATTGTGTATTATAAAGTAAAATATACAATTTGACTCCTTATTGAGAACTGATAGGATTTTTTTCAAAGGGAAAATTGAGGCATAAAAATTTTGATAATACCACAGTGGGTATATACACTTTTTATTTCTAGTTTACTTTTCAAATGAAGAGTATGTGAACTTCATAGTTGGTTGCTAATCTGCATTTTAATACAGTTTTTATTTTTCAACCAAAAGTATATATGTTGAATGTTATGTTGACAAATTAATTGACCATAATTGTCAAAATTTCTGATTATTAGTTTATTTTCAGGTATTGTGTGTGAAAATGTAAACCTGCATGAGTGCCACGGTCAATTACAGCATATTTGATGTGACCTAATTAGTGTGAGGAACGAACACAGGGGAAACAAATGGGGACACATGGTAGGGACAAAATCCGATGTGACGGGAATGCTTTGTATTGTTTTATTCATTAAAATATGTCTTCTGTAAAAGAAGAGAAAACGGAAGTAGGCAGTTATTGAATCCTTATGTGACAGGGGCTGTGTAATGGGCTTTTGTGGATGATTATTTAATCCTTGTGATTTGAGTAGGGGGCATGTTATCCCCATTTTGCAGATAAGAGAACAGACTCAATGAAGTGAACTGAATGCCCCAAAGCTCTATCTTGTCTGAAACAGCTAAGATTTCAATCCATCCTCCTGGCTCCAAGGTAACCTCAGTAATTTTTTTCCTTTTTAATCTTATTAGAAGAATAAATCTCATCTCAAAATTTTTTAAAAAAGAAGGATTCTCATAAAAGACTAAATACTTTTTTAAAGAACCCAGATCATACTGGATGAGCTAGTGTCCCATATCCTCAGATGACATATCATGAGAATATGATGTTTATTTTTTCTCCCATTTCTCCCTTCAGGACACTCTCTAACCCTCTGCTTCTTCTCCCTATACCATCTAGCTATGAGAGTGACTAGATGTCCAGAAGACCTCTAGGACTTAAGCTCACTGAATCACCCTCAGGCCCTAAGGTTGGGCCTTTGTTCCAGGAGACAGGCCAGACTAGACCGAATGAATTTCCATTCTCCCTCTGGCTGGTCTGGTATTTCTTTCATAGTATAGTGCTATGTGGTCACAGAATAAGTTCAAGTCTCTGGGTTACTGATGGCCTACTGCCAACCCTTGGGCATGTATAGGTACATGTTTCATTCTCACCTGTGTTCTGGTTGCAGTGCTGCCTCCGGCTACATCACCTGAGGGTAAGAGTAGTGAGGGTGGTGGCAGGTATCCTGTATCTTCTCTGTTGCCTGAGCCTGGCACCTAGGTGGTGACCCTACCTCTTCTGCAGGCTCTATGTTATGTCTCAGGCAGTCTGCCATGGTGATCTTAACTACCTCCTTTTGAATTAGTAACTCTGCAATGCTAACTGGTCCTTCAGTCAACATTCTCTTATGCCTCTGATTGATTTTGTGGTGTTATTCTTCCAAGACTGTTGTAAGCCATAGGAAATGATGAACAGATTTGTTTTGAGCAAATGGAGTAATTCTTTCTGCTCTCTCTGTGTCCCTTGCTCATCCTCCTGGCTGGTTGTATGTGTGGAAGGCAAGAGTACAGTTTGAAAGAGATCACACTCTAGCAATGCAGTGATCATGGCTGAAAGAGTTAAGAGAAGGCATGACTGAAAGACGCGTTTTACATGTATTCTATAAAATTCTGAATAGTACATTTTTCATATCAGAAGATACATTTTCTTGTGTGTTCTGGGTAAGATTTGCACTTGTGGTTATTATTAATGATGCATAGTAAATAGTTTTGAGAGAGCCATTGAAAACCAGTATTCACAGGTGGCATGAAGCAACATCACATGTAACCAGCATTAGTTAATGGTATTAGAGAATTGCAGGGACAAGAAGATTTATATTTTTTCAATGCAAACTTGTTCTGAAGATCCAAGTTATTGTGAGAAATAACAGCGCTGCTCCTTTTTTCTCAGTAGGAGATATGAAATTAGCCAGTAATGGTGTATTTGACAATCACACAGAGAGATGGTTTCTGGACTAAATAGGAAGAGATGTTGACTAGAGATTGTAAAGAATCTTCCTGTACTACATGGGCAATAAACAAATGCCCATTATTGTAAATACTCATTGATTAAAGGCCATGCTTCACATGAACCCATGAATTTAGTTATACTTAAAATAAAATTGTTTATATAGATAGAGGACAGTGAAAGATATTCAGCCAGGGAGACTTCTGGCCAAGATGGAGGTGTAGGTAGATATGCTTTGCTTCCTCACACAACCAAAAGAAAGACAACAAATTTAAAAACAAAACACAACCAGAACTGCCAGAAAATCATCCAACAACCAAGGAGTGAAAGGAGAAACATTTATCCAGACTGGTAGGAGGGGCAGAGACAGGCAGTTGGGGTGGAGAGTACTTGCGGCAAGGTAATGGACCAGGAAGGCAAGGTGGCAGCTGGCAGACCAGGCAGTCCAACATTCATGTGAAGATAAGCCAGGAGGAACAACTGGGGTGTGAGACAGACCTTGCAACCCAGAGTTCCAGCACGAAAAATGAAAGCCTCAAAACCTCTGGCTTCAAAAACTTGTTAGGGTTCCAGCAGTAGCAGAAAATCCCAGCCTTACAGGAGAGTCCATTAGTGGGGCCAATGGGGTCTTACAATGTACACAAGCCAAACCATCTGGGAATCAGCACCAGAAGGGCCCAATTTGCTTGTGGGTGGTGGGGGAAGTGACTGAAAGTCAGTGAGAGCTGAGCAAGGGCATTATTCCCTCTCTGACTGCTCCCCCAACACAGCACCATAATGCAGCAAAGTGGGTTGCCCAACGCTGGATAATACCTAAGACTCCACCCCTTACAACATAACAGGTTTGCCAAGACAAAGAAATATGGCCCAAATAAAAGAACAAATCAAAACTCCAGAAAAAGAACTAAGCAATGAGGAGACAGCCAACTTATCAGGTGCAAAGTTCAAAACACTGGTAATCAGGATACTCGCAGAAATGATTGAGTATGGATGCAAAATAGAGAAAGAAGTGAAGGCTATGAAAAGTGAGATAAAGACAAATATACAGGGAATCAACAGTGAAGGGAAGGAAATAGGACTCAAATCAATGATTTGGAACAGAAGGAAGAAATAAATCTTTGACCAAAACAGAATGAAGAAAAAGAATTCAAAACAATGAAGAAGGGCTTAAGAACCTCTGGGACAACTTTGAAGAATAAGAGGAAGAGCAAGAAATTGAAAACTTATTTGATCAAATAATGAAGGACAACTTCCACAATCTGACAAAGGAAATACACTTCCAGGAAGTCCAGGAAGCTCAAAAAGTCCCAAAGAAGTTGGACCCAGGAGGAACACACCAAGGCACATCATAATTAAATTACCCAAGATTAAAGATAAGGAGAGAATCTTAAAACCAGCAAAAGGAAAGGAGAGAGTTATCTGCAAAGGAGTGCCCATAAGACTATCAGCTAATTTCTCAAAAGAAACCTTATAGGCAAGAAGGGTCTGGAAAGAAGTATTCCAAGTCATGAAAGGCAACGACCTACATCCAAGATTACTCTACCCAGCAAAGCTATCATTTAGAATGGAAGGGCAGATAAAGTGCTTCCCACATAAGGTCAAGTTAAAGGAGTTCATCATCACCAAGCCCTTATTATATGAAATGTTAAAAGGACTTATCTAAGAACAAGAAGAAGATCAAAACTATAAACAGTAAAATGGCAACAAGCACAACTATCAATAGCAGAATCTAAAAAAAAAAACCAAAAAACTAAGCAAACCACTAGAACAGGAACAGAATTACAGAAATGGAGATCACAAGAAGGGTTATCAGCAGGGAGGGGAAGGGGAGAGAATGGGGAAAAGGTACAAGGAATAAGAAGCATAAATGGTAGATGTTTAATAGACAAGGGGGGGGTTAGAATAGTATAGGAAGTGGAGAAGCCAAAGAACTTATATGTACGACCCATGGACATGAACTAATGGGTGGGAATGCTGATGGGAAGGAGGGTGCAGTGTGGATGGGTTAAAGGGGAGTAATAAATGGGACAACTGTAACAGCATAATCAAGAAAATGTACAAAAAAAAACAATGGCCAGGGTTCTGCCTAAGAATTATTCTTCATGGGACTGTTCCTTTAAGTGGATATTTCTTCAATGTGTGTATTTTTGAGGGCAAACAGAGGGTTGCCTTCATCTTTATATCTTGAGTTTCTAGCACAGTTGTTCATCATACATTTGTTGTACTGAGCTGAACCTGCTCTGGTTTCGATCTTCCTCAACATGGAGCTAAATGCTGCCCTTTGTGAAAGATCTTAGCCATGTCCATTGTTCAGTTGGTGTGAGAATGTATTTATAAATCTTCATGTTTTCCTATTCCTTTTGTGTCCCTGAGAATTTCAACTCAAGTGCTTCTTTATAGGGCAGGTGATAGGGAAGCACCACAGAGAAGGTCCAAGACTACTGGTGTGAACTTGACAGGGTCAAACAATTTCTTGGCAGTTTTGCCTGATTCTGGTGGGTTGCTGGGCCCCAAGGTTAACTTCCCTGTCTAGATCCCAGGAAGTGGAAACACCTCTGGTTCATCAGATATATAAAGCCTCTATACACTTTGGTTCAGAAGAGTGTTTTCTACTTTCTTCTATCTGGCTTATCCCAGGAGCCCTACTTTTCCTACCTTGGTTTCTTTTGGTTGTTACTTTGGATTAGAATACTTACTTGACCACTTATGTTTCTGATTTTTACAGGAATCAGCTTTATACTCAATACAAGTCAGTGGCATTTATCTTTAGTGCAGTATAAGTTGGCGATTTTAACCCTGGTTTCCTTTCTTGTATGTTAACTTATGGTGTTATAGATTTCCAGTCATCATTAAAGTAGCATTCATTGTCTCAGAGGGAGGGTGGACTCAGCTTCAAACAAAGTACGTAGTATTTTCTAACTCTGAGTTTCCAGAAGATTTTATATCCTTATAACAGAGACAAAAAAGATGGGAAGCCAAAGTACTATTGCTTTGCAGGAGTCAGATTCCTGAAAAATAGAAAGTATTCAGATTTAAAAAACTTAATTTTCAAGTTGAGCAAATTCTATTGGACACAAAAGAGATGAGTTTTTCCTGTTAGTGAGTGTGTAAGGTGTATGTTTTAATAGAGGCAGAGGTTGTGACTGGATATTGGATGCTAAAGGGGAAGAGCTCTGGTTCCATTGCTTGGAGGATGGAGGAATGTAGGAACTCCCTTAGTCATGGAGATAGTTATCTGACCACCTGGAATACTGCAAATATCAAAAGAAAGTTCAGAGAATTTTACTTTCTATGAAAATAATTTTTGAGGGAAAAACATAGTATTCATGAATGAGGAGGCTTCAGACTTGAAACTGGTATGAAGCTTAGAGGCATGGCATTATAGTTGTTATCTTACCTGACTTTAGGAAGATGGCTTATGTTTTGTTTATGATTATCAGAGGCATTTGCAAAAAAATAACCTATGCTAAGTTTTGCTTATGTTCATGTAAAGAAAAAGCTTAGTTATTCCCTCCCTATGTAGAGGAAAGTTGTTTTTTCCCTGCTACTGACACTTCTGGTCACCAAATATATGGAATTTTTCCCCTCACATCAAGCAGTCCTCCAGGACATGTCTGGGTGTCCTATAATTTAACTCAATTCTAGTATTATCTACCTGAAGATAATGTTAGATTCTATAGGTTAAGAATTCATTCCTATAAGACTGCAGCCCCCACCACCTCAGCACACTTCCAATACCAGTTTGTAAGCCCAGGTCATATTACCTGTGTCTCTGACCAACTGGCTATAGATCAGTGCTTCCAACAATACCCTCCTTGGGTTAGATTAATTTTCTAGAGCAGCTTATAGAACTCAGGGAAACACTTATGTTTGCCAGTTTATGAAAGGATACGATAAGGAGTACAGATGAATAGCCGGATGAAGAGACACAAGGTAAGGTCTCAGAGGGTCCCAAGTGCAGGAATTTCTGTCCATGTAGAGTTGGAGTGCACCACTCTTCCAGTGTTGATGTGTCCATCCACGTATAAGCTCTCCAAACTCTCTATTATTGGAGTTTTATGGAAGCTTCATCATATAGGCATGATTAATAATTAACTCTATTTTTGACCCTTCTCCCTTTTCAAGAGAATGGGGTTGTGGCTGAAAATTCCAAAGTTCTAATCACGGCTTAGTCTTTCTGGTGACTAGCTTCCATCCATAAATGTGGGGGTGCTCTGCCCACAGGGTCCTCCCAGCCATCACAGATGAGAATAGATCTACCAAGACATGAACTGCTTGGGGAGGAAAGGTGGCCAATCTCCCAGAGGAGAAGGGCCATGAACCTGTTCCTCAATAGGCTTTTATTGGGTTCAATTTGCACTGGAATACTGGAAAAGCTTATCAGTTATTGTCAGGCAGTAATGATCAAACAAAAGATAACACTCAAGAACTAGGAGGGCTTATTCTGAGTCAGGGTCAGATAGCTAAAGGGCCATAAAACTTTGGGGAAGAACTTATTATGTGCTTGGACCTTTATCATTTAAATTGAGGGTATAACAAGCAGGTTTCACTGGATTTTATTGCATTCTTTCTTAAGCTTGATTGCCCTGGGAACCACCCATTCCTGCCCAGTGCTGCACCACCCTCTGTCATTGTTTCAGGCTTAAGTCGGGCAGAGGAAGTAAGGCAGCCAAGAGATTAGGAGACTTCTTGCAGACAGAATGAGGACTCAGGCTATCTGAAAGCTGAGGGGTGAGGGTCCATCACCCCCTTTTTCTATAGCCCCCCAAGTCCTTCCCTGAGGCCCCCCTCTTGACTGTGCCTGTCTTAGGTTATCCCTCCTTTGAGGAATCTTACCCATCATTGGCTATCCAGTCATCTGCCTGGGGCCAAGCAGGATGAAGAAAAGGGGGGCAGAAGCTGACACCCTGCCAGGAGAATAAGCTTTGTCTCCTTAGTGGCTTATGGTCCCAAGGTCTTTTACTCAGCCTTAGCCATAGTGGGGTACAGCTTCTGAAACCAGGCAGGGAGGTTCTCAACACATGAACCGATTTAGACTGCCATAGAACAAAAGATGCTTCTAGCGCTGTTATCACTTAGGAAGTTACAAGGATTTTGGAGCTCTGTGCCAGAAACCGGGGTAGACACCAATATATATCTTCTATTATCTCACAGTTCGTGAAATAAGCTAGATTAAGTTTTGCTTACATGACTTTACTGGTTGTCTGCTTGGGGATCTTAAAGCCTGTTCCCTGTTTTATTTTATTTTAACACCACCAAGGGGAAGTCTGGTATATTGAACACCTGAATTTATTTCCATTCTTATCTCCACATGTGGCTTTTTATTTAGGTTTTAAGTGTCTCCATCTTACATATGGACATTCAAGAATCTGAGTCATTTGAAGAATGCCTCTAACAAGCATGACAGTGACCAAAACATGAAAAAAAAAAAAAAGAAAGAAAGAAAAAAGAAACCCTGAGGAAAAAGAGATCATGTAGGAAACAAAAGAAAACCTAAAAAAAAACAAACCCTAAAATTAACATTCTCAGAGGAATAATACTTTGTCACTGAAAGAACAAGGTGCAATTTAAAAAAAAAAGGAAGATTCAAGGAATAAAAATGAATACCTGTCAGTTAAAAATATATAAAAATAAAAATTTTAGTAGGTGGGTTGGGTGATGAAACTGAGTGTATCTCCTGGTAAAAGAAATAAAAGGACAAAAGGATGGAACATAGAAAAGAAAAGAGTAGTAATGGTCGGGAATATGCATAGGTAGATAGACCAGAGAAACACAAGTTCCAGTCCCTCAAATATCCGTGTGTGTAGAAAGCAGCAGAGTGTTCCAGCCTTCCTCTGGAACCCAAAAGAGTGCTGTGTGAGTGGTTGAGACAGTCAGTGCCCCCTATAGGGAGCAGTGTGGTTGGATGGAGTTGACTGAAGGCTATGTGGATTGATGCCTGAAGGCTATGCCAAGATTTGATTTGAGGACATTAGCAAAGATGCAAGGAACAAAGATGCTGTTGCCAAAATCTAATTAGGACACTGAATGGAGGCCACATAAAACAGAGGCTGGCATAGAACCAGGCACTCCTCCTCTAAGTTCCCACATGGTGATGTCATGAAAGCCACTCCACAACGCAGATGCCAGCAAGTTGAAAAGAAGGAGCAAGAGCCAGGTGCTGGGTTAAAGTGGAAAGAATTTAAGAGGCCTAGTTTAAACAAGAAGAGATTGGGTTAATTTGAATTGGCCAGTCTATATTTTTTCAGTTAATGATGTAGAAACCAGGGCTTGAGAACAAAGTTAATTTAATTATACTGGTATAAAAAGGTTACTTTTTGTCTGCCCAGCTTTTTTTTTTAAAAAAAAAGATTTTTAAAATTTATTTTTAGAGGGGAAGGGAGGGAGAAAGAAAGGGAGAGATAGATCAATATGTGGTTGCCTCTTGAGCACCCCCTACTGGGGACCTGGCTTACAACCCAGACATATGTTCTGACTAGGAATCAAACTGGTGACCCTTTGGTTTATAGGCTGGTGCTTAATCCACTGAGCCACACCAGCCAGGTCCCTATTTGTACTTCTTAATTCCCTCACCTCTTCACCCATTCCCCCATATTCCCCTCCCATTTGGCTACCATCAAAATGCTGTCTATATCTATGATTCTGTGTCTGTTTTTCCTGTTTGCTTAGTTTGCTTTTTTAGGTTTGATTGTTGATAAACATGCATTTATTACCATTTTATTGTTCATAGTTTTGATCTTCTTCTTTTTCTTAAATAAGTCTCTTTAACATTTCATATAGTAATGGTTTGGTGATGATGAACTCCTTCAGTTTTTTTCTTGTCTGGGAAGCTCTTTATCTGCCCTGCAATTCTAAATGATATCTTTGCTGAGTGAAGGAATTTTGGCTGTAGGTCCCTGCTTTTCATGACTTTGAATATTTCTTACCAATCCCTTTTAGCTTGCAAAGTTTCTTTTGAGAAATCAACTGACAGTCTTATGGGATCTCCTTTGTAGGTAATTATCTGATTGTCTCTTGCTGTTTTTAAGATTCTCTGTTTATATTTAAACTTTGGCATTTTAATTATGATGTGTCTTGGAGTGGGGCTCTTTGCATCCATCAGTTTGGGACTCTCTGTGCTTTCTGGGCTTGCATGTCTATTTTCTTCACCAAATTAGGGAAGATTTCTTTCATTATTTTTTCAAGTAAGTTTCTAATTTCTTGTTCTTTCTCTTCTCCTTCTGGCACCCCTATGATGTATATGTTGGACTGCTTGAAGATGTCCCAGAGGCTGCTTGCACAATCCTCATTTTTTCTTATTCTTTTTTCTTCTTGTTGTTCTGATTAGTTGTTTTTTGCTTCCGTATGTTCCAAATCATTGATTTGATTCTCGGCTTCATCCACTCTACTGTTCTTTCCCTGTAAGTTGTTTTCCTTTTTTTTTAAAAAAAAAAAAGATTTTATTTATTTGGTTTTAGAGGGAGGGGAAGGGAAGGAGAACAAGAGGGAAGAAACACTGGACCTGGCCCACAACTCAGGCATAAGTCCTGACAGGGAATTGAACTGGCAACCTTTTGGTTCACAGGCCAGCACTCAATCCATTTAGGCACACCAGCCAGGGCTGTCTGCCCAACTTTTGCGTCAGAAAACCATATGGATTACAAAGGAAGAATAAAGAAAATAAGATACCTGGCTATCATGAATATGTAATAATAGAAGATAATCTTCCTTTTTTCCAATAGCAAATAAACATTGAATTTTTGTTTAATTAGTATTTGCCTGAATATTAACTAACCCAGATAATTATATTAATATTCAGAATACATGAATGCACATATATCATGCATTATATGAGGTCTGTCTAGAAGGTATCCAGCTATGCAATATGAAAAATAGAGACATTTATTGAAAAAGACACAAGATACAAGAAACATTGTACATAGGACAATGATGCATCAGTCCCCTTCAAAGTAGGCACCTTGGGACCTCACACAGTTCTCCCAGTTGCCATCAACTGCCCCATCATATTTTCCTGCATCTCATTGACGATCTGAAATCTCTTTTCTTTCGAAGGTGATTTTAGTTTTGGGAAAAGCCAGAAGTTGCAGGGCACCAAATCTGGACTGTAAGCAGGCTGAGTCACCTGGGTGATATGATATTTTGCCAAAAACTCTGCATGAGACATGATGCATGAGCAGGTGCATTGTCATGATGAAACTGTCAGTCACCAGTTGCCCATAGTTGTGGCCTTCCAAATCATCAAAATAGTTTCCGCTGAGGAATGTTCAAGCTTAATGCAAAATTTGATGCATATTCATTTTTCATTTTGAATTTGAGGGCCACACAGTACACATGCTCACTCAATGGCTTTTACTGCCTCCACAGACTAGTGTAATGAAGTTATCATTGTTCTCACATGTGCATCCCAGTCTACTCTTCTTGGCTTCCATGTTACATTAACGTCATGCAAACTCTTCTCATTATATTAACAATGGCTGGAATTTTTCTGCCTTGTACATTGCTGGTGGTACAGTTTCTATTCTATAGTTATGTGCATGTTACCATGTAGTTACCAAAAATGAAATTAAATGACCCTTACTTTCAGGAAGCTTTCAACGCAGAAGATAGGCAGTAAATAATGTTAAATAAGGATTGCTCACAATAGGAATTGAGAGAATAAAGAGTTTCAAGGGCTTGGATATTCAGAAAAACTGACATGGATGTGGAAGATCAGGGAGGATCTAACCAGGAACAACACGTTGGCTTCAAAGAGCATGGCAGCCTTTGTTGAGACACATACTGAGGTGAGTCTGGTTTCAATGGGGAAGTGCTGTGTAGAACTAGTTATATCTTCTGTGGACAGGAGAAAGGAGAGGAACAGGGCAAGGGCATGCATTGATATCTGTTCTTGGGAAAGGCAGAGGTGACAGGCAGATATTCCATGTAGGTGGTATTGAAATAGCAAAGGTGCTCAGATCCTTATATGTATGGTGTATCCTGGATCCCACAGAGGAATTCACTGGGAGGAGTAGCTGATGTAAGGGACATGACAGGGCCAGATGGAAGCAGTCTTTGATAGCCAAGTTAGGAAGTTAATTCACTATTTGTAGGTGATGCAGAGACATTGAGATTTTTTTGACTAGGAAAATAATGTGGTTAAAATGGGGGCAAGCAGGATAGAGTTTCAATATCTGAAAAGACCTGGAAGTAGTAAAAACACAACTTGGGGACCAAATAACTGATAAATCTATGTTTGTCTTGTTTGTCTTCATAATCTTTGTCATTGACGTATTCAAAGTCTTTTAACACCGAATTGCTAAAAATTCAAGTTATCCCTCCTAAATATTTGGAAACAGACTTACACCCATAACTAGCTGTGTGACCTTAAAAAAATTGCTTAATATCTCTGAGGGTTAGGTTTCTCATCTATAAAATAAGCTGGTAAATATATTATTTTTAAAGCCTCTCCTAGTGTTAATATTTTATGCAGTAACATTGATAACTAGTGACTTGGTTTTCTTCCTCATCTCTTCTTCAGAAATGATTTCCTAAGGAAAGAATAAATCTACTCTTTATAACCACAAGGAGGTAGGTTTATTTGCTTGTATGTGCTTCTCTCAGTTAGCACTTGTGATATTTATTAACTAAATCCTTAATAGAAATTCAAATCTAAAATGGTAGTAAGTATGTTTGGTGATAAATGCACATATATATTATTATTAATCTCATGATTTCTAAGCAAATTTGAGAAACATGATTCATTGGGTCCGTGGCCCGTGTGCAAACACAGCTGCAGTTTCTGGCACACAGCATGGAGATCGCACTGTTTCCCCTGCCTTAGGGACCCTATTTTCACATCTGTTTTACTACCAAAATGAAACCATTTATTTTGCAAAAGGTTTATCAGGGAACTAATTATAACATCAAGTGGGGTGGTGTTCAGAACAGTCTGAATGATAAATTATGAGAAAAAAAAATAATCCAATAATTATTTAAAGTAGTGGGTGTTAGCTTCTACTCTGATCTGATGATGGTGGTAGCTGGGAAAAGCTTCAAAGTAACAATACACATCCAGCCATTGATGATATTTTATTCCTCTTTTCATAGTTTATTTCATTACAAAAGTACAGCAGATTTAGTCTGTTTTTCAATTACCATGGCCACTTGCGGGTATTGTGCACAGTGGGTTCATATGTGCTGCAAGCCCCTGTCCTATTATCCTGGTCAACAAAAGGCAATTACTGAATTCTAAAAAGCTTTAGATGAAACTGCCATGACAATAGGCATAGGTAATCAAAGGTATAATCACGTCCTGCTGGAAATCTGTGCCCATAGAATGGACAGGAACACACAGTGCAGTCTTTGAAGTCCATTTTCATGGACACATCAAATGGTGCTGTCAGGTTTTTCACCACAGGTTTGAAGTGTAAATGTGCATTATCAGCTCAGGGTCAAGAAATGATTTACAGTCCTTAGTTTTAGTGAGAATATATTTGCAAAATATGCCATTTTCCAGTTTTGGGGCCAGATCTATTAAGGGCATGGGAATATGATACCTTTTCTGTTTGTTGAATAGAACTGCATCATAATATCCCTTGCGACACAGATGGGTTTAATGTGAATTGAATCCCATGCTCAGAAACATAGCAACTCAGAAAAACAGCCTGATAATAGGCTGGAGCGAGAGGCCAGTGTTGGTCCTGTGTTTGAACCTCAGGTGCTACAAAAGGGTTTGAGTCACTGTGTTTCTGAAGAAAACATTTTTAGAAGCAGCCTGTGGATTGTTAACATCTAGGCTGACTCCTTCGTTCAGTGAGAGGGTGGGACCTGGGGTGTGCACAGGCAATTCAAAGGCTGTGTTTTTTGTATGAAAAAGCAACAATGGTGAATTCAAGGCTGTGTCATTATTGTTAGGAGTTACAATGGCCTATGTTAGTGTGAAATAAAGAATGCCATAAACCTCAACTGTCTCAAAGTATTTCCTTTTGTCTGCCTGATGCAGGGTCTTATATATATATTTCCACTGTTTGAGTCATTTCTTTAAGGCAGGTGTCCTTAGTGTCAGCACTATGGGCGATCTGGGCTGGATAATTCTTTGTTGTGGGGACTGTTCTGTGCATTATAGGGTGTGTAGCAGCATCCTTGGCCTCTACCTGCTAGATGTCAGTAGCATCTCCCCATCCTCCGGTGTGAACAACCACATCTCAGACATTGGTAAATGTCCCCTGGCACCAGAGTCACCCTGGTTGAGAACCACTGCTTGAAGAGAATCTCAGGCAGTTGAAAAAAGTTTCTGTTAAAATGCAAACATGTTACTTGGTTGGAAAATACACTATTCCAAATGAAGAACATCTTTGTACCCATTAGTGGCCTGATATTCTAGCGCAGGTGTTGGGCTGGGAATGGGATATTAGCCAAGCTGATGAGTGGAATAAGTAGTTTAGGACATGTAGAAATGTCCAGGGCAGGGGAAGTGGTGGAATACAGTGTCCGGGATCCTGTGCAGCTTAGACCTTTCATGTGGTGCCAAAGTGACAGGAGTGAGATGACAAAAATGCAGGGAGTGGCATGAACAGAAATGAGGAGACGTTCAGCATGCCAGGGGAAGAGAACAAGTGGTAGTCAGCGTGAAATTAATTTTGCTGTAATCAGGCAGACCTGTGTTCATGATGAGTCTGTCAGGTGAAGGTAGAGAGAGCGAAGTGGGTGGAGCAGGCTGCAGTTTGCTCTGAGTAAGAGGCAGAAGACACAGTTTGACTCAGACAGGTGCCAAAGACAGAATGTGTGTGTGTTGACAAGCGCTCCTTTGCCTCTGGAGGATGTCAGAGTTGAGGGTCCAGGTGAGGTCAGGCAGCAGAGTTTCATACTCCAACAATTCCCTCTGCCTGCTGTGGGTGGACTGAGTCAGCAGTGAACACAGTGGGGGCAGATTCATCCTTTTAAGTCTGCTGATTAAAACCCCGGTATTTGAGAGTTTGCCAAGGACACCCAGAAACACAAGAGAGAATGAGAGTCACTGGGATAAGGGCTCCACAGGGGCTCCTGGGTTGTGGGTGTTGCCAACTCAGGGAGAGGGTAGGGCAGGAGCCTGGGTTTCAGGTGCCTCATCCCCGTAACAGTTGTACTGACTCTATGGGTGGGGGTGCTGGGGTTGGGGGCAACACTACAGGGGGTGGGAGGCAGTGTCCAGTGGACTGGCTTCTATGCGAATACCAGGGTCATTCAGAGTGTTGGTACCGCAGTGTTGGGAGAGGCTGGAGTCATGCGTGTCTATGCCACAGTTACTGGGTTTGCTGGGACTGCGGGCTCGGCTGCTGGGGCATGGGTCTCCTTGGTTCTGCTGCTCTTTGTGTTCCAATCCACCCACCTTCAGGTGCTCTGATGTGTGGATCTCTCCAGTGTCCTGGTGTGTTGAGCTACACATGTCCCACTAGGTGTAGTAGACTGAAGGGGAAAGACAAAGGAACACCTCATGTTGCCATGATGCCGACATCACTCTCCAGTCTCTTTTCTATTCACTCTTCTTCTCTGCTCCCATCTCCTCTATGCTGTCCCACGTTTCACTCTATTCTGATGTCCCCTTTTTCTCTATGTTTCAAAAATCAAATCACCTAGTCTCCATATGTATGATAACCTGGTGGCCCAGATTTTGGGGACAATCTCAAGGTCAAATACCATATTATTCTCTTGAGTACATTTGTACCAGTCAATTAGAAGTCAAATTCTTATTTGGATACATTGTCACTGTATGCATCTGAAATGTAAAACACAGGAGAAGAGGATTGACTATAAAGCGTCACAAAGAAGCTTCAGAAAAGAAAGGATGGAAATGTTCCAAAACCTGATTATGGTAGTGGTCGTACAACTACACATCTGTCAAAACTCATCAAATGTACCCTTAAAATTGATGAATTTTATTCTATGTCAACTATACTTCAAAAAAAGGGACTAAAATATAAAGCTAAAAACATTATGTTGATGGTCATGGCCAGCCTCACACTAGGCTTTTCATCATTCAGAGAACTGGTGTGGGACCTGTGTTGTCCTCCTTTTTTTCCATCATCCCCAAAAGCAGGCCCCAGAGTATCTGTGCATCCTGCTCTCAAAAGAAACCAAAGTACAAGCATCAGCATGGTAAAGGATAAAATATAAATGCAGTGATTTCCGACCAAAACATGATATAACTAATAACACATCTTTTAATGAAAGCAACAAAGTGATAAAAATGTCCTCAATAATCTTGATCATTTCAATCCATCTTGACCAACTGTTGGACTGACAGATTCTGCAATCTGAGGGTGCTGGGGTCCTGTAGAGCGCCAACTACAGCTCTGGCAACTCAAGTTTCTTCCCACCCACAGAGAGGAGCCTGGAGAAGCATCTCTCATCCTAAAGGTCGTGTGTACATACAAACTCACTCATGCATTCTGAGGGACAAGTGAACCACGCTAAAGGAGGAAAGGAGAGATTACTTAGCAGATTTCCATTAGTGAACCTCAGGCCACAGCAAAGAATGTTTGTGTCTTTTTTAAAATTTAGTTTTTTCAGCTTTATTGCAATATAACTGACACATACCATTGTGTAAGTTTAAGGCATACAACATGATGATTCAACATATGTGTATATTACTAAATGATTAACTCAAGAAGTTTAGCTAACACATCCATCATCTCATATAGTTACCATCGTATGTGTGTGCATTTTGAGAAATTTTAAGATCTCTCTCAGCAACTTTCAGGTATATAATATAGTATTGTTAATTATAATTAACATACTGGACATTATATCTCAAGAATTTATTCATCTTATATAACTGGAAGTTTGTACCCTTCAAACACCTTTACCTCTTTTTCCCGCTGGCAACTGTGGATCCATTCCTTTTTCTCTGAGAGTTCAGTTTTTTTTTTTTAGATTCCATGTAAAATTGAGATCATATGGGACTTGTCTTTCTCTGGCTTATTTCACCTAGCATAATGCCCTCAAGTTTCCTCTATGTGGTTGCAAATGCCAGGATTTCCCTTTTTTCTTAAGGCTGAATGATATTCCTGTGTGTGGGTATATCCACATTTTCTTTATCCATTCATCCATTCACAAATAGTTAGATTATTTTCCCTTTCTGTCCCTTTTAAAAGCTCTTTTCCTTTTCTTTTGGTCTTTATCTCACCCTTTTGAAGTTTGATTTTTTTCTAGTTTTCATGAGGTATTAATGACAGGTAAAAATTGTATATATTTAAGATGTGACACGATGTTTTGATGAATGCATACGTTATAAAATAATCATAATCAAGATAATTACCATACCCATCAACTCACAGTTACCATTTTGTGTGTGTACTTTGATAATACTTGAAATCTACCTTCTTAGCAAATTTCAAGTATTCAATCCAGCATTGTTAACAATAGTCACATTTCTGTGCATTAGATTGCCAAAACATTCCTCTTGGATAACTGAAATTCAGGTGAAATGGGGAGATGATGAAGGTTGAATTTTTATAGTGCCATGAAAAACAGATCCCAAGGCAGGATTTTAAGTAAGAAGGCCATTGCCTATATCATTAATTAATTTGATATTTATTTTTATTATTAATGAGATATGACTCTGTAACAAGAGTAGCAATCACATTCTAAAAAATTTTTTTACTTTCATTATGAAAGCAAATCAGTTTCCTTGTAGAAAGCATATACATAGAAAGGGTGGAGAAAGATGACATAACCTCTTCATTCAGACAAAGTCAACATGTTGAGCACTTTCCAGGTTTTTATTGTGTGTGTTTATAATTTTTATAAACACTAGGTAAAATTAGTTTTATATTTTATTTTTTTCTTTGAGTATTTACCCATATCATGAAAAAATCTTTAAATATATGATTTTTAATGGCGTCATATTATTCTACTGTATAGATATATTGTAACTTATTTAAATACTTTTCTAGTTTTAGATACATAAATTGTTTCCTTTAAAGTACATAAATATATGAATGGTTTTTGATGATTTTTTTTATTCATGTAGGTGACTCTTTGGTATGTATTTATTTTTCTAAATACTACATCTTAATGTTTATCGGGATAGCATACTTTAATAAATTCTTACAAAATGACACCTTAATTTCAATTTCAATTTAACAATATATGTTGTTCGTTCTTTGTAAAATACAAATTAAGATTAGTGCGAGGAACAAAAAAAGGCACTATTGAGATTATATGATTTAATATTAGAGCTCCACCTACTGGTGGATTTTAAAATGGAATACCACAGACCTCTTGATTAGTTCCTATTGCTTAAATTCTTTTAGTCACCATTAACGCAGTTAGTTGATAACAAGATAAATGTTATAGCTTCTTTTTAACTGCAGATGTCAATGTTTTAAGTATTAAAAGAGGCAGAAAAATAAGAAAACTAATTTATTTATATATAAAATAAATAGACTAACAAAGAATGCATTGATATAAGTAAAAAAGCTTGTAAAATGTATATAGTAAATGAATCCACAGGATCAGATAATTGTATGGCTAAGCTATAACAAATCTTGAAGAAATAGATAATTCTATGTTATTTAAACTATTTTATAGCACAGAAGTTGGATAATACCTTGTTGGTATTATGAACCTAATAAACTATAGTATCAAACGAAACAAGGATATACCACAACAAAGAAAACTCTGAGCCAACTTTATTTAGGAATATAGTCCTATTTTAAATAAAGTATTAGCATTTGGTATGCAGTAGTATTTAAATAATAATAAATAATTTTATCAGTTGTCTAATATTTCATAACATACCACCCCAAATTTTATTTTATATTTTTCTTTTTAAAAAATTATATCTTATTGATTATGCTGTTACAGCTGTCCTAATTTTTCCTCCTTTGTCCTCTTCTACCCAGCACCCCTCACTTCCCCAGCACCCCCCACTCCCTCAGGCAATCTTCCCACCATTGTTCATGTCTATGGGTCATGTGTATAAGTTCTTTGGCTAATCCATTTCCTATACTGTACTTTACATCCCCATGGCTAGTCTGTAATTATTGGTACTTCTTAATCCCCTCACCTCTTCACACATTCTCCCCCTCCACCTCCCATCTAGCAACCTTCTAGTAATGAACTTCTTTTCTCTTGCTTTCAAGAGTCTCTCTTTATCTTTAACTTTTGGCCTTTTAATATGTCTTGGAGTGGGCCTCTTTGCATTCATCATAATTAGGACTCTCTGCACTTCCTGGACTTGCATGTGTATTTCCTTCACCAAATTAGGGAAGTTTTCTTTCACTATTTTTTTCAGATAAATTTCCAATTTCTTGCTTTTTCTCTTCTCCTTCTGGCCACCTCTATGAGGCAAATGTTGGACCTCTTAAAGTTGTCCCAGAAGCATTTATACTATCCTCATTTTTTTGGATTCTTTTTTCTTCTTCTGCATGGCTGTTTTTTGTTTCCTTATGTTCCAAATCATTGATTTGATTCTTGGCTTCATCCATTCTACTTTTGTTTCCCTGTAAATTGTTCTTTATTTCAATTAGTGTCTTCTTCGTTTCTGACTGGGTCTTTTTTATGCTGCTGAGGTCCTCACTAAGTTCCTTGAGCATCCTTATGAACAGTGTTTTGAACTCTGCATCTAATGGATTACTTATCTCCATTTTATTTAGCTCTTTTTCTGGAGTTTTGTTCTGTTCTTTCATTTGGGCCGTGTTTCTTTGTCTCCTTATTTTGGCAGCCTCCCTGTGTTTGTTTCTATGCATCAGGTGGAGCTGGTTTGATTCAGTGTTTTGGTAGTGTGGCCTAATGTAGTAGGTGTCATGTATGTTCCAGTGGCACAGCCTCCCCTATCATCCAAGTTGCGTGCTCGGGGTGTGCCCTTTATGTGGGCTGAGTACAACCTCCTCTTGCAGATGAGCCTGAATAGCTGTTTGCAGGTCAATGGGAGGGATTTACCCAGGCCAGTCAGCTGCAAGGACTGGCTGTGACCACTGATCACCAACCTCCATCCTCTGTGGAGAGTCAGCTGTGACCACCTCAAATTTTAGAGTTTTAAATTAACAATCACTAATATGCTGATAATTTTGTGGGATGGCCATTAGTGTTGGGCTTAGTCAGGCAGTTTTCTTGCTAGTTGGGTTGTGGTCGTTTGTGTGACTGCAGGCTTCTGACGGCTCACCTGACTGTGGTTGCCCAAGAATTTCTTCTTCACATGTCTTCATTGGTTCCGGCTGTTTGCTTGGTCTCTCAATTCATGCAGTTACTAATTCTTAAGAGGGCAGCAAAAGGGTGAGATCAGAAACTTCAAGACCTTTGGAGGCCTGGTTTTGGAAGTCACACAATGTTTGGCTGCATTTTGTTGGTCAAAGCAAGTCACAAAGGTAGCTCAGTTTCAAGGGATGGAGGAAGAAACTACCTTTTCAGAGGGAGGATGACAATATCACATCATAAAGGTATGTAAAATATAGAATGGGAAGAATTGTTGCAGCCATCTTTGAAAACAACCTACCAGCATCATTATATGAGTTCATTGTTGTAAAATACTGGCATATAGTGTTACATATGCATTTGTCACATAAATAAGTAATCAGTACAGTTGATTCCAGGAAGGCAAAGAAAGTTCACTATGAGAACAATCCATTGATTATAATTTTCTGAAAAAAAATCTTCTCAGCAAGGAGACTAATATAGGTTAATATTGATAGATCTTTTTTATTATGGAATTTCAAAGAGAAAAAAAGATTCACACTTCCAGTCAAGATGGTATATTGCACAATCTTCTCCATTCTATTCCAGAGACATATGAATAATTCAAGTACATACTTTTAAAAATTATAAAGTACAAACACAAACTTAAGAACAAGAGGTCAAGAGAAGAACACAATCTAAGCACTCTCAGGCTATTAGAGCAGCAAATTGGACCTCATCCCAGCAGGAAACCTGGATCTGAAATAATTATGCCACAACACCTGGTTGCAGCTAGAAATGGACCCTGACTTGTAGCTCCAGTAGGAAAGAGAGACATCTGAGTCAAAGTGGGGAGGACGCCTGCACTGCTTGTGGGAAGAGCCTTTGAGATCGCTTTGTTCATAATGGGCAACTGGCCCAATGCTCTAACTTGGTCTGTGCCTGAGCAACCCCATGCACCAAGCTGAGGCAACCTCAGGTCCATGAAAAAGACCTGAGTGGGGTAAAACTCTTATACAAGACAAAAGCACAAAGTACACAAAGAAATCCATGATTGAGACTTTACCATGGCAGTAATTTTTTTGGGGGGGATAAAAATTCTCCAGATAACATCCTAAAATCATTCATTTACTTATTCAGGGTATATTATTGAGCATTTGCTATGTGCTTATTACTCTTCTAATAGCTGGGGATACTACTAGAGCATGCACAAATCTTTCTTTATAGAGTTTATATTCCAGTGGGAGTACTATGAGGAAAGAATTATGTCAAGAGTAATCTGGATAGGAAGGTAGGTGCTTAGAGAGAGATGAACTGATGGCTGAGGTTCATGAGCCTTTGCACCCCTGAATCCTGTCCTAGTCCAGCTGCTCCTCCACCTGAAATCCTCAACACCAATCACTTTTCTCTCTTAACACCAATCACTGTTCTCTCTTATCAAACTCTCTTACACAAATAAAATAAAGATGAAATGAAATGGAAGGAGAAAATGTGCTTTGTCTCTTGATCTCTGTTACAAAGAACAAGCTGGCAGGACTGAAAGCCAGGAGGTGAAATGACTTGTGCCACATAAGGGACCTCCACGTAGGCCTGAATTAACTATTCAGGAAGTTTAGGGATTGGATGGAATTGGGGGGTTGGCAAATGCAATTCACTCAGTTTTGTAGCAGCTGCAAGTTGTTATAGTTAAAAAAATATTCTGTCATGATTTTCATTTCTAAAGGCAACACAACCTACATTCATGAATTGTCCATTTTGTTAAGACCCAGTCTGTGCTGAAGACTTGATTAGAGACTTTAAGGCACTGACAGTCCCAAATGAAATTATGCAAATTTTATAACAAATTCCTTCATTTAAATTGGCTTTTGAGATTGAGGGGAACTTTATAAAGCACACAGGCATGTTTTTTAATTTAAAAGAAGGAAAACCTAAACCACTTAAAGAGTCTAACAATACAAATACACTAAGATAGATACAAACATTTTTTAAAAAGTATTAAATACTATACTATTGATGGTGGTGGGGCTTTCTACTAACACACAAATAAGTGTAATCAATTCAAAGGAAAAAAAAACCCCTAAGTTTAAGTGTGTCCTGGGCAATCACATTTCCCATTTCTAATTATAGCTGAACTTGAAGTAGGGTAGACAGAAAGTGGTTGCAATGGTAGGAAGCTTCTGTGCCCCTCTTCTCTTTCTTTGTTATCATCTTGCTCTAAAGTTTTTCCATCGGATGAATCATAGTTTAATTATGTCCAGAAAATTATTTTTTGAGGGGAAAATGGTTGAATTTCATTTATTACCATGACACTTTCTGCTCTGTCCTGATTCTTCTCTTATGACTTAATCTTCTTAGATGGGCAGCATTTAATTTTTCTAAGGGAGTCAAATACCCTATTTTGAGAATTTGGTTACATGTATGATTTCACAAATATACATACATGCATATAAATCTACATACTTATGCATTAAATTTTATTATATGCTGCCTAATGAAATCCATCCTTAGGAGCTAAGGGTATGAACCTCTGCCTTAGCTAATTTGTTGACATCTTCTAATGTTGAGATTCTCAGGGAGTTGTCACTGACTGTCTTTTTTTAAATTCTAACCCTCTCTACATGCGTTTATCTACTCTCAATGCTTTTAACTCTCTCTTATAATATAGATTTCCAGATTTACATTTCTAGTCCTGATAGATTCTCTAAGCTTTAGAATCCTATACCCACCACCAAAAGAGCATTCCCCCTTGGCTATGCCAGTGTGCGGACTAATGCAGTATGTGCTGTTTGCTGTCTACTTGTTGGGTGGCACCACCATCCCACTGTAGCAACCCGATGTCCTGGAAACCTGGACATCGTCATTGATTCTCTTCTCTGACCCCCAGTGTACAACCAATCACCATATATTTTGGATTCTAATCCTTGGAGTTCTCTCCATCCACTCCTTCCCCTTCTCTTCTAGCTGCCATTGCCTTAGATCAGGCTGTCAGCTTCTTTTGTGAATTTTGCATTCAGTCCCCAACTCTCTCTGGCCTGGCCCTCCCTCCACACTGCTGTTGGAATGATCTGTAAAATGCAGATCCATTCATGTTATTTCCTTGCACAAAATCCTGAGTGGTGTCCCATAACTTTCCTGATGAAGGAACGTTTTTCATCTGGGTAGGCAAGGCCTTTGTGATTAGCTCCTCCATTGAAGCCCCCAATGTCCTCTCCTCTCCTCCCTCTCCCCTCTTCTGGGCAATCCCCCTTCTCAGTCTCCTCCATGTGTAGTTGTGATCCCTGAACAGGCTGAACTTTTTCACATTTTGGGGGCTTTTACGTACCCTGTTCTCTTTGTCGAGAATTCTAGCCCCCTCCATACTTACTAATTTTGCAACTTCTCTTTTAATTTTCAAAGTTCAATTTAACTTCCTCTGAGATGCTTTCCCTCTCTCAGGTGGAGTCCTATACCTCTCATCTATGCTGGCTTCAATTTTTTAATTTATAATATTAAATTATAATTTTATGTGAATTGCATTATAATCATTTTCTTACTGGGTGTCTGCCCTATGAGACTGCCAACCTCCTGAGGGCACGAACTGTGTCCACCCACACTTTCTATTCCCCAGGACCAGGCACAGTGCAGGCATTCAGTAGATATAAAATTGAGCTGAACTGCTAGCCCTGTAAGATAAAAGATCCATGGGCTGTTCCTTGTATAGCGTCGGAGTACTGCTCATGTCCTCAGTAAACCCCCATAACAGCAAAGCCAGTTTCTCGGTTGCCCCATCACTGTTGGCATAAGAACAAGGAGCAGAATAACAGACTAATTCATATACTTCAATCAACCACACTGCTGCTGACATGACAACCTGCCCTTTATTGGTCCATTTTATGGGTGTTGTCATAGCTAAATATTATGCATTTTTGGATATATCACTGCAAATAGCTGGAGATATAAGACTTGATAATTTTAGTGAAGGATTTATTACTTGAACTATATAAAACCACTATGAAATATTAGCAAATAACTGGGCCTCAGGGAGTGATAATTATTTTCTTTTTTTAAAAAATGTTTTATTTTAGTTTATTCAGAATTATTTTCATTTTACAGTTGCAGATGACATAAAAGGAACAGAAATTGAAGTTTTAGATGCTAATATAACATAAACAGGAAGCAGGGTTAGATAAAGACAGACAGACAATTTTCTGTCCTCAAAAACCATTGGGGGTGATACAATTCTTTGGCCAATGGCTTTTGGCATATCTGCTTAACAAAATTCCCCAGCAGAGCACACTGCTGTAGTTTGTCCACCTTTCAATCTGTCCTCATTAGCCCATTTTTGAGGAAGCTTTTAAAAAACACTTTGAAACTATTAAATAGTACTGCCTCAATCGAATCTATTTTGTTTCATGAATCCAGCTCACTTGTTATGACTATCTATATTAAATACTCTGGATTGAGCAGCATCCTTATTAAAAATATTTCACAGATCCAATATCCTTTTGAATTTAATAATGAGTTTTCCTCCCATGTCACACTGGTAGTACATGAAAGTAGAGGTAGGCTGAATGTGAGAGGAAAATCCTCTTACTCAAAGTCTTACAGAGAGTTTAAGCTATTTCCTTTAGAAGACTTTAAAAAAATGAAATGAAAAAGGCAGGGAGGAAAGCTAAATATTTTATGTTCTTGGCAGTCAGTCTCAGAGCCACTGTGAGTCCTTGATAACTTCTATCAACACATAAAAGTATTCTATTCAAGGAATCCATTGTTGAGTTGTTACTGTACTGCAAGAGTCCTCTCTTCTGGAGCCTGCAAGTTTCTGTATCTGGAAGAGGAAAATTGTCATGAGAATAAAGTATCTGTTATGTCCTGATTGCTCCAGCCCTTTCCCATTAACTCCTCTTTTGAAGGTTTTTCTTGTAAATTAGCTGCTGAAATTCTCTGCCTGGAACAGAAATCCTGAGCTACCTCCCCCTGGCATTTTTCAGTAAAACCAAGAAAAATCAGGAGCAGAACTCCAAAACAGATGCATGTTCTGAGGGGACTGAGAGAACTTGGAGAGACAGTGCTTTCAAATTTAACTTCCTGTCCCTGAAATACTTCTCTGTTTCTCTTTCCTCTCTTTCTGTTGACTGTCGGCCAGTTAACTATGGAACTACCATTATCATTTCTTAGTAAATGCCATCAAGGAATTTCATGGTTCATCCAGAGAAGGCTGGTCTTTGTCCCTCCTTCTAAGGCACAGCTGCATCTTCTCTCTTACTCCCTTCTCTCCCGTCACATGCTCATGCCACAAGTGCCAAGAACGAATAGTTTGCTCCTGACGACTTGCCTTTTCCTGCAGTGTAATTTGTGATTTCATTTCTTTCTTGCTTAATTTTCTTAGTACTTTCTGGGCAGCTTTTCTGTAAGACCTACTGATATTCATTGCAATTTTATGAGATCTAAGTGATTTTGTGTACAGGTTGCCAATTTTGATGGCATATTGGCCATCGTGAATAATATATTTTTTTGGATGCTGATTTTTTTTTGCATCACTTTAAATGTCTTTGGACTTTGTTCTGAAATTCAATTAAATTACTCAGAAATACCTGCATCCTTTAGAACATTCCAAGTTCATTAGGCTGGTGTAGAATAGCCTTTAATCAAGTGCCAATTTGGTCCCACTACAGAGGTAATAACTGTTGGTGGACTCCACTCAATACCGTGTGTAGGGAGGTTTTTTCATGCTGACTGGGGGCACATAATGTACTTCAGGCCCCTGTGAGCTCAGGAAACTGTTCTGGCTCTTTCTAGTGGTTGTTTCCTGGCTTCTGGGAGTTGCCTCACACAGGCACTGCTGATCAGTACCAAGCCGTGGACACCAGGAGGCTCTGCAGAGCTCTAGAGCTCTCCCCTCACCTGTACATTACTCTAGGAATTCGAGCCACTTCAACCTCTCTGAACTCTGTCTCCTCAGCTCAGGGAAACTTTTAGGCTGTCTGGGAGGCCTGTCCTGAGCTGCCATCTGAAAACCCTCCTCAGGCTGTGAGCTGTGGTGATCGTGTTGGTTACCTCCTGTTTCACTTCCTGGGATCCCTGTTCTTGCTGGCTGTTGTCCAACGTGTGAAAACCATTGTTTCGTATTGTTTGTGTCTTCAGATGGTTAGGACATGAGAGTTTAAGAAGTATTTATTGTATTTTGTCTCATCAAAGCATGCTTAATTACCAACAGATTTCTGAAAGTATCTGTTATATTTCTGCATCTGTTGAAACTTCAGAGTATAGAAATAGCTGTACTGTGTTTCTCCCAGATAATGAATATGAACCTTAAAAATTTCCAATTCAGGTTTAGCTTTTTTCTCTCTGGTCACAGTAACCATGATTTCATAATCAGAAATAGAGCTTATTCAAGGAAATGACAGAATATTGGAACAAGTAGTCGCTAAGATTCACAATGTTCAATAGCTGAGTGTGAAAATTAATATGGAATGAACTTGTGGGAATGCAAAAATAATTCTAGAATTTTATAATGAATGTACTCACTATTAAAGTTTTATTATTAAAACTTTAGTAATTAAAATTAAAATCTTTGATATTAATATGCAGAATAGTCATTTCTCTACTGCTAGATTATTCTTGCATATTTTTTTGTAATACTAAATAGACTTTTTTATTCAAATGAGGCTGGTAGAATAGATGAAATAATTTTATAACCTCATTTTCCTCTATTATTCTTACAAGATGTGAAGAATTCACAATTCTAAAACATACTTTTTGTTAAAAGACTCATGACCCAAATGGTACTTCAAGAAGTATAAATCAAATATTTTTCTTAAGGTTCATGTCCCATTTATCAATGCTTATATACCAATTAGATTATATTTTATATCTACTCTTCAGTTATTCATTATTATTTAAATTTAATGAATATTTGTTGACTTAAAAAACATGTAATGTTTTTACTAAATTATTAGTTAACATGCTTTAAAAATCTTTACATTAACTAATATTAAATATAAATTAATTTATTTATCAATTTTGATATTTGAACTTATAAAATCGTAATCATTTTTATTTTTTATTTTTATTTTTTTGCATGAGAGTTGATTGTTTTTTATTTTTATTTTTATTTTATTGTTGTTGAAATACAGTTGCCTGCCTTTTCCCCCAGCTACTCCTCCCCACCCCAGCCATCTCCATCTCCCTCCCCTGACTCCACCCCACCTTGGTTTTGTCCCTGTGTCCTTTATATAGTTGTTCCTAAAAACCTTTCTCCCTTTTCCCCCATTATCCCCTCTCAC
>CM052541.1:144710365-144766967 GCA_028533065.1 Trachops cirrhosus
AATTCCATTGTGTAAATGTACCATAGTTTTTTGGTTCATTCATTTACTGATGGGCACCTAGGTTACGTGCAGCACTTGGCTATTGTAAATTGTGCTGCTATGAACATTGGGGTGCATAGGTTCTTTTGGATTGGTGTTTCAGGGTTCTTAGGATATAGTCCCAGCAGTGGAATTGCTGGGTCAAAAGGCAGATCCATTTTTAGTTTTCTGAGAAAATTCCATTCTGCTTTCCATAGTGGCTGCACCAGTCTGCAATCCCACCAACAGTGCACTAGGGTCCCCTTTTCTCCACATCCTCTCCAACACTTGTTTGTTGCTTTGTTTATGATGGCCATTCTAACTGGTGTGAAGTGATATCTCATTATGGTTTTAATTTGTATCTCTCTGATGGCTAGCGATGCTGAGCATCTTTTCATATGTCTCTGGACCTTTTGTATGTCCTCCTTGTAGAAGTGTCTGTTCAAGTCCTTTGCCTATTTTTTAATTGGGTTTTTTGTCTTCCTAGAATGGAGTCATGTGAGTTTTTTATATATTTTGGAGATCAAACCCTTGTCTGAGATATCATTGGGAAATATGTTTTCCTATATAGTTGGTTCTCTTTTCATTTTAATGCTGTTTTCTTTAGCAGTGCAGAAGCTTTTTATTTTCATGAGATCTCATTTGTTTATTCTTTCCTTTATGTCTCTTGCTCCAGGGGACATATCAGTGAATATTGTTGTGTGGAATGTCTGATATTTTCCTGCCTATGTTCTCCTGTAGGACTTTTATGGTGTCACGGCTTATATTTAAGTCTTTTTTCCACCTTGAATTTATTTTGTGTATGGTGC
Organism: Trachops cirrhosus; assembly: GCA_028533065.1. Classification (NCBI taxonomy): domain Eukaryota; kingdom Metazoa; phylum Chordata; class Mammalia; order Chiroptera; family Phyllostomidae; genus Trachops; species Trachops cirrhosus. Next base: position 144,711,193 of record CM052541.1, read on the forward strand.
AAGTTGCTGATCAAGTTTCATTTTTTTTGCATGTAGCTGTCCAGCTCTCCCAACACCATTTGTTGAAGAGGCTATTTTTAGTCAATTTTATGCTGCTGCCCCCTTTGTCAAATATTAACTGCCCATAGAGACTTGAGTTTATTTCTGGGATCTCTATTCTGTTCTGAACATTCTTAATTATTTTTAAACATGAAATTAATGGCCTACTAAATAATTATTAATTATTGCAGAATTGTATTTTTGCAATTAAATCCATTTTTGAATCAACCTGATAGAATTTCAAAATATAAAGCATGTAAAAAGATTTTCAGATTAATTTATATCTAAAAGTCTTACCTATATTTGAAAGCGAACATACAGATAATAATTGATGAATCAGAATGACACACCTTGTAGTCATGACTGATGTTATCATGATGACTATCTGTATTAACCTATGTCATCTTGTGATCCTTGACCAGGCACAAATTCAGGGATAGCTGAAATGATGCTCAAGTAGGCATTTGGCTCTTCAAACTTCCAAAGACAGAAGCCAAAAAACAGGATTTTTGGCCAAATATCAAGAATAATTAGTGCATCTTTATACAGATTACAAGTCATGCATTTGAATCAGGTAGCTCAGCATGAAATACTCTGATTGCATTTTTTAAGTCAGCCAGAAATAATTTTCACTTTTTTTTGGAATAAAGAGATAAAGCAATCTATTTTCTAAAGGAAACTCTAACCATAGTTTCTGGGTTAGGCATTGCATAAAATTAAATGCAATTGTCAAGTTTAAGGATCAAGTGCTTTTCTTTTGTTCTTTGACAAGTAGACATAATTAAATGCAAAGTGATGTTTAAGAACTAATATATATATCTTCAGGATATAAAACTTAAAAATATTTTAGCCAGGACACCTAATGTGACTTTAAGATCAGAGTTACCACACCTACCTAAATGGTCTCTTTGTTATTCAGAAAATTGTCTTCAAGGATGCAAATATTTACCTTTGTAAAAAGTATCACAATTACAAAGCCTTAAAATTATTTATTGAAATGTGATATAATTAAGTTTCTTCTACTACCATTATAATCAGCATGTGGATATAAATGACAAGAACAATAACAAAAGTAAACTGACTTTTTGCCTTGTAAGTTAACTATTTAGATAGTGCTATAGGGATTATGCATTATATAATAAAAATAAGTTAAAAACAAACATTTATCATTTGACAAGTTTTTGGTGGGTTTTTAAAAATGGCAAATTGATAAATCTGACTAGGAACAGTGGGTCAAATGATCCTTGAACTACTGTTTCATTATCTAAAGTTCCATAGAATGGCAATTCCTATTTATCATTTATTAGTTGATAATAAAAACATTTTATTTAAGAGCAATGTTTGTATTATTAAATGAAAATCGACCCCATAGAAAGCAAACTGTGATTAAAGTTATTAAGTCATGACAAATTGTTCAAATTTTTAACAATTATCATGGTGAGATCATAAATGCACTCAATAACTATAATCTTATTCCTCAAATCATTTTGTCATAAATAAACTGCCTTGAATAAAAATAATAAAAGAATATTATATATAGCTCTAATTCATTTTTAATCTATGAATGTAGAAACTGGAAAAAACCTAAATGTCCAACAACAGGGCATGGCAGATATGGCCAGCTCTCTGGGAAATGGTTGTCTTTTCTGGGATTACACTTTCCAGGCTCTCTTGCATCCATACATTTCCATGTGATCCAAGAGCTAACCCATAGCTGGTCAGCAACCTTTGTTTTGACCTGGTGAAAAATGTGAACCAGGTCTATTGGATTCTTACTCTTTGGAATCTAAGATTGGGGTCTTTCTGTGTTAGCTATGAAAGATACCTGAGCCAGATGCAACCTTGGAAAGAGAGCTGCTGAAACTGGAGATGGGGGTGAGGGTTGCACTCTAAAAGGATGTGGTTCAGGCTAGAGAGAACCAGGCACCACAACAGAAATTTATCCAAGACAAGTGGTCACACACAATGGAGTTTGTACATGGGTTGGATGCCATGCAATAAACAAAAGGTATTCAGGGAGACAGGATAGTATAGCAAGAAAGAGCGTAAGATTTAGAGTTAAATCTTATATTTAACAAAGTTACAACTTACCAACAGTGTGATCTTAGTTTGTTCAATTTCTCTCTAAGTTTTCTTATCTAAGGAAGGAGGCACCACATTATACAGAACTTTGTATGCATCACCAGCAGTTTGTATTTTACCTTAGAAATAATGCAAGACCTATGGAGGCTTAGAAAGGAAAGCAATGTGATCTGACTTATGCTTTAGAAAGGTTACTGGGGCTTTTGTGTAGTTGGTGAAGAGTAAGGGGAAGAGTGAACGCAGGAAGACCAGTCAGGACAGAAATCCAGATGGCAGAGTTCAATGGCTTGGGTTTAGGTTGTAGAAACAAGCTGGTGGGATTTGGTTGGATTTGGGATGTTTTGGGGTTAGAGCTGACAAGGCCATGGAGTATGAGAGAAGAATCAAGGATGCATCCTGGTTTTTGGCTTAATCAACTGGGTGAATATTAGTGCCATTTGCTATAGTGTAAACTCTCCTTGTTTTGTGCCTCAGGTACCTAGAACACACACAGAAAGTGGTAGGTGCTCAATAAATACTTGTTTAATAACTGAATGAGGAAGGCTCAGTAGTGGGGATATGTATCTAGATATACCTGTGTCTATATCTACTTCTTTAATTACATCTGTGTTTGTATTTGAACCTAGATCTAGGCCTGTATCTATATTTTGATGTTGGAAAGTCAATGTTTCTCTTTTATGCATTTTAAGTTTTCAGTACCAGTTAGGCATCCAAAGGGATATGTTGAGTAAGCAGTTGAATATGAATCTGGAATTCAGGAGAGATATCTGGGGAGGGTGATATAAATTTGAGGATAATTAGTATATAATGATATCTAAATCCATGAAACTAAATGAAAAAGCGTATTTAGAGAAGTGGGCTGACAGTCAAGTCCTGATGACCTCCACCATTTAGAGATCCAGTACTCCAACAAAAGAGATGAGAAAGAGAAACCATAAATGAGAAGAATATCAAATCAGTGAAGTTAGCAGAGAACTCTAGAGAGAGAGTGGTCCAGTCGGTTAACTCTTACTGAGAAGTCAGGTCAGTTGAATACTAGGAATTCAATATTGATGTTGACAAGATGAGCTTATCAGGGTAGTTGTTAGCTGAAGCCAATTCACTGCAGTGATGGAGACAAAAGCTGTGTTTCCTGATTGGAGTAAACTAAGGAAGAAATAGGAGGTTTAGAAAGCAGAAGAACTTCTTTGTGGGAATTTTGTTTTGAATAAACTAGAGAAATTGGACAGTAGCTGAGGAGTATATGGGATTCCATGAGACAGTTTTTAAGAGGTTAGGGGGTGGAGAGATTGAGGAAAAAAAAGAATTCAAGGACATGGAAAGATGATCAGTTAAAAAAAAATAAAGAGAGTGACATTACATTAATGTGAATGATCCAAAAGTGAAACATTGATGATATAGGAACAAGGGAATCACAGAAGAAGCACTGTCTTTGTGCATGCTGGAGGGGGTGGGATTGTGTACTTCCAGGGGAAGGGCGGTTGGTTTAGGAGCAGGGACACTTCTACTGGAACAGAGGGCAGAGTAAAGCATGTGGGTTCACCTACAGAAAGACTGATGGAATTGGTGAGTATGATGATGAGGTGAGATTAGAGGAGTGCTGGCAGTTCAAAGAAAGACAAGCATAGATACAAAAATCTTAGAAACAGGGGAGTGAATACCAGGAAAATGCAGTGGAATATTCTAGTAGTTTTAAGATTGTTTTGAGATTTGTGGTCAGAAATCTGAGGTGACTCCAATCAGCATGATTATGTGAATCTCCAACAATATTTGGCCACTCAGGGTTGGGCAGAAAACAGGCTCATCATACTCCAACCACTAGTGGAGAGGGATAACTGCTAGGCTGGGTTATCACTGGGTTAGGATCTGCCTGGAGTGGCCATGATGTCTGATGATGGCTTGGCAGGGAGGAGCATCACTGAAGGGGTAACCCTTATAGCACAGAGGTGGCCAAACCCCATGATGGGGCAGTGATGTAAAAGAAGTGGTCTGGATTAAGACAACAGGCAATGGATGTTGTGCTGCAAATTAGAGAGTGCATGATCTCTCTAAAGGCCCGCTGCTACATTAGTTTAGCCCATCATTGCCAAGTGAGTTTGGGGGGCCAGCAATCAGATCTTGGTATTATTCAAGAGGAGCTGAAAATATGGTTTTTTATTTGAAATGTTCTTTTTTTAAAAACCGTCTGCATGCCACCCCATCCAAAAAAAAAAAAAACCCCAAAAAACCCAAAAACCCAAGCAACAAAACAGTCAATGGGCCATCAGTTTGCAACTCTGTCTTTGCATAATTTTTAAGTCTTTTGTAGAGTAATTGTAATCATCTGTGCTGTAAAATGCTTTCACATGCACTTTTTACTTTAACCCTTAATAGAAGCCAATCTGGTAAATATTACTATCTTCATTTAAAACACAAGGGAACTAAGGCTCAGAAACTTGTGCTCTTCGACCTTTGATAGAGCTCCTGTGTGCTGAAGTTCTGTCTTTACCTTCATTTCTATCTCTTGAAGCCGCCTATACTCAACTGAACTACCCATGTGTCCTTGAACTTGCCAGTATGTTCTTGCTACATTGTCCTTGCTCTGGATCTTTCTGCTTTGAATTCCTTTTTCTAAACTCAATTTCCCTACTTTATGACTTCTCTACTAACTTTAAATGCCTCCTCTGCAGGAATATCTTCAGCTGGCTTATGTTTCCTTCTGTTAGTCATTCATAGATCGTATTTTGCTATGCATTATTAATTACTAACTAAAACTTTAGGGCAGGGAGCAAGACTTACGTCTCTTTACAGTACCCCATGGCATCTTTCTAAGTCTCTATATAAAATAGCTATTTGGTGATATTTGTTGAATTAAATTTTCCACTTATTCTCAGTGGCAGAATAAAAGTTGTACATTTATTGTGTAGTCCATGATATGAGTCAAGCTTCAAGTTAATTTAATCAACCTTCTGAATCAGCATAATAGAGATTCAGCACATTTCCATTTACAAAAAAGGTAAGAGCTCAGCCTGTGAGCTAGAAGACAGCTACAGTGCAGCCTCAGAGATGGAATGAATTAGTGACAAGCCTTAGGCCATATCTCACTCACAAATAGCTGGCCAGTGATTACTGTTAAAAGACTTGCTATGGCTTAGCTCCTTTGTTCAAATGTAAACCAAGATTTTTGAAGAGTTTATTAAATAGTTCCTTAAAGAATATATACCTTATGTTGCAAGAGACCCCAGTGGATGGAGCACGTTATGTCAGCTCTTGAGAAGATAAAGGGGTAAAATGCAGTTAGCATTTTCATGCCACTAGTGAATCAGAAACAAAGCCACTGTTGCTCCAACAGCAAGATAAAAACAGGTTCATCTATGTGCTGGGACCAACGTATGGTACAATATTCATTTCCATTGACTCTGATTGAGAGTGAACACAGAAAGTGTCCAGAGTTGCATTTTCCAGTTATTGCTTTCTTCTCAGTTTCAAACTGCTTCTATTCATTTTTGTATAGTTTGGTATGAGCTACTTTAGGCATGCTAATTTAATGTTATTTTCCCCAACCTGTTTGATGTCTACAAAGAACTAAAGATGTATTTTGCATTAATGTTATTAACTTGAACTGGTCAGGAATTAATGAAGATAGCTGGGGAAAAAAAGACAGTATTTTTCTTAAAACAGATTCATTCTAATTTATGGGCTTATGATTAAGTTAAAGTCCTTAGTACATGTATGAGTAAAATAAAAGTTAATGAACCCAACAGAATTTAGACAAATGGATGAACTGAGGAGAAACGGTGGGAAAATTGTAGATATTTATTGTAATCAATGAAATATCCTGAATTGGGAGATAATTTCTGAACAAGTCAATTACCATTGATTAGTTTGTAAAGGTTTATCTTTTGATCCTTAGCTGTCTCCTGCAGTTCTGTGGGCTGTGCTCACCATACCAGTAGGAGCAAGGATGTTCCTGTTAGAACAAAGTCTCCGCAGCTGTTAGCTTACTTGGTAGCACTAGCCGGCTTTGAGATTAGCTTCCAATCATAAGTTTAACATAGAGTAAATATATGTAACATAGTTTAACTTTTTGGATAAAGATAATTACAGGAGCCAGACATGATAAATCAGTAGGACATGTAATAATTCCCAATCAATGGATATTCATTAAACAAAGTTAATAAAGATAATAAATTATTGCATTTAACTGAAGTTTTCTATTTGTTCACCACAGTCCATTTAAAAAGAAAGCTCTTTCCCTTACCTTTCCAAAGTAACACGTGTAATTAAGTATGAGGACATGTGAGGCTGAGAGACTGGTTTTGGGATCCCTCTCTGTCCCCATTAGCTGACAGAGTCAGGGCAAATTACTGGTCCAACTTTTTGTTGTTTTTCAAGTTTAAGTGGTACTACTGAGACCTCAGAGGTGTCAGTATTGGCACTAGGTCTGGCACATAGGATGCTTTCCACGAAAAATAGCTACATTATTACATTGCTATTTTAAATCAATAAGTAAAAGATGGAAGTATAAATTAACACAACCCCAAAACACTGATATAATTTCTTGTGGGCTTTTTTTTGCTATATATATTCACACACACAAAATTGAGATTGTGTTGTACTTGTTATTTTTGTCTTCTCACTTAACAAGATATTGGCAATATCTTCTGATGGCATTAGGTATTAGTGAAAGTTTTTTTAAAGGTTTTATTCATTATAAGTTTTTCTGAGATGAATTTGGGGTGATATGTCAGGGGTTTCAAATTTCCATCTTCCTGGGTGGCAGAAGTTGTACCTGTAGGCCTCCTCGGCAGGGACTGCCACTGCAGCCCAGTCAATGGCATCTATTTCTTTCCATCAATAGACAGTTACAAAAACTATGGGGAGACAGTGATTCTTGAGAACCCCAAATCTTTTTTTTTGGTACATTGAAAGCCAATTTCATAAACAACCAAATGCTAATGAAACTCTAAAATAGTAGGTTCACACTAACCTTAGACACAGAGTTAAACTGGAGAGTCTAGGGCAGATGCTAAAGATGAAACTCTATCTGCCCTGTCAGTATTAGCTGCAAGAGGGGACGGCTCAAAATCAACAAGAGACAAGTTGGAAATGCCAGCTTTTGCCCCTTCCCTCTCTGCCTTATCTTCCTATCCACTTAAGTCTTTGTTTCTCTCCTCTCACTGTTCATCAGCACCATTGTTCACGCTCTCTGACAATCCATAATAGCTCTAGTTTCAATCCAGCTGTCATGAAACAACAGATCTAGTTTATGCAGAACCTGAAACAGAATGCACTTCAGAAATTCCCAGAGAAGGTCAGAGGCACAGAAGTCATTTCAAGCTGCTGCAGCCAGAACCTGCATTTACCAATAGAATTGGTGCTAAATGAAAGGCAAACTTGCTTTGTTTTTAGTCTATAGAATTTGTGACCTGGCAGAAACTCCATTTCTTTAACATGGCCCTTTCTCCTTTCTCTCTGTCCACTCCCTTCCTTAATCTTTAAGCCCTTACTACATCAGATTCTAATCAGCATCAAACTATCTTAAAGAACAAAGCCTCAGGTCTGTTACCGCAGAATCAGAGTTTTGATTAAGCTACAGATAACATCTTGACTTTAGTTGTGTTTCAGCCTCAACTACTGTTCTGACCACACCTTCATGAGACCAGACGGAATGAAACCTTGGCTGACGTCAGGGCCTAACACAATGATCAACTATTTACCCCAGCCCCAACCCACCAGTAAAACCGACGACCTCAACTCCTTTAGCAACCGAAGATTAATGATTTCCTCGCTGTATAACTCTCCCTCCCCCCAAGCCATGGGAACCAGGTCTTTGAGCAAGGACTCACCTGTGACTCTGGGCTTGGCACCATTTCCTTAAAATAAACCTTTACTTTCTCACCTTCGATCTCCTGTTTACATTTTATAGAGCTTTGATGCATGCTGAGAAACGGACCCCTTTGGTCTGTTAACAGACTATTTTTAAATGTTTGCTATAGAAGCAAGCAGTGAGGGGAGAGAAAGAGGGAAGGACTCAGAGACTGAGAGAGAATGCTTGGGAAAAAGGCAAAAACTACCTGCATCTCAAAGACCTTCAATTACAATTCTCCTTTGTTTTAGACAACCTCCCTTTAACTACAGTAATGTTATCTGTGAGTATGCATATTAATTGTTGTCTATATTATTTTAGAATTTAACAATTGCTACTTTGTATTATTTTAAATGTTTATTTTGGTTTTATTGGGGGTGGTTAACACAGTTTGCATTCAAATGGAATTCAGCTATATCCATGTATATCCAGTGGGGACTGTGGGGTGGGTATGTTCACACCAGAGGTCTGCTTACATGAGGACTGAAGTTCTTCTTGGGTGAGAACTCATTCTAAGAAAAAGGAGATACTGACCTTAACTCAGCAAGAAGCTCTAGCTCCATGGCTTCAGCTTGATTACAGCTGTTTCAGACCACTCCGTGGTTGTACGGGGACTTCAGTTATCCCTGGTGTTCACTGGAGCAGTGGATTCCAGCAGGGATTGTGAGCACTTGTGAGCCACTCCTTGGCAACTCCTCAAGTAACAAAGGGAAACTCTACTCAGGCAAGAGGTCTTGCTTGAGCAGGTGGGAAAACCGTTGAAATTTGAGACATTACTTTTTGCATGGTCTTTATACGACCCATAGGATGAAAGCCTGAGAAACTCAGATCATGTTTTGTGTTGTTTTGTCTTTCCACCAACATAGTAGATTTTGCTGAAAACAGGGGCTGATATATTTTTTCCTTTCCATCCCTCTGATGTGTCTCTAATTCTGGCTTTCTTCATTCTCTTCATGAATCATCATAGAAGCCACTGTTTCCCAGCCTCCTGTTTTACATTGTAGCCATTCATTCTCCACACTGCTGCTGGGCTTCTCTCTCTAAATGAGAACCCAGTGTGCACTCTCCAGTCAATAGATGGCATCTGCACTCACCTCTTTTCTCCCCCAGTTACCTTTGAAATGACTCAGAAATATACAACTAAAGCAAACCCATTACAGCGATGACTGCAGGAAGAGAATAATGACAGAAGAGAAGACACGTTGAGGGAATTTTTGGGACATATAAGGCAATGCATTCAGAACGGAGGCACTCATGATACAAGGTGAGCAAAGAAAGCGACTTCTGGAAAACTGTTTGATTATAACAGAGGAGGGATTTTCTTAAAAGGATTATCTTTTATTTTTTAAGATAAAAATTAAAAGTCACACTGAATTTCTTGGTTTAGAAACTGTTTGGTGCAGTTTCTGAAAAAATGAATCAGAGATAATTTTGTACAGGTCACCATAACCTGGCCACATAAAATACTTTACTTTGTCTCCTTAAATAAAATGAAGTAGTTGAGCTAATAATATTAATCAAGCTCCTATTTTCTGAGAGGCTCTTAGAAATCAATCCACCAATACAAAGTCAGCTTCCATTGCGACGTGGAGCTTGAAGAGTTGCACCTGCAGGGAGAGGGTAAGGAACCCTGGAAAGGGACTGAGTTCTCAAACCGGGGGAGACTGATGCAGCAGGCGATGCCTTGGGGTTGAGGGCAACCTCTCAGCTTTTCCCCAGCTGAGGAGAGGCATGGCTGGGATCTGAGGGTGTCCTGCCCTGGGGACCTAAGATTAGAAGGGAAGGTGATGTGCATTTTATTCAGGGGTGCCATTTTATTTTAATCTTCCATAATTCATTAAGAGCCCCCCTTTTTAAAATTTTAATTTTATTGTTTATGCTATTACAGTTGTTCCCACTTTTTCTCCCTTTCCCCACCTCCACCCAGCCTCATCCTCTTCCCTCCCCAAGCCAATCCCCATATTGTTGCTTGTGTCCATGGGCTATGCATAAGTGTTCTTTGGTTAATCCCTTTACCATCTTTCATCCCATTCCCCACCTCTTTCCAGCAGCTGTCAGTCTGTTTTATGTATCTAAGCTTCTGTTACTATTTTGTTTGTTAATTTTTATGTTCCTTTTATTCCACATATGGGTGAGATTGTGTGATACTTTCATTTCACTGACTGGCTTAATTCACTTAGCGTAATTTTCTTCAGGTCCATTCATGCTGTTGCAAAATATGAGTTTCTTCTTTTTTACTGCTGTGTAGGATTTCATTGTGTAACTGTACCACACTTATTAATCCACTCATGTACTGATGGGCACTTAGGCTGTTTCCAAATCTTGGCTACTGTAAATAGTGCTGCTATAAACAGTGCTGCTATAAACGTAAGGGTGCATACATATTTTTTTGCATTGGTGTTTAGGGATCCCTGGGATATATTCTCTGAAGTGGAATCACTGGGTCAAAATGTAGTTCCATTTTTAATTTTTAAAGGATATTCCATATTGTTTTCCACAGTGGCTGCACCAGATTGCATTCCCACCAACAGTGTACTAAGATTCCCTTTCTGCCATATTCTCACCAGCACTTGTTGTTTATTGATTTATTCATGGTAGCCATTCTGATAGATGTAAGGTCACAAAGTGCCCTTTTAAATATTTTTTATAGTGAGGAATATTTGATGACTAGTAAATGAAAGTGTTTAAAATTAAGTGAATTAATTATAGTACAAACAGAACAGCCATTGTTAATATAATGAGTTTGTGTAACATTGATGTAACCTGGCAGCCAAGGAGAGTGGACTGGAATGTGAATGTATATTTTTATGGCTGAATAGTGTTCTACTGTGTGAATGTCCCATAGTTGTTTTATCTACTCATCTACTCATGGGCACTTGGGCTGCTTCCATATCTTGGTGATTGTAAATAATGCTGCAATGAACATAGGAGTGCTCATGTTCTTTCGAATTAGTGTTTTGGGTCCTTCAGATACATTCCCACCTGGCTGTAAAAAAGAAGGAAGTTTTATCATTTGCAACGGTATAGATGGACCTGGAGAATATTATGCTAAGTGAAATAAGCTAGTCAGAGAAAGACAAATACCATATATTTTCACTCATGTGTGGACTCTAATGAACAAACTGAACTAACAAGCAGAATAGAGACAGACTCATGGATAGCAGGGTGACAGGTAAGACGGGGAGGGTAGGGGGTTGAGGAATTAAACAAAAAGGAAAAAGGACTCATGGACATGGATAAGAGCATGGCAATTGCAGGGGGGATTTGGGTATAAGGGTACTAAATGGTGATGGAAAATATGCAATTAAAATAATTAAAAAATAGATATTGGACAATATAAGTCTTGTGTGTGAAATTTAAAATTACTTGCTAATAGGCTTTTGATTTCTGATTCAATAGACTGGAACAAATAGTCCCAGTCTTCCTCTTGGTTCCGTATTTCATTAAGGTAAAATAATTAAGGTGACATTTTTTGCTTGGAGAACCCATCAGTGCTATTCAACATAAGACCAAAGGTAAAAGTTCAGCTGGAAGTTGTGCTAAGCAGTTTGGAACAATTTTGAAGGCGTGAATGAGCCTTATTTTAATGTGTAATTAGTGGATCACAGTCCAGATTCTAATTCAGTTTCAAAAGTAAATAAATTATTCATTAAATGTGAATGGTTGTATTTTGCCATTTTTTCCTACTATGCCCTAGTGAGGGAGAGGAAGCATTAGTTTTTATTTTAGTTACTTATGAATATTACCCAAATGTCAGCCTCTGAGCAAATTCTATTGGTAGCATGCTGACAACTGACATGGAGCTGTGACAATCTCTATGCCCAACAATTTAAATCTTTTTTTAAAAGATTTTATTTATTTATTTTTAGAGAAAGGGGAATGGAAGGAGAAAGAGAGGAAGAGAAACATCAATGTATGGTTGCCTCTCGCACACCCCCTTCTGGGGACCTGCCCTGCAACCCAGGCATGTGACTTGACTGGGAACCAAACTGGCAACCCTTTGGTTCACAAGCCCATGCTCAATCCACTGAGCTACACCAGCCAGGGCAACAATTTAAATCTTGATTAAAAAACTCTTAGGCATGGCCTACAGAGTAGGAGGGCATCCTGGGAGTAGATGACAAGGTAGAACCAAGGTTTGGAGCCCTGTGAGTTCCTCAGAGTTAAGCAGAGTTAAGGGCGGGGTTTAAGGTGGGACAGGCAGTCCTTAAGCACTAATGTCTGCAGCAAACAAAGGCAGTACAAGCTGGGCTGTGGATGTAGGCGGGGAGACTGATCCCTGGCAGGAGAAGAGGTCTGGGGATCAAGAATCCCATAGCAAGGAAACTGGACTGTACAGTGACAGTGACTTATCTGTGTGCAATCGTATCTGTTCCCTGCCCTCCCCCAGTGTCACAGGACCTGCCCGCTCAGCACTTCATTTCTCAGTCTTCCTTATTCATTGGCTTCCATTTAGGTCAACGGGAGGAAGCTGAGGGGGGTGGGAAGAGGTGTGGAGCAGGAAAGCCAGTGTGTATCTCCTTTGTAATTCTAGCTTCTGCGGGTGTCCCTGGGCTGCAGTCCAGCTTCTACCCCCGAGCCCAGGCTCTGGGGCACCAGTAACACCCTTTCCCTTTGCTCTCAGCTTGAGGAGGAGTAGCACCTTTGCACAGGATTTTAAATTTCTGGGTTGCCTCACCACCCCATGTTTCAACACTCCGTGCTGCTTACATCTGGCTTGCTTCAATCATTTGTATTACCTACCTGGACTTCAAAGGCACTCGAGTTTGAGATTCCTGGTCTGAGCAGAGCAATGTTTGAAGGGCTGTCTGTCTTATTTATTTAAAAATTCCCTTGCTTAGCAGTCCCTGGCACACACATGAGTTCACAAATATGTGTTCAATGAATAAATGGATGAAGTGCAGTATGGGTGGAAGAGCCACAGCCACCTCTGACTGTGAGGCCAGGCCTGGGGTTTGGGAATGCTCCAGATCAGAATGAGGTGTGCAGAGCAATAGGGCTCAATGTTTCCTGAAGGCTGTTTGGGTTGGTGTGAGGTGGGGCACCCGACTCAAAAATTGCCCACTCAACAGTTGTATCATCTTTTCCAGCAAGGCGCCTCAGGAGAAACGCTGTATCTCCATGAGACGGTATTACAAATGACTGGTGGAGAGGCCACATTTGTCACTTGAGTGTGATGACAGAGACTGGCTCAAATCCCAGCTCCAACCAGAGATGCTGCATTAGTTCCTTTCTGAGCCTCTGCTTCCTCATCTACAAAATGTGGACGGACTGCCCACCAAATAGAGCTCCTTTGAAAATGTATGTCAAGTGCTTGGGACAGATTAGGTATTAATAAGTAGTAGATATTATTGTTATCCTTTTTCTAAATAAATTGAATGTGTCAGTTCATGAATTAGTAGCTTGTTACAAAGTTAAGTTCTAACATCTGTTTCATGGATTAATTTTGGTATTTTTATTTCTGGTATTATTGTAAAATATTGAAATACATGCATGAACATGAACTTGACTACCTATAAATAGAATTTCATTTGGTTACAAACACTTTCCAAATTACTATATAATACACTCATTTTAACAACTAGACATGATTATTTGAAAATGCACTTTTTTCATCTGGCAATCTCATCTCAAATTTCTAATTATTTTTCATCTTGTTATTTTTGATATTATTTATTTCAATGTTATATTTCTTCTACAGAAAATCAAAGTGGCTTACAAGTAGTATCTCAGTGAGTCTCATATACTATCCAGTCTGTATAATGAGGCCATTTCTGCATTTCTAGCTACAATGAGGGTTTGTTTATATGATCATAGGACTCCAATGCTTCCAGTCTAAAACTTGTTATTTATAAGAATTTATACAAATTCTTGTTATTTTAGGAATCAATCTGTAAGGAGCAAGGAAAACTTAGCAAGTACAAAGGATTGTAAAACAGATGCAACCTAACATGTTTGGTTTGTAAAGCTACCTCTGTTGAGCCAATCCCCAACCCTGTTCTCGCCTACAGACTTTGTAAGCAAATAGCTAACTGCCACGTCTGCTTCTGTATAATGCTTGCTTGCCCGCCCAAATAAAAGGACTTAGCTGTAAGTGCACGGCGCGACTCTCGTCTGCAGCCCTTGCGGGCACCGTGTCTTCAGACACTCTGAGAGTTCGCCCCTGCGCAGGTAAAACTTGGCCAATAAAGTAACATCTCTGAAACCCTGAAAGTCTCCGGCATCTGTTCTCGCGGTTGCTGAATGCAACAAATCCATTTAGCAAAATGTTGCCCTTGTCAGTCTTTTAATATATACACTCATAATCTCTCTATATGCAGTGTTTCTATGTATTTAAAACAACGTATGTATGTAGTTAAGACTATGGCATGTTTTATCTGATGTCAGAACAATAGGTTTCTGTTTATTTGGATATGTGAATGGTAGGAGGTACTTTCTCCCTCTATGCGACTTCTTTTCAATTTCTCCATACCTCTGATGTCTCCAAAGAGGTGCTAATCTGACCAGATTTCAGGACTCTGGTTGGGCTCTCTCAGTCAGGGCTGAGCCAGACCTGCAGTATTGAAAAGGAATGCCCTCCTGTTCAGCCCTCCCTTCTCCCTGCTGCATTGGGAGGCCCTGAGGATGTGAAAGATGAGACTCGGACTCCTTTGGGCCTAATTGTTGTAGATTTTTTTCCTCTCACAAAAGCACTTAGGTGCTTGCAAATTCTTGTTTCAGGCTGTAGTTGATGATAATATTGAGATTTAATAGGAACAGAGAGGCCCTGCTTTGGTTCAAGGTCTAAGCCAGGTGCTGCAGTTGAGATTTCTCACAGATCCTGTGCTGGAAGCTCTGTGTGCCCAGCTAACAAGACAGTGGCGATTACATTTTCCATGAGTCACAACCTTATGCGGTAACTCTCTCAGGAACCTGGAGTGAGAGGGGTTGAGCTGGCCAAGGCAGGATTTGGTCCCCACCCTTGGTGGATAACACTGTTGAAGTCTTACTTGTGCTTTCAGATGAGCAACTTAATGTTATTTGGTTAAATTTACATTTTATGTGTCATTTTCGGTGAAAAATCTGATTGGTTCTTTTCTTCTGAATTATTGCAACTTAAATATCTCAGAAAGATATTAAATAGTACTGTGTACTAAATCTATATGAGCTTAAGTTCTAGGGTAGGCATGCTCAGATTCATACCTCGACATTGGACAATGATTTTCTCCAATCTTGACGGTGCAAATGTCTGAGATACTGCGCTACAGGGATGCATTGACTTAGATGCTGTCCATACTGTTTTTTCCTATGGTTTTATTACCTATAATTAGTGGATAAATGTTTTTAAAAAGTGAACAAGACTTCTAATTTTGGCAGTATAATGAAATAACCTGAAGAAACTATAGAAGCTATAAACAGTAGATAAAATATAAAAATTATAATTTGAATGCTTGGCTAAGATAGCAAAGAATCAGAAGAAATCCTTAGAGTGAAAGCTTGAATCTGAACATGTAAATGAGTGCTGATGTTGGTGGTTGCTCTAAGGGCACGTGCTGGTCCTGAGTGAGCCTTCCTTTGGGTTTAGCTGTAGAGGGTGGCTGAAGGTCAGAAGTCAGTCAAGAGCTCAGGTTCTGGAGGCCAGGTGTCCCATCCTTCTCTTTGCCCCCTTTTGTCTTTTCCATCTGTTCTTTTCAAAGGCAGTGTCATTATATACTGATTCTAGATTATTAGCTCTCAAGGGATCTTAGAGATTATTCAATCTAAGTCATTTTTTATGTAGGAGGGGATATTGAGACTCATAAAGTTTCAATGGCTTCATTAGTGGCAGAACTAGGAAAAGAACCAGTTTTTTCCTTTTCAGAGTCCATTCTTCTTCACCATCTTTCATTCAAAAAGGAAATAATGTGTGTGTGTGTGTGTGTGTGTATGTGTGTGTGTGTGTGTGTGTGTAGTGATGAGTCTTTCTGGGCAGAAGCTTGAACAGATGATGCAGTGCACTTTTAAAATGTTTGGGGCTAAATGTTTATGTGGTGGGAGACAGACAGAGGAGGGCCTTAGGCTCTTCCTAGGCTGCCGAGGCCCAGTTTCCCATGTCTAGAGAAGGTGCCCCTTCCACTGTTCTCCTGGAGCTACAGATTGGAAGGGCTGGTGCCGCTCATTTTGTCAGTGTGCTTGGAGCAAATGGAGGTCTAGGCATCTCTTCATACTTTTTGAAGCACCATGAGATCATAAGGCCCAATACAGAGCTGAGGTCACACCTTTCACCAGGACCACCCCTTTGAATGCAGGACTTGCATTAAGTTTGACAAGATTTCTAGTGGATGCACTCTGACCTTCAGGGTTGCTGAAGGATTCCCCAGTCTCATTCCATATCTGAAGGTTGGGTGTTAGAATATGGCTCCATCAATGCTGGATGGAGACATTTGAGCTTTCTGGGCAGGGTAGTAATTTGATGTTTTTTAAACTGAGGTCTAAAAATGTCATTCAGACCCATGGACATGGACAATGGTGTGGTGATGAACTGTGGGAGTGGGGAGTGGGCTGGGCAGAGGAGGGCAAAGAAGGAAAACTTGAGACAACTGTAATAGAATAGCAATAAAAATAAATTAAAATGTCATTCAGTATTTATTTAGTGGGAATTTAAAAAAAGCAGACTTTCTATTTAAAAATGTGTCAGTAGCAGACTCGGTCACTAATCTACTTCCACTGACCAAAGCAGGGTCAATATTGTTAAAATATTCAGTCAAATATTTTATTCTTTTTTCTCTTTCCAGTTTTCTGCTGCAGTTTTGTGAATAGGACAACTTTTGGGGAAGCAAATTTAGATTTATAAAATTAAAGAGATCTACCTGGTATTTAGATAAAAAATGTTTCTTGTTCTCAGTGAGTAGTGCTACAATATGCAGTATTTGTTTGGGGATTTTAACCTGAATATTGACTTTTAATAAATCATGACTATTTGAATATACCACACAAGTCCCCAACAGAAATAGTTTGATTCAGCATGGTCTGCTTTTATTTTTAATTTTAAATATACACTTAAATTATTTTCCCTCATTTGTTGGTACTGCCTACTTTCTGAGGTAATTAATGCAGAGCATCAGAAGAAGAAAAATGAGGCAAAGGAAAAAGGACTTTAGAACTGTCTACAGTTGTATTTCAAGTAGTGAAGGATCTAAGACCTATTCTAGGTGCCCAGCCAGGTGGGTCCTAGCAGGGTGGAACTGGAGGTATGAGGAGGTGCCAGGAACTGGGGGAGATCTATTAGGCAAGGAAGAAAGAACACCATGAGAGCTTACATATTTCTTCCAGACACAAGCTTTTCCCCTTATAGTATACTAAAAGAAGTGGATGCTTTCACAGGGACAGTAAAATTAATATTTTAAAAATACAGTGAACCATATAAATCTTTTTAGGATAGCATTAGAGAAAATTCAGTCTTATTTCACATGGGCATTTCTTGTATTACTCAGACAAAAACTGGAAGCATGACATTAAAATGTAATTTGTTGAAGATGCTTCTTGTGGGGAGTAATCTTAGAGACTCTCATGTGTAGAATTTAATAGTAATCTACCTGGTATGAAGATAGTCCTAGAGAAATAGATGTATAGTCTTTTATTATTCTTTTCCCTAAACATTGCTGACTTTAAAAAGGAGCTGGTATTAAACAATAAAGCTTCATTTCCTGGGGTGATCGGGGAGCACTGGTGTTCTGAGGTGCCTGTTGAAGAAGAACCATATATTTGTAGACCAAATAATTAGAACATATTCCACTGAGTGATCATCATTCTTACCTGGATGCATCCATCTCTGCAAACAAGGTCCACAGGGTAGTTGGTGAGCACGATTAATTTCCTTCTCAAGAAATAGCTTTGAATTTATTTGGAGGAACACTTGATTTGTCCCAGAATATCATGCCAGTAAATACAGCCATACTATTTTAGGCAATAAAATGATAGGATATTAAATTTTAGAAAATATTCTTGCACTCATCACATGCCAAATTTATCCATGACATATACATATTTAAGAGATTATTAATATGGAATTTGGGATGATTTAGACAAGAACAGGGCAAATTGCCATCTAAAATACTATATAATCTCATAGTTTTAAAAACGGTAGCTCTCTTTCCAGCTGGCGCCAAGCCATTGGCATCTCTTGGGACAAGTGGCACAAGCGCCACATGACCGAGGGCAAGAGGAAACACGACCACAAGAAGCATCCCACATATGAGCTGGGACACCCTGCTGCCAAGACTGAGATTGACCCCTGCTGCACACACACAGTTCATGTGTGGGGAGCCAACAGGAAGGACTGAGCCTTGAGGCTGGACGTGGGCAACTTCTGCTGGGGTTCAGAGTGTTATATGCGCCAAACAAGGGTTATTGATGGTGTGTACAATGCATCCAGTGACGACCTGGTCCACACTAAGACCCTAGTAAAGAGCTGTGTCATGCTCATTGGCAGGGGTACAAGTCCCACTATGCACTGCTTCTGGGCCTCAAGAAGGGGGCCAAGCTGACTCCTGGAGAGGAAGAGATTTTAAACAAAAAATGATCAAGGAAAATTCAGAAGAAATGATGAGAGGAAAAAGAACGCCCAAATCAGCAGTCCTCTAGAGGAGGAGTTCCAGCAGGGCAAGCTTCTTGAGTGCATCACTTCAAGGCCAGGCCAGGGTGGCTGAGCAGATGGCTGTGTGCTACAGGGCAAGGGGTAGGAGTTTCAGCTGAGGGAGATTAAGGTCGGAAAGGCAAGCAAATCCTCTTCCTTTCTTGAAAGCTCATTTTAAAACAAAAAAAACCCCAAAAAACTCAGGTAATAAATGTGTTTATGCTCAGGTTAAAAAAAAGTGGTAGGTGATTTTTTGAAATTAAGAGAATAAGTTCTCAATTACCTGCAAGTTGTACATACCTGTATTTCATTTTAATAATTGACGTATTTCTGCCTAAGTCATCATTGAAAGTAAACTATGTGCAAATTGCAAATAAATGATTAATAGGTAAATTGCATATCTTTCTATAAAACAGGTCTCAACAGACATCTATCAATGAACACCTTGGATTAAAGTATTTTTTTAAACTGATGAATACCTATAATACTTTGAAGTACACAAATGATATTTTAAAAAATACAACTCAGAGTTTTTATTTTTTCATGTACCTTTTTTAGTTAATTACAATTGCACTTTCCAGTACTTAAATTCTACTCTAGAAAATGTATTGTCTAAAATCTTAGAATATTCTCCTAACATATCTGACTCTGCCCATCCCAGTTTAATACATTGTAATATTACTCACATAATTTTTCTTATTTTATAGCTTTATTGAAAATGACTGAAGTACAATAACTACACATATTTTTAACTTTTATTTTTAATTAAATTTATTGGAATGACATTGGTTAATCAAATTATATAAGTTTCAAGTCTACAGTTTTAGGTTACATCATGTATATATTGCATTTTGTGTCCTCTACCTAAAGTCACATCTTCTTCCATCACCATATATTTGGCTCCCTTTACCCTTTACTACCCCCCTATATGTTCCCCTTTGGTAACTCTATACTGTTTTCTGTGTCTATGAGTTTCAGTTTTACATCCCACACATGAGTGAACTCATATGGTTCTTAACTCCTTTGTCTGACTTGTTTAGTTTAGCATGTTTTCTCAGAATTCATCCCTACTGTGGCAAAAAGACAGTATTTCACCTTTTCTTATGGCTGAGGCAAACTACACATATTTAAGGTGTGCGATTTGATGAGTTTTGACATATGTGTACATCAGTAAAACCATCACTACAATCAAGATAATCAATGTATCCATCCTTCCCAAAGATTTCTCATGACCGTGCAATCAATCCCTCCTTCCTGCCTTCCCCAGTCCTCACACCCCCACATTGGCCCTCACCCCTCAGGCAATCACTGATTTGCTTTCTGTTCTGCCACTAGAGATTAGTGTGTGTTTTCTAGATTTTATAAAAATAGAATCATATGGTATGTGCTATTTTTTTGGTTTATATTCTTTCATGCAGAATATTTATTTTGAGATTCATTCAAGCTGTTGCCTGTATCAGTAGATGATTCCTTTTTATGGTTCTAATAGTATTCCATTGTGTGGATATACCACTGTTTGTGTATCCTCTTATTTGTTGCTGATCATTTGGGTTGTTTTTACTTTTTGGCTATTATAAATAAAGTGGCTATCAATATCTGTATAAATCTTTGATGGACATATGCTCTCTTTCTTTTCTTTATTTTACTGTGCTCCCACTGAATTTCTAAACAAAGAGGAATACATTTAAAAGAATCACTTTTAACTTGTAAAACAATCACTTTGACTAGTAGTTTATCCTGTTGTTGGAATTAGCTAACTCATGGAAATGTATTGTTTAGTTGGTACCAAGTAGACTGATGGGGATAAAAAGAGTAAGCCGCCAAGTTCTGGCTACCAACCCTTTGAGATCTGAATGCAGCTCCTGACAGAAAAAAAATTCATGTTCTACTTTTTTACACAGAATTTTCCTACATCTTTCTTCTTTATGAATCTTTTACATAATTAGCATTCCAATTACTATTTATTAGGAAAACCTTTCACATGCTATTTTATTAATTTAAAAAATATGTTGTTTGGGCTTTTAAATACCATAATCTCTCCAGCCAGATGTTAGACATATTATTTTTTATATATTTGTGAATCTGTTCTGTTCTTTTTCATAGCAAAGATCTACAGAATTTCTAACATTGATTTTGCTAATGCATATTTAATAAATATCTTCAATCTCTTAAGTAATGTTAGAGTGCAGCCTTTGCTTATAACTCAAGAGAGAATGATGGTTTGATGTATTATGCCTACTTAACAAAGGTTGCTAAGGTAGTGAAGCACATGCCTCTTAACTAAAAGGAATTGCATTTGGGGATTTTAAGATAATATTTAAGTGTAAATGGCATGTAATTAAATTAATTAATAATTAAAAAGCCCACAAAATTTACATACAAAGTGAGTTTATTCATAAATTAAATTTTTGATTCTGCATAATTTGGGTTGCCAAGAGCAAAAGATCAAGACAACTGGCACTATATTCTATTATATTTTTAAATATTGTGCAAAAATTAATGAAAGTAGAAAGGAGATAAACATGGATTCAGTTTATAGATTCATACTGACCTTCAGTTTTCAGCTTAACTACTTCCTCCTAAGACTGCCTGGGACTATGAAGTAGGTCCATTTCCATATTCTGCACCACAATTCTCTATTCATTGCTTTCATAACATTTTTTTCAGTTTGCAATTATATAGTTTTTAATCTGTTTCTTTATTAGGTAAACTCTCACTGTTGGGTTTTGGAGGTAAAATAGGCAAAGGTTTGTCAATGGATCCAAATTATATTGGTGCCCAGTGTGGGTGAGACCAAATGGGCTTAGACATTAGAAAGAGCATTTGGAATCAAAGAGTGAGAAAGATCAGGGCTCTTGTCACAGCTGGGGCACTGGGCGTTGTAAGTGCTGCTGATGCGTAGATTATTGGGAGGAGGCATCATACAAACAGTGGATAGACCCTTTCTTTCCTTTTAAAGGCATTTGGGAATGGAACAAATTTTGATACCAAAATGTTCTTTTTTCCTTTTTCTCAGTTAGGATGAAAAATCAGGACTTTATACTGTAAAATAGCTAATATCTTGTGCATGAACAAGCACTACTATGTGAAATATTAATAGTTCACCTTTAGACATTGGCATAATAGGTAGGCAAAGTGAGGGATGGGTAGGCAGTGATAGACTTTCCCAAATTGTACCTCTTGACCTTAGTGTAAACAAATTCTAGGCCAAAAAGGGGCTTGGGTTCTGATTTGTACAAAGGCTTCTGGAGCTTTCCTGCCTTCTGATTCCATATGTTCTCATATTGGCTCTGAACTGGGCTGTGGATTTTAGGAACTCAGATTAAAAATTTAATCATTGAGGGGTGGTGGGATCTTATTAATGAAGAGATAAATAGGAAAGGAGAGCCTTATAATAGAGCAAAGATGATATTTTCTTAGGCTGTGATAGACAAAAATGTCAAAGAATTTTACAAATCCAAGGGTTAAGAGGAAAATTAAAAGGCTTATGCTTGAAACATTGTGTGCAAGAGTCAGTTTTTTCAGTCAGTGGAAAACAGCACACTTATAAGGAAACAATAGCCTTAGGTCTGACAAAAAAAAAAGTGGAAGATGTCAGAGAAAGGTGAATTGATTGAAAATCAATGAAAAGAGAAGCACTTTCTCATGAGAAAAATTTTAATTTTAGAGACTACAGCAGTCACAGATGAAAGGGAAAAACATATGCATATCTAAATGCTCTTAAAGATAGAACCAGGAAAGAAGAGTCAAGATTTTAGAGAATTAATTAGGAGGACTTCTCCCTGGCCCCCTCTCCTGCACAGAGGGAGCCAATAACACAAGAAACTATTGAACAAGTGCCCTTGGAGGCTGCAGGCAGAGAGTCAATAATAAGAAAAATGGGAGAATCTGCCCTTGGTGACTGAGACAGTTGCTAGAGGCTGTATATGATTTGGGAAATTTGATACTGAGGCTGGAAAAGCCAGCAAAGAATACTTCAGTCATTAATAAGGTTTTTAAGGTGCTGTGGTTAGTCAAGTTTGGCTCAGGCCATGAAGGAACATGTTTGGGAAATTTATGGTGATAGAAGTCTTGGAAGAAGAGGCAACAGGATAATACATTTCATGGGATTCACGAAGCGTTCCAGTACATTGAGTTCAGACATGGATTAGGGATGAAACTGATGGATGGTTCAATTCTATTGCAAGGGGAGGTGGACAGGATTTGTTTTGGCAGACGTGGGACCCATTTGTCTCGTATCACTTTCTATAAGGATTGAAAAGGCGGAATCTGAAGATAGACGTCAGGACAAGAAAGATTTCTGGGTCAGAAAGCAAAGATTACAGAAAGGGAGAAAAGAAAGGCTTTCTGATCCAACAAACAATGACAGATCTACATAAATCAAGGAAAAATGCCAACAGCTAATTTAAAAATTTTTAAATTCATCTCTGTGTGCCTGAAAAGACTCTGACAAGAAATAGGGACACTAGAGGGAAGATGGGGTGGAAGGCAATTAGAGTGTAGCCAGTGAAAGAGAGTGAGGGATTCTGGGCTTTGAATATTGGAAAATGATAGGAAGTTCTCCGGGGCATTATTGAGCCCTAGGAACCCCGGCTACGGGAACAATGATAGTTACGTTGTTGGTCAGAGATATGTTGGTGCCATAGTTGTTTCATGTAGCTGCCATGCAAATGACTGCAAGCTGGGTGGCTTAACACAACGGAAATTTATGCTCATGGTTTTGGAGGCCAGACCTTAGCTTAATTACATCTGCAAAGACCCATTTTCCAAATAAGTTAACGTTCACAGGTCCCAGGGATTAGAAAGTAGACATATCCTTTTTGGGGGCCACCACTTAACCAGCAGTAGGCCTGAGGGGGGGCTTGTGCTTCCTCGGTCTAAAGGGTAGGCTTTTTCTTGTTGTTGTTCCTTTCTCTAGAGTAGTAGGCACATCTGATCAGGGTCTGCATTCTTGTGGTAAATTCTGTTTCTTTGTTTTTATTTCTTTCTTCTTAAGTCTTCAGAGAGAAGTCAGGTCAGCTTTGGTAACACCAAACTGTCCATCTTAAAACTGGAGGAAGAGAGTAGTTAACCTCTGCTAGAAGACAATTCTCCCTGAGTCTCTTGTGTGTCTGCACCTCTTGCAAGAAGAGGCATTGGCTGTACATTCAAGGATATTTGTATAGTGAAAAGCCTTGGAAGAAAGAGATAATATCTTCCTCTGGAGCAGAGGGAGGGCTTATTTATTATCCAGTATAATAAAGGTAGTCGCCCTGTAGGTAAAGCTCAGGCATTTTACCTGCAGCCCATTATAAAAAATTGGTGTCCCGTAAGCTTGAGCTTCCTCAGCTGTGAGCAGTGTCCACCTAGCTTGCTTTGTGTTATCCCATGGGATGCAGGGGCAAGGGTAACTCATGCTCTTTCTTATACAGTGAAGTCTTTTGTCTCTGACGAGTCTTGTATATTCTGCCAGCATCTGTGACACTGTAGCAGGCCAACTTATTAGCCTGTGGGTCAGGTAAAAACCCAGAGCTGTCACAGTTCTTGATAGCTTCCTCGAGGCCTCCTGGCTTAAGCTGAATTCATTAACTTCACTGTTATCAGAGGGCCAGGACCTGAGTGTTTATCTAACTATTGAAATAATCAAATTTAGTTCTCATCTGGCTAACATTCCTACTTTTGTGCTTTTCCTGTAGAACTCCAGGGAATGAAGCATTAGTGATAGGGTTTTAAGTAGTGACATCTGCCACAGTGGTATGATTGGAGCTGGGAGAGTATACAAAAGATTAATTATAACAAGTTTAAGGCTGAACAGGGAGTTTATGTGCCATAAATAAAAGTGTGCATATGTGAAGACATATGTATGAGTGAGTTTATTGCAACATGGTCATAATAGTGGAAATCTGGAAGCAACCTGAATGTCCATCAAGAGGGTTGAATAAAATATAGTACATCCATGCCATGGAATATTATGCAGCTATTAAAAAGAAATGAGTAAATCTATATATTTGGGCTCAAAGGATATCCTTAACATATTATTAAGAAAAAAAGTTATAGTATTATAAGCATAGCCTGGTCCTTTAAAAAAACAACTCTTTGTATTTTTATTTGTATAAACAAAAACTTTGGGAAGATACACACTATATTGTGGCAGTTAGTATTCATTACTTTTATAGTCACATTGCTAAATAAAAGTATTAGGAAAAAAGAGTTAATAGGCTTTAAGTGAGTGTAGGCTATTGATAAGAGAGCTTAGCTGTGAAGGGAAGGAAAGAAATAGGGTAAAGTTGAGGGAAGTTGGTAATTTTATACTGTTAAAGATTTATTTATGGGGGAATAGCCACTTGTACAGGAAATCCATTCTTCCCTCTCTTCTCTCCCTGTCCTTTCACCCATCTTCCATCCTTCTATCCACTGTATCATCATTCATCCTTCCCCCATGATATTTAAGGAGGATGGAAAAGGTATAGGTGATAACAGTGATGAAAACCCTAAGTCTCTGCTCTTGTGGAGCTCCATTCTAGTTGGGGGTCAGAAAGAAAATAAACAAGTTACCAAACAAACAATACAACTGCCGATAGTGCCAGAGTTGTGAAGACACAATAAAGCAGACTGAAGGGTCAGTTAATGAGAGGGAGGATATTGTAGGGTATTTCAGGTAGGGCAATTGAGAAAGGCCTTTCTGAGGAGCTGCTATTTGAGCAGAGGCCTGAATGACATGATATGCAAAATCTGATGGAAAAGGTTCCAGGCAGAGAGTGAAGCAAGTATAAAGATCCTGATGAGAACAAGCTTGTCAGGAAGCAATGGTGGCTGAGGGGGCTGCCTATGCAGGGCGCGCCTGAGGTGAGGGATCTAGGTTGTGTTGTGGAGCTATTCTTTTTGGGATGAAGTGAAGTGAGGAGGGAAGGCTGTACTTTTCAACAAGATGTAGCCAACACTGCTTACTCATTCCAGGGGAATCTTTTGTTAATAGGAGATAAAGTTCTGGAAATGGGTTGAAAGAACATCCTGTTTCCACAGCATACTCTCTGTGTGATCAAAGTGAACTTTCTGTCTGGGCAGCCTTTTTGTCTGTTGCTCCATGAGTGTTGAAAGCAAACTGTAGTAAATAATACTGTGTCAATGTTGTTTTGGTCATCTCCTCAGGATTGTCTTTTCTTTATCCCCCCACCCCAGAATAATTGATATGAAAAGCAGGTACTATAATTTAAATGCAAATATCTCCTTGGGTCCTGATACATTTTCCACAGTTTCAAGGTGGAAATTGCTTTCCAAACAAAACTGAAGGTATATTTAGGATTAATGTGCACATGTGGAGCTCATATACTTGTATCAGCATCATTGCTTTGAGCTTCATTAAAAATGTATTAATCTTCCAGGGTGTTTGAGATTAGTTTCTACTGAAGGTCTATATGGTTCATGGTATTATACACTCACCTCTGAAGAATTTGATTTGCTTTTTTTATTGGCACTTTTAAAACTCATGATTTTTGTGCTGTCATCAGTAGACAGTACCTTGTAACAGGTAGAGTTTTCTACGATGCTCTGTTATAAACAAGAAGGTCCTTGTCAGAAAGAGGGACTGATAACAATGTACCCAGTGCCAGGAATGACACACCGTAAGGGGGCATGCTGGGAAAAGCTTTACATGCAAATGTCAAGAGCACAAGTATCAGTTTACCCAGGGATGTCTGTGGGAATGTTATAGACCCTCCAAATGCCTGGCTGTTGGGAGTCTTCCTTTTGGCTGAGATTTTGGTGCTGTCCACGGCCTACTTCAAGAAGTTTTACTGTTACCTATAATACTTTCTCAAGCATTTTTATTTCAAGCATTCTTGTAACAAAATGGCCAACTTATGATGAGAAATAACTTTAGATGAGCTCTGCTTTTTATGCAGTACCTTCCCAGCTAAGAAGTCCCCTGGGCATTCTCAATATAATGCTATTTGAACTTACAACATTCCAGATGCTGCCACTGGGGATAACAATTGCAAATATTCTGCTTTTTGAGCAAGGCTGATACTAGGTGAAATACGCATTTTTTTGTTTGTTTTCTTCCACATATGCAGTGAAACTCTTTGGTGCTACTACCTGACACCACATGCTTTATAACTCTTGGTGGGAAGAGCTAAATTCCATTTCAAGAAAACCTGCAAAGCTTCACATTGTTATGCAAAAGCCTCAGCTGCAAAGCAGCCTGGATATAGGGTCTTAGGACAACTGGGGGTGTTCTTGCCAGGCCTGAAGTTCACTAGAGCAACAAAGAAGTTTCATCTTCTGCAGAGAAGCCAGTCAAGAAGCTATCCTTTCCTTCCAAAATCCAGAGTTTTGTGGAACTTCCACTGAAACACAATGAAGACCAAAATTCACAAAGCAGGGCTACTAAGCCCAGCACAACACACCCAGAGACAGCATCCTGGAGCACCAGAAGGGGCAGCCGGCACTTACACACTCCTGCAATAGAAACTATGGGACTACAGAACCGTTCTGATCTTGAAGTATAAACTTCGAACAAATGCAGGTAGAAACTCATATTGTTATATATGAATTCTTACATGAGACGAGAATTCTTACATTATACAAATTCTCATTCAAAATAATTGCTGAAATATCCACATATAAGGAAGTTCTCATCGCATTGCAAACTAGAGTACTGAGGACCACCTTCAAACACAGAAGAATATAATTGGAAAACGCAGAATTAGAAAGGCAAAGAAAGTGAAAATCTGCGTAAGACCAGAGCGGAGACATTTTCCTCAGTTATCTGGCTAAGGATTTTTCTAATTCCTGTTGTGTGACCTACTGTATACATAATTGTGCTGAAGTCAACTCTTTAGCACACTGCAGTATTGAACTCTTCCACAGTATGCACATTTTTAGAGCACCCCCTGTTGTCCTTATGTAGTGTCAAGTTAAAGCGTCATTTTTTAGGTTGTTAAAGAATCTGAATTAAGTGAATTTTCAGATTCAGGTGTTCAGAGGAGAAATAGTCCTACATCTCTAGGTTAATTAGCTGAAAGCAAGTCCACTGAAATTAATTTGTTAAAAATTAGACTATCAAAAGACATTTCTCCATATGATTAATTGGCAGGGAAAGAATGTCAAAGATTGCATAAAACTAAGGGTTGTTTTATTTGTTTGTTTTTAATCCAGTCCATTGTCTTTAATATGTCTCTTACCTCACAAATTTGTCAACTGCCTTAATCAAGTGACTGTTTGGCATTTGTTTCAGAATTTTGAAAGTGTTCGCTGTCTGAAATGTCAGTCATATACCTCGGTGCCATTCCCTGGGGATCCACAGGTCCTGGCTTGGTGACCAGGTGGAGGTTGTCATAAATGCATCAGAGATGCTGAGCAGGGTTGGTGGGGAAGATGACAGAATTTGGTTTGTGGTGTAATCAGTTTGCGTTTGGTCAGAATGAAGTTTGTTTTGTTGTTGTACTGTGTAGGGCCATTTAACATTATTTTGTGCTAAGGAAACACAAAGGTATAATTTTCAACATCTTTTGTAATTTGATGTCTTTTGTACAAAGGAGAAAGGGATGACATTTCTTCTCTTTTTGGAACTCTTGGGATTTACCATTTTTATTTTCACTCTTTTTGCTCATGTAATAGGCTATAAATCTTAATAAGGAGTTAACCCAAATTGGATAAAACATTTCATATGTATCTACCAGATTTTGCCTGAAATGTTGGAATATTTATTCTTATTTCTTTGTACTTAAGTGAAAGTGCTTAGTAAACTGTAAAATACTATGTAAATATGATCCATAATTACCTTAAATGTTATCCAGATTTAACAATTATGAGTCAACCAGGTAATAACAAGCATTTTACTTACTTCTGTCAAAGTGCAAAACATGGTATTAGGTGGTTGGGGTTCTGAGGAGCAGGCATAGCACTAGACCTCAGATAGTTTACTCTGTGTCTGGTGAGACCTGAAATAATTTAATTCCTGACTTACAGTCACCAGATAAGTCATTTACAATGAACTCAATGGAGTTCTGGGAGCACTTTCTCTCCTTTTAACATTCAGAGCTGATGTTCAGCTGCCAAACAACAGCTGGAAGCTGGCAGAATGTGAGCATTCTGGTCACAGGGACAGGGACACAGGGCTGTGGAACCGTGGTGGCTGAGAGCCTGCCTGGGACATCTGGGAAGTCCATGAGGAAACGATACTAAACAGATGAAGTTCTAATGACTTGACTATCTTCTTCTGTTGCCACATTTGGGTTTTCTTCTGAGGCCTCATATAACAAATATTTCAATAAGCACTTATGCATAAACCTTTCTTTATATGCTTCAAAGTATTTCATTAAAATAAAATCCTCAGAGGTAAAATCACCACTTTAAGAAAAAAAATCAAGCCTCTTGAAACTTGATACAGTTTCAAATTACTTTTCAAAAGGTAATTACTAGCAATTACCACTTCTACCTAGTCATGTAGGAGAACTCACATTTTAATAAATTCTTACCAACATTGGGTAGTAAAGCATTTGGGTAGTTTTAAGCTTTTCTAGGTTACTCATCAGTAAAACTTTTAGTTAAATATTGTTTTTAAAGTGTTTCTTTAAAGTTTGGGTGCAGGAATATTTTTAATATCTTTTTTTAAAGTCTAATTTTCATATAAAAACCATTCATTTTGAATGTATAGTTTGGTGAGTTTAGGAAGATGTACACAGTCAAGTAACCACCACAATACATGAAATACAGACTCAAAACATTCTTGTTATCCCCTTGTCCCGCCACACCCCCTCTCCCCCAGTTGCATATTCCTCTGTCCTTCAGATGGCCTGACCTCTCTCTAACTTCTGGTCCCCAGCAACCCTTGGTCCTTTTCTGTCCCTGTAATTTTTGCCATTGTAACTTTTCACATACATGGGGTCATACTGTATGCAGCTTAATATGCCTGTTTCATTCACTTGACATAATGTTTTTGAGCCAATATTGTGTTATTGTGTATTTCTTTAAATATTTTTGGAGTAAAATACTACTTTTTGTACTTTAAAATTGGTTGTTTGGCAGAGATAATAGTTTGAACTTAGTATAAAAGAAAGACCAAGAATTTTCTAACTGAAAATTAGGAGAGAGAATTCAAAGTGGTGGAAACTACAGTATATAAAAGCAGGCCTCATAAAAGGCTCGATTTACCAGGAAATAGTAAGAAGTTCAGTGTGCATAGATTTGGAAGGTGCTTCTTGGGAGAGTTGGAAGAGGAGGCCACACCAGATGGGATAGGAATGGATTGTAAAGGGCCTTCAGTTGATGCTGTTTTTTTTCTCCCTCTGTAAACCATGGAGAGTTTTACAGAATACTTAAGGGCCCTGACATTTCCCTTGGGTTTGAGGAGATCATTGTAGTGACAACAGAAGTAGAAATGGATAGGAACCAACTTGAGTCATACACAGCAAATTGGAAGCTATGTAGAAGAGGCCTTATTTGAGAAACATTTAGGAAATGTTTCTAACAGTTGAGAAACATTAGGAAATTGAATTAGCACAATTTGGAAATAAATGAATTATATTGTATAAAGAAAGATAGAGGGGTAAGTTAAGAATACTATTGAGTTACCTAGTTTGGTAAATTGGTAGTTAATTTATTAGTTGTGATAAAGGGTATTGGATATAAACCACATATAGGAGAAAAGGTAATTTTGTAGGATCTTCCATGGCAGCTTGAATTTTGAGTCTAACGCTAGAGCTGAAATTATGGGTTGGAGATGTAAATTTGATAGTCATTGCTTAATAGGTAGTAGGAAAATATGTAGAATCTTGTGATCTGAATATAGTCAAAGATAGAAGGCAACAGGTTGGAATCCTGGGTGGCTCCATCACTGAAGAGCCTTCCTGATGTGGTGTAAGCTTTTTACTTGCTGGGAGATTCCAATTTTGTGTCCCAGAGCAGCCTTCCCAGGTGAACCCAGGGTAAATCTGGAACAATCAAAACATATCTTGGTAGTTCCATTCCCCTTAGAAGCGACTGCTTTAGAGTAGAACCAATGAGACATAAAGAGTAACTGGATGAAATCTTCTGGAAACAATTTTTCATTCTTATAAAGAAACATAAGGAAAGAATAGATCTTTGTTAGACCTTGATCTTTGTGGATGAAATGAGTAGAACACTAAGAGCCATCATGTGATCTGGGGGGATGGAGCAGAGACGCAGCTGTCATATAAAGAGAGCAGAACAGAAAGAGGAGAAGAACTTGAGTGTTTTATGACATCACTTGAATCAGCCAGTTCTGGAGCTGTCCAGCTTCAGTACCTGTCATGCGAAATAGATTTGTCAGTTTATTTAAACCAGTTGAATCAGAATTCTTATTATATGAGTTGAAAACATTCCAAACAATGTATTATTCTAACTAATTATATATTTTTATTCTTGTAAAATCTATATCACAGCACTTGGAATGTATGTAAACACCTTGCAAGGATGATAAACTGAAATATCAGGACCAGGAATAAATCAAAGCTTACTATTTGGCATCTCTAAAACCACATATAAAAAGTTATTTTAATTGCATTTTACTTTAATGATATCATTCACCTATATGAAATAAATTGCAATTTCGTGGGTGCATTTGCATTATTAAGGAAAAGGAATGAAACTATTCACTTATGTATCACAATTCTTGCTTTGTTCCTCTGATACTTTCTGGAACTGGTCCGGGGGAGTGGGACATTATCATTACTTGAATTAAAAGCACTACACCATACATTTCAGTACTGTTAGATATAATGAGAGTCTCTTGGGCAAAAGGCAGTATCAATCTTGTTGTGTAAAACTAGGACATCCCCAGTAGAGTTTCCCTGCTGATAGGAAATAAAGACTGGGGTGGAGTGAACAAGAATCTATGAATGGGGGCTGCGACCTCACATTGTGTTTCTAACACAACTTCTGCACATCCTTGTTGAACTGGCTGAAGGAGGTTCACTTGATCATCCTACAAATAAACTGTGGCAAGGACTGAGCTTTCTTCAGCAAGCACCAAAGTTTCTGAAGGTGTGAGCATCTCTCGATTATATCTATGTTAACATACTTTTTTCCTAGAAATGTCTCTACTTTGTAGAAATCCAATGAGAGAGACTCGAAGGCCGCAGGGCAGCTCCCCACTCCAGATGGCTGATGAAGTCTGAACGCGGCCCTCTTCACCCTGCAGTGCTATTTTCTGAAATCAGCTCTAACTCAGCAGCTGCACATGATCAAAGCAACAGAAGGGAATTTTTGATATATTTATAAACAGAAAGAAAATATTTCTGAATGCCCAGGGGCACAAATGAGCAATTGAAAATTGGTGTGATATTAGATACCAGGGCAAGAGTAAAGCAAGGCATTATATTTGGCATTCTTATTCATATATACACAATATAGTTTGCAATTATGCAGTAATTTTAAAACAACGATATGCTCCAAAGGTAGTACATTCACTTAGATTATGAGCAGAGGTGAGATGCCAGTTTTGATTGTGTATATACTCTTTAGACTGGTCATGGTGTAATCACTTAAAAGCTACTCTAGCCACTTTTTCTTTCATCTCTCTCTCTGTACTTTTGAGATTAATTAAGCCATTAGTTGTCAAATAAGGTGTTCTGAAGAAAGTCCTTTTTACAAATGAATTTTCTCAGATATCTGTGCAAAAGTGACCAGGGAAATTCTGTCCAACTGCAGAAATTAATTTCAATATATTAAAAATGATAGAGGTTATTAGCTCTGATTTGAGTTGATTTCTTGGTCAGATTAGAAAAAATACTCCTTGGAAGAACTGGGATATACAAGATTTGGAGCAGGTGGAGAGGAGCCAACCAGACCCCTCAGAGCATGACAAGGTGGGTGTGGCTGCGGGAAGGCCATGGGGAGGGAAGCCCAGGGGCCCCAGACAGGTTGCTAAAGCTCAGCCTCAGCATTCCAGTCCTTACTCCCTTTTCTGTCTTCCCACCTCATTCCTTCTATAGCTCTAACATTTTTTCCTTTATAATGGCTCATCCAATCTGTTGATTCTGTGATACGCTTGGTAACTGTTTAATAACTAGCTTTTTGATAAAAATAGAATATTTTGTCATGTAAATACTCCCACCAAGGCCAATTTTAGCTCCCAAACTGAAGTCACTAAAGACAGACCTGGCATGAGATGTGGCTTTCATGAGCTAGTGTGACTGTGTCCCAGCACATTAATACAAATGTCTCAATTACCTTTTCAGTGTCTGTCTCTTCTGTGGGACTTTAAAGGCGCATCCTGTCTTTATCCTTCTTACTGTAAGTGCCCTCTCCTCAGAGGTAACCATTATGTTGGTCTGTGAAAAATCTTTTCATATTTCTTTGTTGCTATCGTAAATAGGATCTTTAAAATATGTTCTAATTAATTCTTGTTGTATGGGAAAACTGTTATAAGGAAAACCATAAGTTTTCAGTTGACTGTGTTGACTTTTCTAAGTATTGAATCATGTCATTTACAAATAATGAGAGTTTTGCCCCATCTTTTAAATGTTTATGAATATTATTTTAAGAATCTTATTACATTGGTTAAAATCTTTAAAACAATGTTGAATGGTGATAGCAGCCACCCTTTCTTCCTTTGATTTTATGATAATATTTCTAACATTTCATCATTAAGTACAAAGTATGCTATTAATGTGTGTAATTTAACCATTTCCCTCAACATTTAAGTTGTTTCTGATTTTTAATTGACACATAATAAAGAATAAATGTTTGTGCTTACATCTTTATACCTATGGGCAAGCATTTTTATAAAACAGACCTCAGACTTCTAGGCCTGAGAGTGTATAGATCTCAGAATTTGGTAGATATGGGCAGTAGTCTGCTCTCACCCTCACAGTGCTCTGGATGTCCTAATCAATGCAAGAGGATTTGAGAAATTACAAAAACTATTTGTATCAGTCATTTATTGCTGCATAACCAAACACACCCGAATTTAGTGGCCTAAAGTAACAATTCATCCATTCTCACAATTGTGTCGGTTGGATGAATAGTGTTTGTATTGGTCTGGGAAGAAAATGTGGTTGTAGAGAAGTGACTCTATGTCCAAAGTTATGGGTAGGACAGGGGAGGGCAAGGCAGGATGTCTCCGTGCGTGTTGAATGGTTTTCACTGGGAGAGCGCGTCCACCTTCCTGTACTAGGGAGGAGTGGTAAGCTGCATGAGGGATTAAATACATTGTATAGGTTAGGGGGAGCATTTAGTAATATGCTTTCTCTTTCCATAAACTACCAAGTCAGGATGTGCCACACAAAAATCATTCATCACTGAGGATTTTTTGATCCCAAGGAGACTGGAGATAAAAACCCTAAGAAGTGGCTGAGGGTTTTACTTTACAAAATGCAAACTGGGCGCTGTCAGAATGATTTGATGTGTTCTGACATGCTACCAACACGGTGAGGGAATGCCGCAGCCATCAGCCAAGACTCATCTTCCCTTCCTCCTGACCTTTTGCAGTTGTTGGTCATCATGTCTCAGTTGGTTCTGTGACAATAAAACCTCAACATTTTTCTCCAGGTGGCTTCTGTAAGTTTGGGTTGAAGAAAGCTGCTTCTTTAAGTTCTCCTCAGTTAAAGTAAGAAGGAAAAAAAGAAAGAAAGAAAGGAAAGTCAATGCGACAGTGAAGAATTGTCCAAACCCTTATTGATAATCTAGATCCTATTGTCTTTCAGATTTCAGCCTGGACATTAACTTACCTACTAAAGATGTATTTATCAACTGTCTACATTATGCAAGGCAAAGGTGTTAAATAGAGGAAATATGATGTCAGCATAACCAAATTTAACCTCTAGATCTTGTAGTTTAGTGGAAGAGACAGTCACTCAAAGAAGTTTTGCTCAAATAAAGTTATAAAGTGGATGCCAATATCTTCTTTTTTTAAAAATTTTATTTATTTATCTTTAGAGGTGAATGGAGGGAGAGAGAGAGAAATATCACTGTGTGGTTGCTTCTCATGCGTCCCCTGCTGGGAACTGGCCTGTAACCCAGGCATGTGCCCTGACTGGGAATTGAACCACAATCTTTTGGTTTGCAGGCCCACGCTCAATCCACTGAGGTACACCAGCCAGGGCCCAAAGATCTTCTTTAAGGAAGCAATCCTCTCTCTGATTAGTTCTAAAGGAAACTTAAGAGTTTACTGGGCAAAGAGAAGAACCAGGAGGGTTTCAGACCTATGTGCAGAGTTTCTGTGGTTAAGGGAGGGCAATACCAATGTGGGACCTAAATGGGCACATCAAGATGGGGTAGCCTAGGTATGAAATAATGCTGGAGAGGCATCGAGGTCTGAATAAGTAAGGCCTTATGGGTTAGGTTAAGCAATAGTATTTTTATGCTAAAAATAAAAGAAAGACATTTTTAGGCAAGGTTAGGTGCTTTTGAGCTCACATTGAGATTGTCTTTCAATGATCTCTCTGCCTTCTCTAGAGTGTATGCTCTATCAGGGCAGGTTCTAAGCCTTGTTTCACATTGTAACTCAGGGGCCTGGTACACTGCTAGGCACAAAGTAATCATTCAAAAATTTTCCTAAATGGGAAAACCATCAACAAAATGAAAAGACAACCTACTGGATGGGAGAACATATTTGCCAATGATACATCTGATAAGAAAAATGCAAACTGAAACCACAAGGAGATATCACCTCATACCTTTCAGAATGGCCATCATCAATAAATCAACAAATAAGTGTTGGCAAGGATATAGAGAAAAGGGAACCCTAGTGCCCTGTTGGTAGGAATGCAGATTGGTGCAACTGCTATGGAAATCAGTGTGGAGGTCACTGAAAAAATAAAAAATGGAATTGCCTTTTGACTCAGCAAACTCAATTCTGGGAATATATCTGAAGAATCCCAAAACCCTAATTTGAAAAAATATATGCACTCCTATGTTCATTGCAGCATTATTTACAAGAGCCATGATTTAGAAGTAACCCAGGGGCCCATCAGTAGATGAGTGGACAAATAAGCTGTGGTGCATTTACCCAATGAAATTCAACTTAAGCATAAAAAAGGAGGAAATCTTAACTTTTGCAACAAGAGGACCTAGAGGGTATTATGCTAAGTGAAATAAGCCAGTTAGAGAAAGACAGATATCATATGGTTTCACTTATATGTGGAATCTAATGAACAAAATAAACAAGATAGATACAGACTTTTACAGAGAATAGACTGATAGCTGTCAGAGGGGTAGGAGTTTGGGGGACTGGGAGAAAAAGGGGAAGGGATTAAGCAGTGCAAATTATTAGTTGCAGAATAGTCACAGAGATGCAGATTGAGGCACAGGGAATGTAGTCAGTAATATTGAGATAACTTGCTACAGGGCCAGGTGGGTGCTTGGGGCAGCTGGCAGACTACCGTTGCAGAGTGCATGGTTTTCTGGCCATTTTGGTGTACACCTAAAACTAGTACATAATAGTGTTGAATGTAAACTGTGGTTGACTTAAATAAATAAAAAAACATTACTTGAAAGGCAAAAAATATTTTTTTTTGCTGAATAATTGAATTATTAGAAAGACCTTCTTAGTGGGTTAACTGAAACAAGGTTCTGTAGTCAAAGACGGTGAGTGAGGTTGATGAATGTGATTCTTGGAGTAGCTCAGGACTGGCCACATGCTGGTGCTCCAGAGGACGTGATGAGAAGACTGGAGGGCAGCTAAAGAGTTAGCCAGTCCAAGGAGATCCGGGTAAAGCTTTGGGCAGCTCTAACCCTTGGATGAATAAGAGGGTTACTCTGGAAAGTTCCTCCAGGTTCTATAAAGTTGTAGAAAAAGAGTTTTACCCTCTATTTAGACAAGAAGTTACTCTGATAGCTTGTCTACTGGCATCAGACATGGGTCTAGGGCTTGACAAGTCAGGTGGGTAGTTAGATCACCACTCCAGGGGAGGGACAGCCAGTTGTCTCCATGCTTTCCAGTGGTTATAAAACTGTTTACCTTTTGCTTTGGCATGGCTGAGGGATTCCCTTTCCAAACCATTTGTGTGGTTCTTCATTGTTCAGCTCTTATTTATCAACTACATGGGTAATCATAAACTCTGTATGTTATAGGAATTATTAATGGTAGTAGTACTACTAATAGTAGTGGTAGTATGGCTACAAAATATTAAGTGTACTAATGTAAATATAGGCTAAATTTTATCAGGCTGACTCTCTTTAGGCCTCTTCAGTTCAGAAGTTATGGGTAAATTATTTTCCAAGGTAGAGTTATCATTCTTCCAGATGGCAAGGAAACTTTTGCCCACACAGAGAACAAGGGTCCTGAGGCAGCCTATGGCCATCTGTAGACTTAGCTAGTCTTTTGTCCAGAAGGTTAGAAGTGGTGAGGTATAAGGTGGGAGGTACACAAGCTTCCTAAGACTGTGAGTGGCATGTAGACAAGCTTTTCTAGGCTGCACCGACGCCCAGTAGAATTCTTGGTGGTGGCCCACCTGAGCAAGTAGAAGTCACCCAGAGTTACACTCTGAAGAAAAATGCAGGAAAAATTGTATCAGATAGGATGGTCTGCCTAAAGGTAATAAAAATCCTGAAGCAAACCAAGATTAAATACTAAGAATGTTTTTTATTGTACATGACAGAGAATTCGGAGGCAGACTCTGCATGCTGACTCACCAGACCTCTGACTATATCTCATGGCAGCTCTCATGGAGTCTAAAAATGTTCTTCTTATTGGTCTACTTGGGCCAATTCAGATTAAACCCAGAACTACTAACAAATTCCAAAAGAATACCAGAGACTTTTTGGAATAAATATGGGTTTGTGAATCAATAATTAGCAAAAGGGTTAGTATTACCATGACTGGCAGATATGTCTTGATCCATTCTTGGAGCTAAAGGTGTGTTCTGCTCCTCCTGAATTGCAGGTTTGCATGGGGAGAATGTATGCTAGAACAGTACATGGTTCTGTGAGGGAAAAGGAAGAGGGGAATGACAGCTGCATGAACATCT
This sequence comes from Trachops cirrhosus, assembly GCA_028533065.1. Classification (NCBI taxonomy): domain Eukaryota; kingdom Metazoa; phylum Chordata; class Mammalia; order Chiroptera; family Phyllostomidae; genus Trachops; species Trachops cirrhosus. Next base: position 144,748,667 of record CM052541.1, read on the forward strand.
GTAGTAAACATTTGCCATTTGTGGCTGTCCCAAATAGTTTGACTCTGTTATCCATTTGGGTGATTCTCCATTTTGTGTAATTTCTGCTTAGCAAGGTAGAATGGAACAGCTACATTTCCTAGCATCTACAAATGGAACTTCCACTAAGCTAATGAGCCTGTGCAAACTTTGCAAAGCAAGACCGAGGTCATATAGCAGTTTTTCTGGCAAAGATGGTGTTGGTTTGAAACCTTGGGAGTTCCCTGGATGAAATTTGAAATTGACACCATACACAGAAGGAAAAGAGACACTGAAGAAAGAGTCAGACCACTCCAGACTGGTAGGTGGTAGTTTTAATAAGCAAAGGAATTTATGAGTCTTGTCCTGGATGCTGCAAGATGAGCAGGGTTCTGTACCTACCCGCCAGAAATTTAAGTTTATGTAGAGGCTTTAATTAGGTTCAATCACATATACTTGCCAGATAGTTTCAACAACACATTGCTCTCTCATGTGGGAATGGTGGGCGGAACATACATTCCAAGGACTGGGAAGGAAGTTGGAGCCTTTGATTGTCTGGGTCCAGCTTGAGGGACAGCCAGCAGTCATGTGCTCTTGGTGACCTCCTCCAGTGGAAAGTCATGGAGCTTTTGGTGTTTTGTAGATGCTTTAGTGGAGGTATCTGTGCTGTGCTTCATGGGGGGCTCAAGGTAGGTACTGGGAACAGTGGGATTTCTGCTATAGTCATCTCATATGTGGGACCGACTGCATTTCTTCTTCAAATGTAATTCCCTGGGTCTCTGAAATTCTGTCACCAACTAATCAATGTAATAAATCTTGTGGTGGGTAAACAAGGTAGATTCTATCATGTGTATCTGAAGTGTGAACCTAGAGCAACAGAGAGTGTTTACTACATCAGCAAGACAGTTTGTTTTTTAGTGGTCCTTGCACAGTTAGACAAACAACTCAAAAGAAGAGTTTTGTCAATATTCTTTCCATGATCTCACTCTCTGTGACAGGAAGAAATTTCAGAACTCAGGTAGGGTTTCCTACAACAAGGAGTTTTTGACCAAATGAGACTTTAAGTTAGTGAAAGACTTCAGGAATACTTTGTTCAAAATGAATAAAAATAGAAACAAGGTCCTTAAAAAAATACTCCACTAATGTGTCTGGTGCACTGACCACACAACGGGACATATTTATTTAGATTTTTTACAAAATATACTAAAATGTTGACTTAATTTCTAGCAAAGGGGAAAACAAACTCAAAAGTATATTGACATATTAAACAAGAAATTAAGTTAAACTTAGGTATAAATTGAATAAATCATTTTAATGTTTAGTAAAATGTTAGACTTTTTAGTTTCAGATGGAAAGTAAAGCTTGACCTGAAAATCTTTCCTGCCAGCAAACCCAGCAATTGAAATAATTGTTAATGGTAAATGATACAAAAATGTTATTGGTGGTTAGACCTTGGTTCAGCAACCGCAGTTCTTGGGTTCTGGCTGAGGAAGAATTCAGAACCAAGATTCAAATATAAGCAAAAGTTTATTTGGAAGGTCGCAGAGGTAGAAGAATTGAGCCATGGAAGAAGTGAGCCAGTTGAGCTGCATGGGCTCTGAAAACAATTTATAGAGACAAAAGAAGGGCTCTTGGATCTTAGGAGAAAGATGGTCAAAGGTAATGCACCTGGGGAGGAAGTAAAGGAAAAAGTGCCTGTGAGTTCCAGAAAGAGCATGCCTGAGAAGGGTAGTGGGGAAAGACATGGGTGGGGGAGAGAGAGGGAGAGAGAGAGAGAGAGAGAGAGAGAGAGAGAGAGAGAGAGAGAGAGAGAAAGTGAGCACACTTGGTTCTTTTTCTTGAGGGTTTCTATCCCCTGTCTAAAGGCAGGAATATAAGAGGAGATCCCAGGCAGGGATCTCAACAGAATATTCAACAGCTTCTCCAGGTGTGTCCTTTCAGGGTCATGGTCTCCACTGATTGGTTGGCACCAGGGTAGGGGGGTTATTGGTCATTGCATCTGGTCCCAATGTCAGCCATGATGTTGCTTCACCTGGTTTTGCTGCTTTTCTGGACCTGGAGCTGAAACACAACTGAGGCCCAGATGTTATCTCTAGTTTGACAGAATCTCGGTCTATGTGGTCAACAGATCTGAGTCCTTGTTCCTAAGATCATTTGATGAAGGTCATCAAATTGCCTTGAGGGCTTAACAGTTGAGGGAGTGGTCCTACAAGGGCTTATATGGGCATCATATGAGGCTATTCACTGGCTCCCTTGTTCCTCCACTAAGGGTGTCTACCAAACGACTGGTGATATGCAGGGAAGGAAAGGTCAGGGGAGGGTCTGAACCACATGAACAGCAATATGAAAGGGCAGAGGGTCTAAGCCTCATGACCAACAATATGTTAGGGGAGGAATGGTCACCCTGGGGATGGGGTCCTTTTATTCCCAGCTGCAAAGCACCTGGGGCTCTCATCCTATGGTGCTTGCTCTGTTCATGCCTGTCGAGCTGCCTACTTATGTAGGTAAATCAACCTGCCAACCAAGCAGGCACATTGAAAATGAAACCAGCAAATCCTTCAATAGCTAAGGTTTCTAAATTTGGCAAACAAAAACACAGGATACCCAGTTAAATTTGAATTTCAGATAAATGACAAGTAATTTTTAGTATAATTTAGTCCCAAATATTGCATAGGTGTCCTATATTTTGTTTGGCAACCTTACCAACAGTACTAAAAAGGAGGAACAGGTATGTGGTTATGAAAAATTAAGACCAAAGTTTTTGAGAATTATCAAATTTCCATGCAGCTCCTAATAATGAACAAAATTCTAGAGAATCACTAATCATCTCCAGCTTGGGAAAAGGCAGAAGGGAGGGTGTAGACCATCATCCTTGGAGATGAAGCAGAAAAAGTCACATGTTCCGTCTCCAGGACCCACCAGAAAGGATAACTATTGGGCTTCACCACGCTGAAGCCCCTGCTGGCTGGAGAGGAGGGGAATGCCTGGATCACCAACACGGAGCAGCTGGGCCCTCCTTCTGTTAAAGAACAACTCAATTGAGAAAATTTGAAGATCTGATAGGCTTTATTAAGTGACTCATGAATTGAGCAGGATCCCACCTAGCAACCAGAAGGGAACTCTCAGGTGTTGTACAGATGGAAGGTGTCTATAGGAAGAAGGGTTAGTGGGGCAAGAGAGCTATTAATAAAAGAAAATGAGGGGTTATTTTTAAACCAAGATGTCTGGAGAAGGGAATCACAAGGGTTTAATCATGCAGATTGCCTCTTCTTTCTTTGGGGAGAGGACTCAGGTGATAGATGACTTCACTAGTGTTGACCAGAAAATTCCAGACTATTTGGTTAAGATTAGATTTCTGGTGAAGGTGGAAATGTCTATTAGGTAGGAACTGTGAGTAGTAGGTCATGAACTTTAGCATAAGTGATACCTGAGGTTTTCTCTTTAGCATGTCAATGAGTAAAAATTCAGGAGAAAAATGAAATGGTCTGAGACCTGGGATAAAGCCAGAGTCTTGGTATGAGGGGAGGAGGAGGGAGGGTGAGAGTGAGTGGGTTGGAGGTGGGAACATGGATGAAACAAGAGCAGCCCTGTGTTTGTTAACATCAATTGAAGTTGGATGATAGGTACATGGGGTTCATTACATGGGTCTCTCTATTTTTGGACGTGTTTTAAAATTTCCCTCATAAAAGTTTAGCCAGCTAGAGGACTAAAGTTAAAGACATAATGAGGTTTCTGAGGAAGTGGGAGGTGGGGAAAAGCCCCACTGAGAATCCTGGGCAAAGCTTTTCTTCTGACCCTGGGAACTCTTACATTTTATGTTCTTTATCCATTGCCTGCTTTGGGGAGTCAAAGCAACTCCTGGAGTGGGAGGGATGAAATGCTCTCTGCTTCAGGCCTCAGCCTGGGTTGTGGTAACCATCTGAAGTCCAGGTTCATGCTAAGATGTAGTACGGTGGGATGGTTGAATGGTAAGGCTGCAGAGGAAGGAGCAAAGGCCAGTGTGGTGATAAAGCTACCCACAGCCATGGTTCATTCCCCTTATCTCTGCCTTTGGCCCATGAAAGTCCAAGAATATTTATAGGGCAAACACAGATGGCAGAAAAGTGGAAGAGAATCAAAAGGAATTAATTAGCCACATTAAGTCTAGGCTGCCTTTTTCATTTAAATGCAAAATGATAAAAGTATCATGCACCAATGGCAGCAATATCTCTACCTCACCATGTAAGCATTGAAATATAGAATTCAAAGCACAGATGAAAAATCTATCCAGAAGAAGTGAAAACTGAGGAAGAAATATTTCTAAGGGTGTTTTATTCTATGTAGGAACTTGCTAAATACAAATGTAATTAAAGAGTTAAAAAATGAGATAATAACAGCAGTTGTGAGAAAAAATGCTGAGCTAAGATTAAGTACTAAAAATTCAGTATCATTGCAGAATTAATACATAAAATGAAATAGAGTAAGAAATAGAACACACATATCTAAGAACTGAGTAAGAAACCAGGAGAAAAGGTGTGAGACTCACAGTGAATGCAAAGAAAAAAAAAGGCAAGGAGATTAAGACACTGATTGAGAAAATAATAATGATATTTAATAATAATAATAGCCAAGCCAATACTGAATTAAAAACCCTAACAAATTCAACAGACAATATTTTCAAAGACAATATTTTCAAGGGTACCTTTTCTGAACGAAGGAAGAATTGAGTCTGGAAAATGTAAATCTGTTCTGGGAAAAAGGCATTGAGAGGAATCAATAAGGAGACACATCCTTGTTATGGTATTGGATTTCAAGGAGAAAGAAAGCATTATTTAGGCATCCAGAATGGATAAAGCAATTAACTTACCAAGGTGAAAATCCGTCGATCTGAGTTGTCCATAGACATTTTAAATGTCCATCAAAAAAGGAACTATGTCTACGAAGTTCTGAGGGAAAGAAGGTATTACTGAGAATATCATATCCAAAAAATTCCAAAAAGTTTTACTAACATAAGTATAAGTGGATAGAAATTCCTAAATGAAAAAAAAATCAGGGTTTATAGGATTTATGAGCCCAAGGGGAAAAAAAAACAAATTTCAGCAACAGAATCTTACTAATCAAGAGATTAAGGAAGATAGTGTGTTAAAAGGATTGTTCATATGTGTTGAAATCATTTAAGTTTAGAAGGAACCAAACAACTGTGAGAGATATGATGACAAAAGTCATGGTTTATCAGTAGTATAAACGTTGGTAAGCAAACTAAGAAAGGGACAACGTGCACCATTGGGAGGGAGGTGGGGGAAGTGTAAGTAAGCCAATTTCCTGGCCTTAGCTGAACTCAGTTGGTAATGTCTACAAAAAAGTTTAGCATTTTACTAAAAATTCTCAAGGTATTCATTATAAAAAGAAAATGACAGTCCAATCAGGAGATAGAAGGTGGGAGAGAAAGTTGGAAGAGAAATAATTTATAATGAGAAGTCGATAGATACTGTACAATGTTGTAAAATAAGAAATGGAGGTCTGAAAATAGAAACTAAAGAAATAACCCCCAAAGAGTTAAAAACAGACTATAAACTTAAGAAGGAAACCCGACAGGCAAACCTTTAGTGATGCCAATTTTGCTGAGCAGGGTTGGCAGCCTGACCCCTCCCTTCCTGGCCCCCACCAGCCATCTTTTATCTCATGGGCCCATTCACGGTCATTGCCTCTGTCAGCTCAGCAGGAGATACAGCATAGAGATTTTCTCTTAGTACATGGAATTCTTTCGTAAAGAAGAACGCCCTTCATGAAATAGAGCTACGTTTACACTGAAATGCAGTTCATTCATGAGGGCAGTATATATATTTAATTCTTTCCTTTAGTTGCCAGTTTTCAGAGTAAGGAGTTTGTGGCCGAGTTACTTACTTACTTACTTACTTTATTTATTTATTTATTTATTTTCATTTTGTAGTAAGACATATTGTTTATTTTAAAACTCAAATATTTAAAAAATATTTTATTGTTTATGCTATTACAGTTGTCCCAATTTTTTCCCCTTTGCCCCGTCCACCCAGTCCAGCCCCCACTCCCACAGTCCATCCCCACACTGTTGTCCATGTCCATGGGCCAGGCACACATGTTCTTTGACCCATCCCTTCCCCTTGCTTCAACCAGTCCCCACCTCTCCCCTTCCATGTTTCCATGCCTCTGATTCTATTTCACTCATTAGTTCAATTTGTTCTCTAGATTCCATTATATGAGTGAAATCATATAATATTTGTCTATCACTGACTGCCTTATTTCACTTAGCATAATACTTTCCAGGTCCATCCATGCTGTCTCAGAAGGTAAGAGTTCCTTCTTTCTTATGGCTGTGGAACATTCCACTGTGTAAATGTACCACAGCTCTTTTGTCCACTCATCTACAGGTGGGCACTTAGGCTGTTTTCGGATCTTGGCTACTGTGAGTAGTGTTGCTATGAACACAGGGGTGCATATATTCTCCTGATTGGTGTTTCAGGAGTCTTAGGATGTATTGCCAGAAGTGGAATCACTGGATCAAAAGGCAGTTCCATTTTTAATTTTTTGAGGAAACTCCATATTGTTTTCTACAATGTCTGCACCGGTCTGCATTTCCACCAACACCAGCACTTGTTTGTTGATTTATTGATGATAGTCATTGACAGGTGTGAGGTGACATCTCATTGTGGTTTTAATTTGCATTCTCTGATGGCTAGTGATATTGAGCATATTTTCATGTGTCGATGGGCCATCTGTATGTCCTCCTTGGAAAAGTGTCAGGTCAGGCCCTTTGCCCATTTTTTAACTGGATTGTTTGTTTTACTGGTGTTGAGTCGTATGAGTTCTTTACATTTTGGAAATTAAACTCTTACAAATGTATTGTTGGCAAATGTATGTTCTCCCATACAGTGGGTTCCCTTTTCACCTTGATGATGGTTTCTTTAGGTGTGCATAAACTTTTTAATTTGATGTACGCAGTCTAACTCGTTTATTTTTGCTTTTTGTCTCCCTTGTCCTAGGAGATATATTGGCAAAAATATTGCTCCATGAGATGTCTGAAATTTTACTGCCTATGTTCTCCTCTAAAATTTTGTGGTATTATGACTTATATTTAAGTCTTTTATCCATTTTGAATTTATTCTGGTGTATAGTGTAAGCTGCGGTCTACTTTAATTTTTTTGCATGTACCAGTCCTGTTCTCCCAATATCATTTATTGGAGAGATTGCTTTTACTCTATTGTATGTTCTTGCCTCCTTTGTCAAATATTAATTGACCACAAAGGTGTGGGTTTATTTCTGGGCTCTCTGTTATGCTCTACTGGTCTCTGTCTGTTCTTGTGCCGGGACCATGTGGCCTACTTACTTTAATGCTGTCCGATTAGAAATGGCTGTTTCCTTTCCTGCCTCCCTTCCTTTCTTTTGTCCTTCTTTCTGGTGACAGACTTGATCTTCTTTTTTAGATGCATATGAACTCATGGATTTTAGATGTATTGGTAGGGTTGGACCCTTGCCGTGATTCTAATTTGAACAAATCAATGGTACAAAATTATTTTAGACCATCAGGGAAATATGACTGTAGACTGAGCATTAGATAATAACAAAGAATTATTAATAGTTTTGTCACCTATGATAATAATGTCATATAAAAATGTCTAATTTAAAATGGAGATTTATACTGTGAAAGTATATATGATCCTTGGGATTTGCCTTAATTTCTTCAGCAAAGAAAACTGGGGAGAGAGAGAGAAAATCAAATAGGACAAAGTTTTTACAATTTATAAATGTGAGGGAAATGGGGATAGGGGTTTATCATACCCTTTTTGGTGTATTATAAATTTTCATACTATTTTTTGAAGCTTAGACTTATAAAGTGAGTTCAATTCATGTTAATAAGGAAAAATTACCATGACAAATTAAGGGTGAAAAATAAAGAGGTGCAAATTTAAAAAAAAGGATAAATATGGAATTAGTTTTTGTGTGTTTAGGGTGTGGCCAACATGACATAATCTGTTCAAAGTTTATTCCTTATTCTGAATTGTGGCCGGTGGCTTGACGTCCAGGTGTCCAGCAGATGGCGCTCTGCGCCCATTTTATGTAGAGAAGCAAGCTAACCGAGGCTTTCTGCTTTTTGAGTTTTTCACAGTGTCAGAATTAACACTTCACGTTTTTATAATTAGCATCTGCCTTTAGAAATGACCCAACTGTGCTTTTGGATTTAGTCTTCGTCTTTTCCAAGTGTGGCTGGGATCTTGGGGTCTAATTCTGTAACAGGCGGCACCTGGATTTGGGCAAGAGTGTGATCCATTGCAGAGTTCTTCTGTACTTGGGTGACTTTGGCAAGTTGTTTCAGCTCTTAGAGCCTCGGGTTCCTGGTCTGTAGACTAAGGTTGCTGGACCAGATGATCATCAAGATCCATTCCTTTGCGCACATTCTGTGAGCCTATGGTTCTGCTTCTCATCCTTCGCCTGTCCAGGTGACAAAAAAGGCACCACAGAAGTGTCTTTAATAAAGCTTAGTTAGAGAGAGGATAATAAGCCAGATGACCTGATGACAGAGAGGGACAACAATTGAGAGAGAGGAAGGGGAAGCAGCAATGAAAGGGAGAAGGCGGTGGAAGCCTCGGGGATCACTCTTGAACTTTAGGCAGATGCAGAGCTAGCTATGTCTTTGTTTACTTAGTAACTGGTAGAAAAGAGATTCAAGACTATTTCCGCCTCTAACGTCCATGGCCTTTCACTACGGCACAAAAGCCCCCACCTCCAGGTCATGCAGGTTTGTAAAGAGAACTAAGGAGCAGTGGGGACAATGGGGCAACAGCTGTTGCTTCCAGCTGTCAAAAGCTCTACTCCCCCTGGAGCCCCTGCAGTTCAGTTTCCACCGCCTCCTCCGGGTCCCTCTTCTACTGTCAACCCTCATCCAGCATCTAGGCCCCTCTCAGTCATAGAATAGCTCAGGTTTAATGTTCAACTACCTCCGTAGAATTTTGCTCCTCCCTTTGACTTCTTCTTCTTCTCTCATTTGTACCATTGTTGATATGGAATGCCTTAACAGATTAAATTGCGGTGCACCAGTTAAGGGATGGCAGGTTTAAAACGAAGCGGAAGGCTTCCTGCGGGATGTCGGTAGTGTCATGGCAACCATCTGCCCATATGGGGTGGTAAACCGTGTCTCAGAGCACACTAAGTAGCATCCTGAAAAATTTGAAAACTTGTCCACATGTTCACTGATCAGACTAGATTTCACTTTCTAAATTTCTGTAATGTTTATCTGAAAAACTCTTAGTAATAATTTTTACAATATTGTTTATTATCTTTTCATGTTTATGTCTCATGTCACCAGCTACTCGGTGTGCACCTGGGGATGGAAACGCTATCTTATGTCTACTATGTCATTCTGTACAGTTTTTGCACACTGCAATGCATTTCATTTCCAGCTTGTTTCAAAAAACAAGCATTCTTGGATTTATTTGCCTTTCAGTTTATTTTAGCATGCTTTTCCGCCTGTGACAGTCACTTTAAATTCCCCATTACTTTAGGACTGATCTAAGTTTGAATATTCAATTCCTTGACTCTTTCTCTCCGTAATTTTTACTTTTTGCCTTTTAAACATTTTGCAGCTTTCCCTGATTTTCTTCACATGAATAAATTGGAAATTAAAGGGGATGAAACCAATTCACTTTTATTTTCCTGCTTGTAACTGGTGGGCCTTGTAGGGTTGATGTAGAGGGGAAGGGTGGAGGAAGAGGTGGCAGCTGGTGAAAATAAGTTTCTGAAAAATGTGGGTTTGTTATTCATGTTCTTTTCTTATACGTACCGCGTGCTAACCTATTGTGCCACTGGAGCTCCTATTCATGTTCTTTTCTATGCTGACTGAATAAGTAAGGATTTTAAAAAATGGAGCCAGCATTTTATGATTCTCTTGTTTCGCCTTATACATTAGGGCCTATTTCCATGTAAATGCAAAACATGTCCCACTTTTGTTGCCATTATTTATTGAAAGAAGAGACCAAACTCTGGGCCATATCCTAGAATGTACACTTGCCTCACCAAGCACCCTGCTTCTTAGTGGGTGGGCAGGGTGATCTGCACTGTTCAGAACAGGTCAGTAGGCTATAAACCATCTGTGTGGTATTAGATTGTGGCTGCTGTGTTTTGAATCCGTGTGGCAAGTTATTTCGTAAAGGTTCCTGCTTAGAATCAGTCAGAGGCCCAGAAAGGCACCTCCTGGCTTTACTACTGGTGGAGTCTTGGACATCAGCCATTGCAGTTGGGCAGCCAGGACACAGAATGTTGGGCGATGAGTTCCTGTCCTGTTTCTTTTCCACTCAACGAATATTTGCATAATTATGAAATCCAAGAATCGGCTCCTTCTATCACATTGGGCATAGGCTGCCTCATACCCATTCTGAGTCAGTTCCTTAAACTTGGAAATACGGCCTGTTGAAGGCTGTGTCTGGAGCCGACTTTACTGCTGGTTTTGGAGCTGCAGAACAGTGTGTCAGAGCACGCAGCAGCAGCAAATAAGTTAATTCTGAAATTGAACAATAACTACACTGTCTTCTGCTTACTTGTTTTCCCTTGCTGCCTTTCTCCACAGACCTCTCACCTGCTACTGTATTTATCGTTCTTCCCTCATCTCTCTCCTCTTTTCTTTGGAGTGTCTCCTTCCATTTCTGAGTTGTGACCTAGAGCTCCAAAATGCTTTCTATTATGCAGAGCAGTTTCATTCTCCCAGATGCCCACTTTCCAGGAGGTTGGCTTTCTTGGAGAAAATGGTGCAGTGAAATGCTTTGTTAAATAAAAATCCATTTCCCCTACAGAGAAAATGTAGAGAGGTGGAAGTTGTTGCAGTTAGTTGAGTGCATGCGCATCTGTGTTTTCACTCTGCTGCACCTGCTATGGACAAAGCCTTGTGATAGATATTTTAGGGAATCATTTTCTAAACTTTTTGGAAAGATATGTAAAAACTACAGTAAGGAATATATTCTACATTTATAAACACACACATATTTTATACAATATAAACATTTTAAATAACCATATTCAAGTATTTCATGTTCTATTTTCTTTATTTTTAAAGTATATTTTATTGATTATGCTATTACAGTTGTCCCATTTTTTCTCTCCTTTATTTCCCTTTGCCCGGCAATTCCCCTCCCTCTAGTATCCCCCACCTTAGTTCATGTCCATGGGTTGTACATATAAGTTCTTTGGCTTCTCCATTTCCTGTACTATTCTTAACCTCCCCCTGTCTATTTTGTACCTACCACCTATGTTCCTAATTCCTGGTACCTTTTCTCCAGTTTTCCAAATCCCACCCTCTCCCTGCTGCTAACCCTCCATGTGATCTCCATTTCTCTGGTTCTGTTCCTGTTCTAGTTGTTTGCTTAGTTTCTTTTAGTTTTTTTTCCTTTTAGGTTCAGTTGTTGATAGTTGTGAGTTTGTTGTCATTTTACTGTTCATAGTTTTGATCATCTTTTTGTTAGATAAGTCCATTTAACATTTCATATAATAAGGGTTTGGTGATGATGAACTTCTTTAACTTGTCCTCATGTGGGAAGCACTTTATCTGCCCTTCCATTCTAAATGATTGCTGTCTAGAATCATCTCAGATGTAGGTCTTTGTCTTTCATGACTTGGAATACTTCTTTTGAGCCCCTTCTTTTCTGTAAGATTTCTTTTGAGAAATCCCCTGATAGTCTTACACGAACTTCTTGGTAGATAACTGTCTCCTTTTCTCTTGCTGCTTTTAAGATTCTCACCTTATCTTTAATCTTGGGTAATGTAATTATGATGTGCCTTGGTGGGTGCTTCCTTGGCTCCAACTTCTTTGGGACTCTCTGAGCTTCTTAGACTTCCTGGAAGTGTATTTCCTTTGCCATATTGGGGAAGTTGTCCTTCTTTATTTGTTCAAATAAGTTTTCAATTTCTTGATCTTTTTCTTCTCCTTCAAAGTTGTCCCAGAGCTTTCTAAGCCTCTCTTCACTTTTTTTTTGAATTCTTGTTTCTTCATTCTGTTCCAATTGAATCCTTATTCCTTCCTTTTGTTCCAAATTGTTGATTTGAGTCCCTGTTTCCTTCCCTTCACTCATGGTTCCCTGTATATTTTTCTTATTTCACTTTGTATAGCCTTCACTTCTTCCTTTATTTTGTGACCATACTGAATCATTTCTGTGAGAATCCTGATTACCAGTGTTTTGAACTCTGTGTCTGATAGGTTGGCTATCTCCTCATTACTTAGTTCTTTTTCTGGAGCTTTGATCTGTTCTTTCATTTGGGCCATATATCTTTGTCTGGGCATACCTGTTACATTGTAGGGAGTGGCTTAGGTATTTGCCAGGGCGGGGCAACCCACTTTGCTGCATTGAGGCCCCGTATGTGGAGGAGGGGTCAGAGAGGGAACAATGCTGCTTGCTCAACTCTTGCCCCACTTTCAGTCAAGTCCCTGACTTCCCACAAGTGAAATTGGGCCTTTCTGGTGCTGATTCCTAGGTGGGTGGGTTTTTTGCACATTCTAGGACCCCATGGATTCCCCCAACAGACTTTCCTATGAGACTGGGATTTTCTCCCGCTGCCACAACTCTCACAGATTTTTACAGACAGAGGTTTTGAGGCTTTCTTTTTCTGCACTGGAACCCTGGGTTTTGTGGTTTGCCTGGCTCCTCAGTTGTTCCTCCCAGTTTATCTGCATGCAAATATGGGGCCACCTGGTCTGCCAACTGCCACCTTGCCATGTGTCTTCTCTGCCTCAGTTGCTCATCTCTGCCCCTCCTACCCATCTGGATGAATGTTTCTTCTTTAACTCCTTCGTTGTCAGACTTCCATACAGTTTGATTTTCTGGCATTTCTGGTAATTTTTTGTTTTTAAATTGGTTGTTGTCCTTTTTTGGTTGTGTGAGGAAGCAAAGTGCATTTATACCTCCATTTTGGCCAGAAGCCCTCTATTTTATTTATTTTTAAAATGCTAGTTTTAACCCTTTAACTTGATTTTGTAACTCCTAATGAGTCATTATCTGAAGTTCAAAATATTCTAAGATCTGGATTTCTGTTTTCAAGAATTTCCACAATAGCACATTATCAGCCCCCATGCTTTAACTTGGCATGAATAAAATTCCACATCCTGCTTTTAAAAACTAATCCTAAAAAGCTGGAACAGTCGTAAACTTAAGTCACTCTACCTGTGTTGGTCTCGTCTCCTGAATTATAACCTAAATCAGCATTTGAAAACTTCAGTGGGTGCTTTTATTCTGGAATTTCTCACAGTAGTATTTTAAGACACACATGTTTTAGTATAACATGGCAAAAAATTAGAAAAATAGAGGCAACAGAAGTGCAATCTGTGACTCACATCCTATGCTTTGTTGACATTTTGTGGTGTTTCACAGCCTTTATTGGTATGCACGTCAAAATTAACTTCTTATTGTGGGCCTTTTCAAAAAAACCTGTTGTTTTTCTCACATCACATTCAGGGATAAGAACACCGCGCCCCCCCCCCCCCCCACCACACACACAGAATGGAGGAGAAACATTTCACTGCTTGACTTTAATATTAAATCTCATTTTTCTCACATCTCTTATGTTTTCACACCTATAGTCTGGCTGATCTATTTTCTAGGCAATTCTCAGCAGCAAAAATGTGAAAGTGATAGCTGGACAGTAATGTGTGAAAAAGCTCTGAGCACAGATCTGAATATACTGAGGAGGGGTTAGAGATCCTCAATTGCCAGAAAATTAAAGATGTGTCCTAAATAATAACTTTCACATACCAGCATTTGAGAGTATCTTCCATAACTCTTGCAATGGTTCAACTGTAAAGTGGAAGAAAATATTAATGTTATTTCTGAGGATAAGTGAGAATTAGGTGAGATTTATAGACTTAATTTAAAAATGGAGACCTGAGTTGGAGTTTCACTAAGATTATGTAATATTACAGTCATGTGCCTGGCCCTTTTTTAAATGAATAGAACCACTTGCTAATGACTTATACTCTTGTTTTATAAAATATTTTTCACTTTTCCTTTAGTTGGGACATTTGTCTTATGATCTTTTATATTAGATATAGAACAGGGATTTTATTTCTGGGGAGTGATGCTTACTACTTGAAGATCTTGAGGGAAAAATTCAAAGGGGATCCCAATTTTAAGACATATACCTGTAAGTTAAGATGGGAGATTACAGTCACAAGTTAACCTCATAAGATAATAATTTTGAAAATAAAAAATGATTAATTTAAAAGTTTTACTTAAATTTTCCTCTTCTTGCTCTGTGCCATTTTTAGTCTAAGCTATAAAGGTTACCCTTCTGTGGCAGGAGATGATGGTACAATACACATGAAAGCAAGATATTGGTTGACTGAGAGTGAGAGATGGGGAAAATGAGAGCGAGAGGGAGAGAGAGAGACAAGAGGAGAAGAAACGGGGAGAAGATACATTTAATTTCTTTATTTTGACTCTGCTCTTTGACATATCAAGAGCCAGGCTTTGTGAACTTGAACATGGAGTTTTAGAACAGTGGTGTAAGACTAAACAGGAAGAGAGAGTGGGAAAGTCTAGGACCCAGGGGTGGTGAGAAAGATGACAGAAGGAAATAAGAGAAAGGAGACAACTCTCTGCTCCAGGCTTTCAGCCAGAGCACAGATGATGTTTCTAAAATCTGAGGGAATACCAAATTTAAAGGTAATAGACTCACCTTCCTATTTGGGACCCCATGAAGAGCACTAATTCTTTATTTGTGGCAGCCCAACACAACAGTGCGGTCTGATAGCCAGTCTAGTTTGGCTCTCAAGTCTCCCTCAGTTCCCATGTGGCAAGACATTGAGTTAAGAGTCAGAGAAAGCCTGCCCTGAGCGAACTCACACCATTGCAGGGTCAAGGTTACTTAACAGTCAAAGCTGAGGGTGGGAGACCTGAGCATGGGTGACCACATGGGGGATGAACTACAGACTTAGAATGAGCTATAGCTGTGGAAAGCCAAGAGCAAGGAAGCTAAGTGTTTTAAATTGTAACATATTGGTAGATAATTTGAGGTATAGTAAGGCTAAAAGGTCAGAAGAGACAGACATTGAAAAGATAGTTTGTTACAGCTCCCATGGGGGCGGTGTGCCATGCTAAGGGGACCACATGTGAAAGCGACGAGGCTGGTCGGCAGGAAGAAGGGGAGAGAACTGTGGGCAAGAATGTTTATTGTGGTTTCTGTGGGAAGGGATGGGGTAAATAGGTTTAGGATTTGCTAGTTTGGCTAATTTCAGCAAGCTCTGGGGCTTAGGGGCTGTCCTTTGTTGTCTAGTCCTGGTCCTGGGGTGAATAGGGCAGGTGTACAGTGGCCTAAGTGTAAAAGCCCAGTAAAGGAGGTGGTTGGGAGTATAGATTTTGGGTTGGCTCTTCTGTATTTTAATACCTTCTATTTCTACCCCCAGAAGAATTCCTCCTGAGGAGGAGACAGGTGACAAAGAAGGCACCAAGACAAGGCAAGATGACTTAGACATGTTATAGAATTGTCCAGAGCAAGGTGTTTTGGTATGTGCATATAGGGCAGATATTAAAACAAAAGTTTACAGAAGTTAGAAATGTGTTTAATGCACTCAGTCAGCAGTAATATTCCACCGTACCCCGGCCAAATCAAGGAACCGGGCCCACAGGTTACCACTGCAAATACCAGCAGTGGATACCAGCAGAATGCACACAATTGGTCCAGGTCAACCACATCGAGTATGTATGCAGGATCAGCCATTCCACAGTGGGACATGCAAGGGTTGGGTGGTCACAGGGCATGAGAACCTCTTCACTCTCCCTGCATGAGGTCATTCATTCATCCACTCATTCAACATCTACTTGTGAACCCAGATGTCAACTTGGAGTGGGTAATGCAAGTAAGAGAAAAGGCAAGATTAAGATAGATTGAGCATTTTTTACCCAAAGATGAATGATACCTAATAAAGGATTGCTTTATTTATTAGATTGGATGATGTGTTGAATGAAATTAGGCTATTTACCCATACTTGGGAGCTAATGAGAGAGATCATATCAGTCAGAACCCATACATTCCCTGTCTTTGCTGACCAGCAGGTTGTTGAGGCTGAATCTGTGGTCCCACCGCAGTGATTGCATCTTTCTCCCAGCCCCTCAATATAAAGGTGTTTGGGGTATTGTTTTGGGAGAGGTCTTAAATTAGAGGAAGCTGAAATATGAAACTAGAAAAAAAAGTCTTCTTTTCTTTTCTCATAAAAGATTATTTTAGAGTTAGGCAGATAATATTCTTACCAACTCCCATTGTGCTGTGGGACTCAAGGTACCAATGAAATCTCCTAGAGTTCTGTGAGCTTGACCAATCATTGGCCTTCTTTTAAGTAACTACAGGACTCGCAAAGGCTCTATACACTGAAAAAAAGGCTTGAGGGACTCATTCCATTATTAACCAATCAGCAGCCTTCTTTTCAGTCTTCAGGAATCATTAGTCACTTTATTACTTAGGTTGCCAAAAGTTGAGCCAATTTTATACAAGTACTGAGATTAAAACACTTTACCCCCTTTCTTAAATTGCCTTAAATAAATACTGAGTGCCTGCAGGCTAGGCATTGTGTAGGCACTGAAAACACAGGGGTGAAGAAGATGCACACCTGCCCTCAAGTTTACAGCCTAAAGAAGATTTAAAAAGGCAATTATCACAATGGTGACAGAGGTGACTGTTGTATTCCAGAAGGTGCATTTTTTGAAACTTGGGAATGGCTTTTTGGAGGAGGGCTATTTAAGCTGAGTCATAAAGAGCCAGTAGGAATTAGCCAGGTGAAGAGTGAAAAGAAGAATTTGAAAAGACAAAAAGATAAAGCATTTCATTTACTTGGAGAAGTAAAAGGAGTACTGCTAAAACTTGTACACTACACTACCGCTGTGTAAACCACTTTCATGGGCTATAGTTTCACCAAAAATACCCCCCAAATCTTGTGTGTAACTCACTCAACTTTCTGTGCTTCGGGGACAGGCTCATACTTTAGCTTTGAGACACGAGAGAATTTATTCAGTATCTCTGAGCCTGAAACCGCTGTAAAATAAGGATAATACATTCTTTGAAGAATATTATGAAAATTAATTGAGATAAGCATTATGGATCTCATGTATAATGGATCTCTTCTTTCTTCAAACAGTTGATGGAGTTTGTCAGCTTTTATGACATTTTTCCTAATTAAGACATATTAGTAGATTTTATTTCACTTTTTAAGTTTATAGCAATTAAAATTTTTTAAAGATTGTTTGTTGTTTGTCTATGAATGCTAAAGTAAACTTCAAGAATAGGGACCAAAGGAATGAGAAGCTTCTTTCACAAGCGATTCGTAGCAACTAAGATAGGAATGGGTTACATTTGAGGGTTAAATCACCAAAGGACAGAAGAGCCAGTCTGCAAAAAGACCAGAAATGACATGAGGGCAGAGCTCATATTTGGCATTCTTGGCATTTCATGACCTAGGAAGACTGTGACAATTAGTCATAGCATCCTTCCCCCCCCGCTGAGATGTAGCTTCAGGGTCCTGCTCAACACTGTGTTCTCCAGGGAGAGACTGAAGAAGGAAAGGCTTCCTTGGGGAAAGAAAGACTTTCTTTTCTACCCAGAGGAGTCCTCTTCAGGTCGGAGTCAGCTTCCATGGAGGGGTCTTTTTCAGGGTTGGGTCACTATGTTTCACCCTTGATCAGATCAATAATTGGAGCAGCTTAAGAAGAGCTTATGGTATGTAGTGAGAGCTTTGTGTTAAAGTTGTAGATGTTTTTTAAATTATTTTCCGAAGGCTTCTTTTTTCTGTTGCTTACTAAATGAAAACGTAAGTTACAAATAAAGCCTCAAGCATATTTAAAGAAATTTTGAAAAATTATGATGTTGATATCACATGTCAAATCATGTTTTGTTAGAAGAGAATTTCCTAAGCCAAGATCCTGTTTTTCTATCTGATTGAACTATTCATTGAGGTAACAATTCTATAATTGCATTTTTTGTTTTTCCATGACTAGAACAGATGGTAAAGTCTTCACAGCTTGACACAGATTTATAACCTGTAACTTCAAAGATCTGTGGATCAAAATAATTCAATGATTATTATCTATTATTTCTCACCAGACAATTACCAAGAAATTCTATAAAACCAGAAAGTAATAGAAACTCTTGCTAATTGTTTAGAGTCTTCATTTTTCTCCTAAGGTCACCCTAAAACAACTTGTGGTTATTATTTCCAAGTTTATACATTGGGAAACATTGACATGGACAAGTCAGACCATTCAGAAGAAGTGCCAATAATTTTTTTTTTACTACTGATGATATTCTGTAAGAGACCATTCTGCGC
>CM052541.1:144767467-144796296 GCA_028533065.1 Trachops cirrhosus
TTTTGTTAGGGTTCCTGTCTTTATATAATTCAAAGGATAACTCATTGGTTCATGAATTGGTCCTTGTTATTTATCAATTACAAATGTTCAGGAGACAAGGAACTTCAGTACATCTTTGGAGACCAAAACATGTCTGAAGTCCACATAACTGACTGGGCATTCCTGTCTGCTGCTTCCTTATGCCCCATTAACCCCTCTATGAAACTCTCTCCTTCTTGGATTTTTCTGTTTTAGCTTGTATATTGGTCCTGAAAAACTGGGGTGCACACCACACATCCCTACTTACACTGTACCTAATATATTGGCATCAGAAACAAATACTATAAAATTGATTTCCTGCTTTCTTATTTTTTTGGAGGTGGCTAAGAGGTAACTCTATGTAGAACAAAGGAATCAACCATTTAAATTAGTGTGACTAGCTGTGGAGAGCAGGACCAATAAAATAGCATTGGTGCAATCAAGATAGCATGAAGTATATAAAACAAAGTGGAGTCACTCATGTCAACCAAAATGGCTGTCAGTCAGCCATTTGGTTCAAGAGGGAAATTACCTGAGTCAGAGCAGACACATCTGGCAAGGAGACACACTTAAGATATCTTCACACGTGGCCAGAGCAGCCATGTCTGCAGAGTAGTACCACCCTCAGATAAGTTCCTCGGGAACTCCCCATTTGTCATTAGGGATGTGAAGCAGAACAGCCATGTACCACCCATAGACCCCTGGGCAAATTCCTCACTTGGCATCAGGGCTGCCGAGACATTTATCAAAAAGATGCAAAAGGGTGGAGTACAACACCCTCAAGGGTATAACTGAGTCAGGCCCAGACCACTGCTAAGACAGCCTAGCTCACACACCAGAGTACTGCTCCACATCATGCTGATCTCCCTTGGCATCGGCTGTCAGAGGCTGTTTCCTGCTGAACAGAGGACTTTGTCTGCCCTGCTGCCCACCTGGCTCTGGTGATCCTTCCTTGCAAGATGCCGAAGATTCCCCCACCAACTGGGCTGTCTCCTAGATTTATTTGCAGACCAGGACTCTGGAACTTGGGTTCATTATCCCTCATTGACTGCTGTGTGTGTTATATTTCTATTAGATTGTTAGAGTGTAAGACATTAATGTATGTTAACGTTCTACTTTGAGTGAACCTCCATCCAATACAGCTGAGTGAATAGCGTAGTTACTGTGTGTGACTTGTCTACCCCTTGGTGCCAGGCTGCTCAGCAGGCAGCCAGCCAAGCAGTTGCCCGGCTGACTTATAAGAAAGATTGAACCTACACTCATGGCACTAGTTAAGCCAAATAAATACTTGTCTTATTTTCCCCTTTACTAATCAGATATTCAACAAAACTGAGTAATTAATTAAATTAAAAAGCCCACTTTAGCACATTACTTTATTCTACCCTTATTTGTTACTTGAAAAGTGTTTTTATTACAAAAAGAAAATAACCAAAAATGGGTTTGTAAACAATTTGTTTTGTGTGACAGGATAATCACCAGAACTTAATATTTTTTCCAAAGATTCTTTGAAGACAAGGGGACTTGCTTGAAATGTAAGTCATTAGCACCTACGTATTTTTTTACACCCTTCACTTATCTCTCACCTCTTACTGACTTCTCTGAGTTCCCGGACAGGCCCTGCAGTCACCCAATGGAACAATGGAGCCAGGTGAAGGGAGACACAATGTTTGTTTTTCCCTTACTTCTGCCTGGCTCTCCAGTTCCATTGGGTGTTCGCGGTGCCTGTCTGGGGACACCTAGGTCTCTTCTGCGTCACTGTGGTGAGGGGGAGGAGCACTTTGATCTACCATTATGGAAAATAGGAGCTATCACATCATCGTGACTCCCAATTAAGAGGATCTTTCTTTTGTGCAGTTAGTGGGGTTGGTTGTGGCCTTGAAGGTCCTTTGCAATTAGGGGAATAATAGAAAATTATGGGTGTGTTTCATTCTGTTCTTAGCATGCCACCATATAGTCAAATGAACATAACACTGTTTTTCCCAACTATGTATGTTAGAAATTGTTAGAGTGTCTACATAAGCTGAGGAAAAATTTCAGCTGCTTTTGGACCAGTATACAAGATGGAGTTTACTGTACGTGATGCATTTCACAGTTTATTCCGTGAAGTTTGTAACTTGCCATGGGACTCCACAATCAAATGCATGTCAGTGATGCATTGAGACACAGTGTAATATAAAAAAAGATAGGAAGGGGGTGGTACAGGCCTTGAAATGTGTAGGGATGGACAGGCACAGGGCAGGGTAGGAAGTGGGTGGGCTAATATCAGAGGCTTCATCAGGCAAGTCCAGGACAGTTATCTAGGAGCTTGGATTCCCACTTATGGTTCAGGCAAGCATTTATCTATTTGTTACCTTATGTCCAAGCCAAAGAGGCAAGAGAAGCATGGCAATGGAGACTATATGTGCATTCTCTGGTGTTATCTGTGAGAGTTTTACATGAATAATTCATACTACAGATAGTGCATTTCTAGATAACTGAGACTTACTGTTGAGAGAAGAAAGTTAAGAAGGCATGCTATATACATTTTATGTTTTCTGAGTCTGTGCTTTGACCTAATCTAAATTGTTACAGAAATAAATTGCCACTGACATTTCATTCTTAGTCACAACTCTGAAATCTTATTCTGTGTTCTTGGAAAAACCTTTGGTTGGGCAAATAAAAGTTGTCAACTACTATCTATAAAAATCCATTCTCTTTGGGTGAAGTTGACAGCATCATTTAATATAAGTCCAGTTCTTCCACATGAGAGGGTTGTGAAAATCAATGAATTCATTTAAAAATTTTCCTTTTTAGTGTATGGTAGAAAATATTTTTAAGAAAGATATTATCGTATCTGGATTTTAGTAATAGGGTCATAATCTTTCCTTAAATAAATGAGAATGTGTCATTATCAGTCTTCTCTATGTAATCTATAAAAGAATGTCTTTCAAGTATGTTTGATTTCAGCCTAGAATGAGAGACACATTTCATATGATGCTCCAGTGCATGCATATGCACATACCACACACCCATATCCACAACTCCTCTATGTTCTATTAAGGAAAAAAAAAGAGGCAAGACAGATGGCTGAGAGCCATTAGCCTGGCTTTCTGCCTCTTTGGTTGTGATTGGTAGCTTGAAAAAACACTTTACTAACATACCCTAAACAAATAGATAAGCAATCAAGAAATGTATATGCTGAAACCCTTCATAAACATAATTTAAAGCAGATTTCAGGACTCAGAAGTGTTTCATTAGAGCAGGGTTCTTTTCTCTAGGGTCCCAGCGTCCGTAACAGGTTGCCTCTGAGTTCAGCCTGACTGAGCACTGGCTCCCCCGTGGGGTTTCTGTTTGTACTTCCTTCTCTTTATTGCTGAGAGTGATGTAGAAATTGACAGGCTAATTCCCACAGCTAGTCTATACGCTATTTTTTGACAAACAATAAGATTACTTAAAAAGTCCATGTTTAAAGAGATTGAAGTCATTTCCTATGTGTTTGCATCCATATGCACATTTGTACTAGAAGATCGCGGATAGCTGTATGCTCAGTTCTCCACCCCCTCCATTGTTCTGTAGGAATCTAGACAACGGTCATTTTTACTCAGTTATAGTCTGGTATTGGGAAACCCCAGAGAGCCCTCAGATATTTGCCTATGTAGTAGGCATTGAGGCAGTTTCCCAAGTTAGAATAGGTCATCTCTCTGCCTATTTGCTTAGCTTAGTCAAAATGACTGGCCAGTTATGTGGAAATAGCCTGACATTGTACCTTACTGATCACCTATTCAGAATTTAACTGCTATCCCTATTTCCCCAAGTTGTTTAAACACCAGCATAGCTTATACTTAACTATGTATTTTGTATAACTTAAATTCTACCTTTATTTCTAAGAATCACACTGTATTCAAAATCTCATACTATTTCATAAACCTTTCAGCAAGAATCTGTACAAAGCCATGACATGCTGTTTTGATTATATCTCAGCTCATCCGTTTAGGAAGTAGAAAAGTTTTTTCAGCAGATTTCCTGCAGGTGTGTCTGATTACTTGGCCTTCATTGTTTTAGTAAGATAAATGGAAAACTTAGGTCTTCATTGAATAAGGGATGGTGGGAGAAATTCTGCAATGAATTGTCTTAAGAAGCAGAGTTAGTTCCCTATCCCTCGAAGTGTTTATTATAGACTTGGTAATGGCCGTTGGAGACATTTTGGAGGGGTTGGTGATGCAGGATTGTAAGGCTTATAGTCTTATACAATTGGGAGATTCTATGAGTTAGATTATATGAAAAGATGGATGTATTAGGTCTCAGGATCTACTCAATTTTTAATGACATACACTGGGATTGGCACCATATAAGACTGGCATCCAATGTTCAACATTATCACTATTATGGTTTGGGTTCAGCATGACAGCAACTTCAAAAAACTTGTACTGAATTTATTCTTCAACTTAAAAACTTGAGTCACTTTTCTTCAGCCTATTCTTATTATGGGATGTCAAAGTCTGGATTTGAAATTTGTTTGTTAAAATTTAAATTTGTTAAAATTTAAAGCTTGAGAAATCCAGATAGTGTCAAGCATAAAATTCTTCAAAGAACCTCTAGCAATTCTTCATCATTTTGAAATCACAGATTTTTTTCAGACCCCACCCAGAAAAGTGCAGGTTGAATTTTATAGGCTCAGAGGATTCACCTCAGATTAAGAATTCTTGTGAGGAAAACTATCTCCTCTCCAAAGTCTAACATTTTCACATCTTAGGGACTGCCAGGTCATACCAATTAGTCCTCCAGTTAGCCTAATGAGACACTGAATCTCTTTGCACAAGTTAAGCATATTAATAGAAGTAATACTCTTCCCCACCCAAAATAACTGTGTATTATGTTCCCACTGAAAATCAGCTCAGAATCAGCTTTATAAATGAGGTTTATAAAGTATAAAGGCAACAGAAGTAATCACAAAGTAGAAAAGCCAGTGGATAACTACATAAAAATGAAAGGCTGTTCATCAAAGAACACCATAAATGAGATTCAAATGAAAATGAGAACTTGGGTAGGGTGGGGCATAATTGCAATAAACATTTAGTATATAAATGACTTTTAGAAATCAACAAGAAAAATCTTAAAAACTTGGTACCAGTGATGTTGGCTCTTGGTTCTTGATTTTGACAAAGAAAGAATTCAGAACTAAGGACTTTAGGACAAAAGAAAGTCTATTTAGTGTGCAAAGTGAAAGTACACTTGAAGAAAAGTTTCTAGTGGGTTGTTCAGAGAGTTGCCTTGGTCTTTTAGAAGAACCTATGCACCCCAATGTTCATAGCAGCACAATTTACAATACCTAAGTGCTGGAAACAACCTAGGTGCCCATCAGTAAATGAATGGATCAAAAAACTATGGTACATTTATACATTGGAATACTACACAGCCAAAAGAAAGAAGGAGCTCATACCCTTTGCAACAGCATGGATAGAGCTGGAAAGCATTATGCTAAGTGAAATAAGCCAAGCATTGAAAGACAAATACCATATGATCTCGCCTTTAACAGGAATCTAAACAACAAAACAAAGAAACAAGTAAAATATAACAAAAGACACTGAAATAGAGGACAGGTTGTCAGTGACCAGAGTGGAGAGGGGAGGGGATTTCAGGGGAATTTCAGGGGAGAAGGGAAGGGTTTATAGGAACAATATAGAGGACACATGGACAAAACTAGGGGGGTTGGAAATGGGAGGGAGGAGGGGAGGAATGTGTAGGTGGGCTGGAATGGGAATAAAGGATAGAAACTGTACTGAATAAACTAAAATAAAAAAAAAGTAGTTACATTTATACAGTCCTAAAATTACATTCGGCCCTTTGAAAGCAACTGCAAGTCTGAGGTGGCCCCTGGTGAAAATGAGTGTGACACCCCTGGAAGCCCATTTATCTCTTCAGGTGTTTGATTCTTTCAGGATTAAATAGTCAACAACACTCTGAGTGCTTTCACAAGACCTCCTCATTGGCAATGACCCGGGAAACCCAAGCTCTGTTAATAAGCAGTGAACACCTACTCAGACTGGCAACAGGGTCAAAATGCTAATTGCTCTCCAATAGCCACATTTTTTCTTTCTCTTCATTTGCTCTTTCACCTCTTGAGAGACTTTAATGGAGTTTGCATTTTCCTTACTGCTGAGACTCCTGTGGTGTTAAAACTGAGTTAGCCCTTTGCCTGTCTCCTGGGCAGCTATGATCTCAGGCATCATTGGCTCCTCTCCCTTTCCAAGTTAATTATATTCAGTGTGAGCTTGAATTTCAAATCCATCTGTTTTTCCATATCTGTAGAGAGTTTATTTATATCTACTCTCTCAAATAGAAAAGAGATGGAACAACAGTTTCCTCATACTTTAAATATTTTGAGTTCGATGCAATTGCCATTTCTTTTAGAATGAAATCAATGGGAGAGAATTTTTTTCACAGCTGCTTTGTGTCTAATCCCTGACAAAAAACTGTCCAGTACAGTAAGGTATGTCTCTGTTATTCTCTTCTCTAGTCACCTCTCATAACTTATAATTATGTATTTGTTGATATGTTCACATTTTTATGCAAACTGAACTGTAAACTCTGTAAGGGCAGAAAAAAGGTTTTCATCAATCTATATCTGGAATATGCTAGGTACTTAATAAATATTTATAGAATGAAAGAAGAAAGGAATCAAGATTTATAATAACCATAATATTTTAGATGCTTACAACCTTTTTTTATCACTGAGGACCATTTTATTAATTTTTGTTTTCATAGATGCTCTTTTTTGTGGAATGAATTGCCTCAAATCTTACAGCCTAAAACAACAATTTATTATTGCTCACGAATCTGTGGATTGGTTGGATGGTTCCTCTGTTGCTTTCATCTGGGTCACTCACATGACTGTGAATGCTGGACAGTCAGCTGGACTGAAAGACCCAACATGGTCTCACGCACATGTCTGGCAGTTGGTGTCGGCCACTCACTGGAATGCCTCAGTTCTCCATGGGGCCTGTCATTCTCCAGTAGGCTATACCCGCTTCCTCACATAGTGTCTCAGTGCAGGATCCCAAGAGGGCAAAGGTAGAAGCTGTGAGATTCTTAGGTCTAGACTTTGTGGAATGCACACAATATCACTTCTGCCAGAATATAATGGTCAAAGGAAGTCACAAAGTCAGCTGAGATTCAGGGATAGGGAGATGAGTTATACTTCTCAGTAGGAAGGACTGCAAAATATTGTCCCTCTATTTTTCAATTATTAAATATTTTTAAGTGACAATAATGAAGATGATAGGGATGATACTAAAAGTACTAAGTATGACGCCAGCAAAGCAGTGTTCTAAGTGCCTTAAGTGTTTATATCTCACACAAAAAGTATGAAGTGGGTAATATCATTACCCTCAATTTATAGATGGGAACTAAGGGCTAAAATGGTTAAAAACTTGCTCAAAGTCTTGCAGCTAATTGCAGTAAGTAGCAGTTTTGTGGTACAAACACAGGTTCACTAACTTTATAGCCTGTAGTTTTCCTCTCCCTCCCTTCTCTGCACTCTTTATGCAGTAATTCATCCCTGCTATCTGTATTATGCTTTTCCATCTCAACATCAATTCTGATGTATGTAATGATACAAAACTACTGCACTGATGATTTTATGAGACCAGAGATTATTGTTGTGGCTGGGTGGCTAATAAGTAATAGAGGTAAATATGTAAGTAGATGTGTATGCACTGTTAACTACTACTATTAGGCTGATTTTGATCATTGTTAAGAGAGTAGGTTCAGCTGTTTTACTTTTTAAAATTGACTTAAGAACAGGTAGAAACTTGATTTAAGGAATACGGATTGCAGCTGGTTCTCCTTGATTCCTGTGTTGATCAATAATTTTCCTATGGGCTAGAAATGTCAAAATCATTTCCTTTCCTTCCTTCTTCCTCAATCTGTAGAAGCAACTTTAGTTTTGGAAAGTTCTTCCGGTTTTGTTTCTCCTTCACATTTCCATTGGACATACCTTCTTGCAGTACAAAGTGCGGTCTATGGACCAGCAGCATTGCCATCAGCCAGAAGCTTGTTAGAAATGCAGAATCTCAAACTGTACCTACGCCTACTAAATCAGAATCTGCACTTAAAAAAATAGAGGATAGGTAAATCAGAAATAAAGAAACATTAAAACTAATACTACAGAACTACAAAGGATCATAAAATACAGTTATGGACAATCATGTTCCAATAACTTGAACAGAAGAAATGATTAAGTTCCTAGAAATATATAATCTATTAAAACCTAAGCAAGAAGAAATAGGAACCTTAGCAGACCAATGATGAAGAGGAACCTAAATTTGTAATAATTAAAAAGAACCTTCCCCACAAAAAATAGTCCAAGCGTTCATGGGTGAATTCCACCAAACATTCAAAGAAGAGTTAATATTAATTCTCTTTAACCTCTTACAAAACACAGAAAAGAAAGGAACACTTTCAAACTTATTTCATAAGTCCAGCATCACTCAGATACCAAACAAACTCACCACAAGAAAACCACAGGCCAGTATTTATAATCAACTTAGATGCAAAAATCCTCAAAAAAGTACTAACAAGCTAAATTCAACAGCACATTAAATAGATCATACACCATGAACAAGTGGAATTTATCCCTGGGATGAGAGGGTAGTTGAACATACACAGATCAACTGATAACATATACCATGTTAACAGAATAAAAGATTAAAAACACACATAATCATCAGAAAAGGGATTTGGCAAAATTCAATATAAATTTAAAATAAAAACTCCCAACAAAATAGGTGTAGAATAAATTTACCTCAACACAATAAAGGTCATGTATAAAAATCCCATAGTTAACATCATTCTGAATGATAAAAACAGAAGGTTTTTCCTCTAAGGTTCAGTTCAAAGCAAGAATACCCTCTCTTTCTATTTCTACTCAACATAGTATGGAAAGTCCTAGCCTGAGCATTATAAATAAAAAGTAACCAAATTAGAAAGGCAGTAAAATTATCACTGTTTCCAGATGACATGATCATATATGTAGAAAACCTTAAGGGCACAATAAAAAGCTATTAGAATGAAATGAATTCAGTTAAGTTGCAGGATACAAAATCAACATACAAAAATCAGTGGCATGTCTATATACTAAAAACAGACTCAAAAAATTAAGAAAATAATTCCAATAATAATACCAATTGAAAGAATAAAATAGAAATAAACTTAAGCAAAGTAGTGAAAAGCTTGTACACTGAAAATCATAAAGTGGATGAAGGATACCAAAGAACAGATAAAAAGAAACACATTCTGTGTAAATGGATTAGAAATATTAATGTTGTTACAATGTCCATACTGCCCAAACTGATTTATATATTCAATGCAATCCTTATCAAAATCCCAATGGCATTATTTACAGAAATAGAAATAAATCCTAAAATATGTATAGAAATACAAAGGACCCTCAAAGGCAAGGTGATCTTGAGCAAGAACAAAACCAGAGTCATTGTATTTCCTGATTTAAAGCTTGATTAAAAAGCTACAGTAATCAAAATGATACAATACTTGCACAAAGACAGACATATAGACCAATGAAACAGAATAGAGAACCCAGGAGCAAATCAATGCATTCACACCCAAAGGTCACCTGATCTTTGGGTGTGAAGAACTCATTATGGGGAAAAGATAATCTCTTCAATAAATAGTGTTGGGAAAACTGGATATGCACATGTAGAAGATGAAATTGGACTCATCTCACAGCATATATAAAAATCAATTCAAAATGATTAAAGATTTAAATGTAAGACCTGAAACTATACAACTACTAGAAGAAAACATGGGGAAAGATGTTGACATTGGTTTTAACACTTATTTCATGGATTTGATACCAAAAGCACAGGCAACCAAAGCAAAAGGAGACAAGTGGGATTGCATCAAATTAAAATGCTTCTAAACAGCAAAGGAAACAAACAACAGAGTAAAGAAATAACATGTATAATGGAAGAAAATATTTTCAAACCTTGTATCTGACAAGGGGTTAACATCTAAAATATATAAAGAACACAAACAACTCAATAGCAAGAAAACAAATAACCCTATTAAAAATGGTTTGCGGGAACAAGTATAAAGAACACATGGACAATAATGGGAGGTTGTGGAAATGGGAGGGAGATGGGGAGGGCTGTGGGGGTGGGCTAGAGCGGGGGAGAAAGGCAGAAAACTGTACGTGAACAACAATTAAAATAAAAAACAAACAAAAAAGATGAGCAAAAGACCTGAATAGACATTTCTCCAAAGAAAATGTACAAATGACCAACAAATAGAAGAAATGCTGCTCAACATCACTAATCATTAGAGAAATGCAAATCAAACCACTATGAGATATCAGCTCACACCTGTTAGAATGGCTATCATCAACAAGACAAAAGAAAGATGTTGGTGAGGATGTGAGAAAAGGGACCCCTTGTACATTGTTGGTGAAAATGTAAATTGGTACAGCCATTATGGAAAATGGTGGTTCACCAAACAATTAAAAATAGTACTACTATATCATCTAGCAATCTTATTTCTTAGTATATATCTAAAAGAAATGAAATTACCATCTGAAAGAGATATTTGCACACACTTTCCTGTTCACTGCAGCATTATTCACAATGGCCAAGATTTGGAAAAATTCTACATGTCCAACAAGTGAACAGATAAAGAAAATGTGAAACATACACACAGAGCTGGGGGGTGGGGGAGAGAAACGTCATTCAGCCTTTAAAAGGAAGGACGTCCTGCCATTTGTGGCAGCATGGATAAACCTGGAGGATATCATGCCAAGTGAAACAAGCCAGGCACAAAAGTACAAATACTGCATGATCTCATTGATGTGGAATCTAAAATACTCCAACGCATAGAAACAATGAGTACAATGGCAGTTGCCAGGGGCTAGGAGGAGGGGTAACTAGGAAGATGAGGGTCAAAGGTTACAAAGTTTCAGTTATGCATGGTCTAATGTTCTGGAGATCTGATGCACAGCATGGCAATTATAGTTTACCATGCTGTATTGTATACTTGAGGTTTGCTAAGAGGATAGATCTTAGGTGTTCTTGCCACAAAAAATAAGTAAAATAAATAAATAAAATGGTAACTATAGGGATGGATGTGTTAATTAGCTTGATTGTGGTGATCACTTCACAATGCATACATATATCAAAACATCAAGTTGTACATCTTAAATATATATAATTCCTGCTTGTCATTTATACTTCAATATAGCTGAATAAAATTATTCTTTCAAAACTAGAAAAAAATCATATTTTAACAATATTCCCAAGTTATATGCATGCATTATAAAGTCTGAGAAGCATTGGCACAGTAGATAAGAGCATCAGGCTGGGGTTCGAATCTTGAGACTTCCCCTTGTTTGCCATGTAACCTTAGGCAGGTTACTTGACTCCTGTAAAATGTTGACAATAATAACACTCTGTAGCTCTGAGAGTTGGTGTAAGGATTGCATGAGATTGTACTCAATGTCTGGCACATGGTATGGATGCAAAAATGGTAGCTAAATGTGTACAACTTAAATGTCATTGTTCTAGTTGGAAGCATTCTTTCCTCCCATCTGCACTTTTGTGAAAACTTCTCGACTGCTTTTCCTGTCTTGGGCTCTTCCCATTCATCCTATCATATACTTCAGTGCCAGTTGTTTTCAACAGCAAAGATCTGACTGTGATACTGCTCTCCTCAGAAAAATTCAAGGCATCTCATTGCATTTACATGTGTAAGCCTCTTACTGCACTTATAAGCCAATTTCTTGGCATGCAAGCCTCAGTCTCCTACTCTCTGAGTGCAGCCTATTCGAGAGAAAGGGATACAGTGGAAACAGGAGATTTGAGTCAGGAGCTGCAAAATATTGCCCTTGTTCTGACAATAAACCACTATTTGACTTCACTTACCATCTTTGGGCTCCAATTTCCTAACCCATACAATTAAGTAGTTTGATTGATAGTTTTACCAAGACCTTTTATGCTTGGTATTGATGAACCTGGAAATTAATCCAAGTCTACTGACACACCTGGAATTCCAGAGCATTGTACACAATATTTAAACCTGAGGAGAGGAAACTCATTCCTTATTTCTCATTCATGAAAATAACTTTGTCAATTGTTTGGGGCCAAATCTACATATGATATTTTAAATAGCTGTTAATAAAAAGTGCCTCATATTAATTATTCTACTAGCAAAAGATAAATATTTGTTTTGAATTTTTCAGAGAAATAGCAAATTTATTCAGTTCTGTAAATTAAGAACAACACATTTTCTTTTTATGTACTATAGAAACTGTATTCCCAATAACAATTATGCAGTATTTTAGAAATGTTTTTCCCTTTTGATTAGGTGGTGACTTTATACTTTTAAATAGGTTTCTTATAGAAGAGAATACCTTTGAAGCAGCATCCCAGAATTACAGTCCCCAAAATGGTGTGATGAATCCCAAGATAGCTTTTCATTCTCAAGAAATTGAAAGCTTTATTTTCAGGATGTAACATTAAGTTTTTCAGTTGTTAAGGTAGCAAGTACTTGTGGCTTTGTTGCTACAGAAATGCAATATATTTCAAAATCATTCACACTTTCTCTCAATCCTATGCCAGAAAATAAGTAAAACCTTTTGTGAGGTGTCTAATCAATTTTGATTCTTTTATATGATTCATTTACATGTTTGAATTTGGGCATTTATCAGTAGTGAAGAAATCACCTGGTGAAGAACTCTTTCACTGAGTGATGGAGATGAGGACTTTGAACTTTAGAAGAAAGTGAGCTGATGAGTTGCCAGCATTGCTTTTCTTCTCAGTTCTGTGATGTGCATTTTGTCACATGCTAGTCTTTCTGAAATTAGGTACATCTTACTAATAATGTGAAGGTTAATGTTTTTTTTTATGTATTTATTTTTAGAGAGGGGAAGGGAGGGAGAAGGAGAGAGAGAGAAACATTAATGTGTGGTTGACTCTCATGTGGTCCCCACTGGGGACCTGGCCTGCAACCCAGGCATGTGCCCTGACTGGGAATCGAACCTGCGATGCTTTGGTTCGCAGCCCGTGCTCAATCCACTGAGCTACGCCAGCCAGGTGAAGGTTAATGTTGTATTTTTTTTCTCAGAGGAAATCCTTATTCTTTGTTCAGGAGAAACCATATTAAGGAAATACAAAAGCAGAAAACCTTAAGAATAGAAGCTATAAGCCAGAAGAGTGTAAATCAATATACAAGCAATTTTTATTCATTGATTTATATTAATCAATCAATAAATGAGGCACCTAAAACTGAATAAGCATAGAGGAAGGATGCAGTTACAATTTATGTAATGACAAATACCCAAGTATTAATTGGATATGTGAAACTGATCATTAACTTCTATTGAAAGTAAACATGCATGCATATTATGGGCACCAATACAAAACACATAGAGAATCCCTGTCAAACCACCTCTGCCAATCTGCACGTATGTGCTTATGCACAGAAAGGCTACCTCAAGGCACAAAAATAAGTTTAATAGTCACCTTTAAAAAAGTTGCACTTAGATTAAGTTTCTTTACGCTCTTAATAAATAGAAATTAAAATAATTCACTGATGAATTTATATATTGGACTTATTTGAGGCCTATTGGAAATGCTATTAGAAAAGCGTCTATTGGTTTAACACCATTGAAATCTTTATAATAACAATATTTCCTTATTAAAAAGACAGTGGAAATAAACTCTTCAGTTGCTCTTCAATTATCAGGTGCTAACAGCAGCTTATGACCCACTGTGCTTTCTGCAGAGAACCCTGACTGCTGCTCCGGAGGGAGGTGAGAATGCAGGCCCTTGGAGCTGCAGCCAGGACACAGCTTTTGACCAAAATTGTAAGGATCATCCAGTCTCTGTGTTGCTCTGCAGACCTCAGTTCCAGAACTAAAATATCTAAGATGTGACCTGTTTGTAGTTTTCATGTTGTTCATGTGACTTTTCACCCAGATAAGAATTTAGATACTACCTTGCTCCAAAAAAAACCCCTCTGAAAGATCTAGAACCAAATACATTGGGTTGCAAGTCAAGTGTTTGACATTTGAGATATAAAAATGGAGATTAGGTTGTTTAAAAACCTGGTCTCTATGACTTTTATATTAAGGGCTGATTAAAAACCAGGTTCAGATGTCCTTAGAGCAAGCAGTTTTATGTATTTAGAAGAAGAATGTGGAATTACAGATTTCATTTGCAGACAAAATAACAAGATTTACCTTTGTTGAGAGTATAGGCTTTACAAGTGTTATTTTTCTTTTCTTACTGTATCAAAGTGCATGTTTTATACAAGGTAAAAGAGGAAAGAATAGATATGTAAAACATACGTGAACATCCACAAATTTAAGGGCTAAGTTACTTTCTTCTGTACCTTTGAGCAAACATATTGAACCTAAGAAGAATGTATCTAAGTGTTTGCTAAACAGCCTGAAGAATACTCTTATTAAAATAGATATGCTGGTTTGTATAATTTGTAAGCATGAGAACAAAGCTAAATGCAAAAGAATATGCTTAAAACCATCAACTCATTTCTTTCAGACTTTGGTTCTTTCCTTGTGGTGCTGTAGGAAAAAGCAACTCTCACCTACCAAATTACTTATTGGTTCCCATCATAATGACAGGTACAGGTTGCCAAGGTAATTCAGTAAAAACACAAAAAAGGCAGGCCTGGATTCAGCCCTGCTCTTAGGCTGCTGTGCGGCATTAGGCCTACCACTTAACCTTTCTGAGTTTAGTAAACTGAGGCACTACTTACCTCACAGGTTTGTTACATGCAATCTTAAATGTTGCATATTCAACACATGGTCATGGTTATGCTAATGGATAAAACTGATTGTTGAAGGTTTGAGATTAGACTGCATGAAATTGACATTTTTGTGGATAAAAAATAGCCAAATTTAAGTCCTTTTCCAGGAACCTCAAGGGCATTGTTACAGTGAGGCCAAAGTATGGACGGCAAGGTCAGATTCCTTGGTGAGTTTTCAGTCAGTGGTCATAGACGCCTATTTTTACCAGCAATTAGTGTGTAACATGCTGAAATAACATCCATTACCATAGTGTTGGGTATCAGACTATTCCATTCCCTACTCTCAAGCACAGGTAAATATTTTATGTCTATTAAAGTTAGCATATCATACTCATTGCACTTGAATGGTTATGCTTTTGTTCCATGCTACTAAGACTCACAAGTACATGAGAAAAACAGACACAAATCCACCATTTCACTCATCCTTCTAATAATACCAGTAACTTAGACAAGCTGTCAAGGTGACCAGTGATCCATGTGCTCTCCTAAAAATCTCGATTTCAAAGTGTTTTTCATGTGGTGGATTCCCTTTCAGCCACTCAGCTTTGCACTCCAGGTAGGTGTTTCTGGAAATTTCCCCTCAGCAGGATGTAGAGAAAAGGGTTAATGCTGCTGCTGGTATAGCTGAGACAGATGGAGAGGTAATAAATAGCTCACATAGAAAGCCGGTGTGGGCTGCTCCATCTGTAAGTTCAGCAGTTGTAGGATGTGATAGGGGGCAGCAGTGAGAATAAAGGCAGCCACCAGCACCAGTACCATCTTTGTCAGCTTCATCACTCTCTGCCTTGGAACACTGGGGCTGTAACTACAAAGGCAACATTAGGATAGAACATGAACAGTCTTAGGAACTATGGGGCAGTGGGTTCCTAGAATCTGTTGGGCAGTTCATGATGGCTATGCAGTGCAATATGAAGCTCATTTTTATTCCTACTTATTCAGAGCATTGTAAAAAGATTCTTTTTCATTCCTGTTAAAAGTTTTCCAAATTTTCCAAAACTGGTAGATTTTGAGAAACAAAATAAATAACATAGTATTGAATTAAAGCCGAAAGTACCAAATACATGAATCTATATTGGAAAAAAGACACAAACCTTTTTTACAGAAGAATTCCAAATTATATATATACACTCCCCTTTCCTGGAGGTGGAGCTTAATTCCCACCTTCTTCCTTCCCCTTTAAAGGTGGGCTATACTTAGTGACTTGCTTCTACAGAATAGAGGAAGAAATAATAGTAACTTTATGGTGGAGAAACCTGGTAATCATTGCCCTAATGAAGTTATCATGTGCCCCTTCATATGTTTTGATGAGAAGAGCTGATTTTGTCCAAAAGCACATAGCTACAGTCCAATTGTGACATAGCTCCAAACAAGGCCAGATTGGGGATAGTCTACAGGATACCTCCTAACTAGTACTCTTTAAGACTATCAAGATTAGGAAAAACAAGGAAAGGGTGAGGAACTGTTACAAACTAGAGGAGACTGAGGAAACATGACAACTAAATGCAGTGTGGTGCTCTGGATGGAATCCTGGAACAGAAAGAAGAACATTAATGGGAAAACTGGTAAAATCCAAAAAGGGTAGACTTCAGTTAATAGTAATGCACCAATGCCATTTTTTTTTCTTGGCAAATGCTTCATGGTAAGGTAAGATGCTAATGGGGGAACTGAGTGAGGAGAATATAGGAACTCTCTGTATTATTAGTGCAACTCCCTTGTAAATTTAAGATTATTCTAAAACGAAAATTTCATTCCCAAATTTTATCATGTTATAGAATAGTTAGACATTTAATATATATTAACTTGGGACATGGTTGAAGCAGATAAATAAGCCTGAGGAATAATATGAAAAATAACGTGGCAGCAGAAAATCATTCTAGATGATTTCTCTACAGTTTATCAGAGTAGGACCATCATTCCTGTAACTTTTTGCATTGTGAGGGATAACCGGACAGTGTGAGCTTTGTTTCATAAGATGCTCTTAGCATCTCTGAAGAAAGTGCTGGAAGCAGAGTGATGTGGTTTGGAGAACTGTTGGAAAAGGGCTCAAGTACCCTTCCCTGCTGTCAGTGTCTTAATGTTCCATTTCAACCTTCTCACCAACTCAGCTCTCAGTGACACATTTAGAAGCTATTTTTTTCCTATAACTGTGGCTACTTCCCTCTTTCATTCTGAATAGACTACCCTTGAAGAATGTAACATTTCCCAAGAATTTCAAGAAATTCTAAGTGGGAAAAAATGTCATGGGCCAATAGACCATCTACCCCAGCGTTTGTCACAAATTTTGACCAATGGGTATATAAACCCTATTGTTTTTTTATCTTCACACTGTTACATGTGGTATGTGTGGGAAACCCATGAATCTTGTCTTTTCAAAGCAAACACATCCCTGATCGGTGTGGCTCAGTTGGTTGGGCATTGTTCCAAAAAGCAAAAGGCCACTGGTTCGGTAACCCATCAGGGCACGTGTTGAGGTTGCTGGTTCGGTCCTGGTCAAGGCACGTGCAAGAGCAACCAAGCAATGTTTCTCACATTGACATCTCTCTTCCTCTCTTTCTCCCTCCCTTCCCATCTCTCTAAAAGTAAATAAGTAAAATCTTAAGAAAACCCAAATACAATAATCTATTCTAAGGACAAATTTTAATAACACTTTTTTTAACCCAACATGTTTTATAAAAATGCTGACTTATGCATTTAAACAAATTGGTGTTTACAGTTTCAAGTAGAAAATAATTTATATTTATTCATGCAATTTTAGAGGTAAGTATCTTTAAAGGTCCTCCCCATGTTCATTGTCTTTATGTAAGTCTTTGGTTAGTCCAAATTAATCTTGTCTTAAGAATTCAAATATTAATGAGATATTTCTATAAATTAAAAAAAGTAACAAAATTTGAAGTTATATACAACATCTAGGATGCTCACATATGTACACATTTCTGCAAAATGTACAAATAAAATATTTAAATAAATTATAAAATTATTATTTAAATAGAACCTTGAGTTCTGCTTACATTTTTAGGAAACCATTACCTCAGTGATTTCAACAATTATCACTGAGAGATGCTCAAATATCTGCTTCAGAACATAGCTTAGTTTCAGAAATGCCCCATATAGACATTAATTCCCATATGTCTAAGTGTGGTATGTTTTAAGTGATTGTTGTTTAAATTTCTGTTATAGATGTCTTAGGATCTCTGAATATTTCTTTTAATAAATAAAGAGAAATAAAGCAAACACTTACCATCTGGCATCCTTATTCTGTTGATACATCTTCCAACTATAGCATAAAATTAAAATATAGCACACCAAAATTAAGGGCAAAGGGAAGAAAAAAGTTGTTGTCAAATAAAGTGTGTACCTGTAAAATGAGAGAGAGAGAGAGAGTGAGTGGAAGAGAGAAGACATGACTGTTATATTTGCAATGCTAGGAACTGGCTTTTATGGTTTATGAAGCATGATTCTCTGATCTGTCAGGGCCTAGGATAAAAGTCCTTGGAGAAAAGTTAAGGATTTTGGGGTGCTTTCCTGTGGAGAAGTCCTGCTCCTCATTGCTCACTGACAATGATGCTTACCTCTTCTGTAGCCACGGCCAGCACTACTGGATACAGAACAGGTAAGGATGCTTATTATTACCATTGTCATTAGTGTTATTAGCAACAACGGGCAATAGCATTTACGGTGTTATAGAGTAGACACTGATCTGGATGCTTTACATTTTTAACCCATTGAATCCGTGCTACCCCATGAGTACAATGGCATTAGTATCCTCATATTACAGAAGAAATAACTAAGGCACAGAGGGGTTCAATGTCTTGCCCAAGTTTAGCCAGCTAGTAAGTGGCAGAGGGGGGATTTGAACCCAGATGGAGAGTTGAGCTGTACAGCCTATATATGTAGTCAAGACTCAAGATGTCCTCTCAGAAGGCCTGTTGTAAAATCAGCCAGTCTTTCCTCAGTGCTTTGCCAGGAAAAATTCTCAGGTGAGCTAATTCCAGTTCTGCACAGATGCCAGGTGTCTTCAGTCCTGGCAGAACCTTGGTGCTGGTAAAGAAGGCAGCCCAGACTGGGTGGGTGTGGACGGGGCAGAGAGAGGGAGAGAGAGCCCCTGGGACCAGAGGGATGCTGAAGGCAACCCAGAAGTTCCAATCTCAGTTCACCATTAGGATTAAATTAGGAGGAACAACAATGGCCGAAAACTCAGAATATGCTTTATGATAACCAACCAAAAATAGCAGAGCAGCTGTCAGTGCACAATAGTTAATCTCAATTTCTTTGACCCAGGCCAAAGCCCTATAGTCATATAGTGAGTCTCAGGTTGTGTTCTTGTAGATAGGTTGAAGTCCATATTAATCTATCAGTGCCAGTGATTGAGTATCTTTTCACCTTTAGATTGGCTGATGATTTATGTCTGTGCGTGCAGCCATTGCTGGTGGAAGAAGTAACAAATAAATGATCAATCCTGTGTTGTACTCCTTGTGAGCTTGCTGTTACTGGATTTGTGGCCTGGAAGGCCCTCTACCTCCATCCCTCCTGGGTTGTGTGTATGTGGAAATGTCTCGTTACTTGAAAGTGGTGGATGGGACAAGGAATCTGCCAGATTGACTTGAAATGTATGGATATATGTAAAAAGCACCTAGGACAGTACTTTGCACTTAGCAGGTGATCAAAAATGTTTAGTCATAGACTTCAATGCTATGTTAAAAATTTTGAGTAGAAAATTTTTGACTTAATTTTTGTTTTCAAGTTAAAATATTGGGAAATGCCTGTGTTGCAGGTGGCTGCATTAGTTATGTAGAGCTGCTGTAACAAATTATCATGAACTAGATGGCTTAACAAACAGAGGAAATGTATTTCCTCACAGAGCTGGAGGCCAGAAGTTTGAAATCAGGTGTCAGCAGGATTGGTCCCTTTAAAAGGCTCTCAGGGAGAATCTGCTCCATGCCTCTCACCTAGCCTCTGCCAGTTTCTGGCAAAATCCTTGGTGTTGCTTGGCTTGTAGACACATTCCCCCAATCTCTGTTTCTGTCTTCAGAGGCATTCTCCTCTCTGTGTGTCTCTTCAAATCTCCCTGTCCTTATCCGGACACCAATCATTGGGGGCCCACCTTAATCCAGTATGACTTCATCATAATCTGACATATCTGCAAGGACCCTATTTCTAAATAAGATCACATTCATAGGTACCAAGAGTAAGGACTTGAATATATTCTTGGTGGCAGGGACACAACAACCAAACTCCAGTTGCATATTGGTAAGGTTTGCATCCTGGTAACTGGTAACTCCAAGATGCTTTTTGAAACTCTGTGCCTCCCTTGATTGTTCCTGCTGTGTCTGGCTGCCAGGGATCTTTAAACTCCTTATTTATGTATATTTGTACCCACTGAGGTTGCATGATTGAATTCATAATCTTTTTCTAAAGGTGACCCTCTCCTTAAAATTAAATGATCAACTTGACTGTGGAAGGCAGACAACTAAGCAGGGAGACTGTTTGGAAGAGGGGTCCCCAAGGATACTCTGCATGGCATGTAGACAAGGAGGATGAAGCACTTCATAACTTAATTCAACTCGATTTTTCTTAGGTTGCAACAACCTACCAGAACACAGCATCAGGGGACGTTAAATCAAAAGTACAACTCTCCACACCATCTTTAAATTTGATGACCTTTGAGCAGATCCAGACAGGCAATGCCAGAATAAAGGAAGCTGCCCAGAGGCCCAAACAGATGCGCATGGTCTTGTACCTCGTTCTCCAACTTGCAAGTCGAAATGGTTGGACAAGAGCCAAGTACCTGCAAAGCCCAGTTAAAAGGGGTTTGGGAACAATCAATAAAAGCACTGAGCTCCAAGGATGAATGGTACATGACAACAGTAAATTATTAATATTTTTATCCTTCCTGAAGCACACCTCTATCAAAATTATATTTTTAAAGAGCTGGCTGTTAGCTGGAGAGAAAACAACTCTTGATCCTGTGAGTCTGAATAACCACTCACTGAAATAGCTGTCACTTCCACCAATATACTGATGATAGTAATGTTCTGCCCTGCAAACTCTTTCTTTACAAAGGTGCTTTTCTTGTATATGAGGCTCTATAAAATTTAGTCTCTAAACAGGGATTTCCTCCAGGAAGCAGGGGTCCCCTGCCCTGTGGGTTCACTGATGTCGAGGCAGGGAAGGGGAAAGTGCATGGGTTGGTAGGAGGATTCCCCAGCAGGGTGAGATTCAGGCCCAATGGGGCAGGCACTTTGCTCAGGTGGCTTTCCGGTAGGGTCCCCAGGCCCTTGGGGGTTCAGTTCAGACAATTTGTAGCCAGGATAAACAAACGTGACTAGTGTAGATAATGAAAATTCCTCAGGGAACTTAGGCTGGGGACCAGAAGGGGAAATGGGCTAATTTCATGCAGAAGTATTTTTGCTTCTTTTTTTTCTATCTTTGATCCAGAAAAAAAGGATAATCATTAATCAAACTTGAAATCTTGACATATCCAACACATTTGGTTCTCTAGCAACTCCACAAAGAATTTTTCAGAGCCAACTAAAAGCTAAAGGAAGAAACAGAGAATTCAGACCCAGAAGGGAGAGTATTTGAAAAAGAAGTTTTGCTGAGATGGGAGTTGGACCATGAGAGGTTCACAAAAGAGGTACAAAGACAGGAAAAACCAGTGCTCCTTTATTCCCCATGCAGGGATGAAGCAGGTTTTATCATCTTCAAGAATGAGATTATAACTGGTAAGGCCCGCACTTCCCATTGCTTTTCTGCAGTGGTCCAGCCTGTGCAGGGCTTTCTCCTTAATGTTGGAACCCTGGCAAGCTCACCAGCTTTATTCAAGGTACTGTCAGCATCCCCGGCATCAGGTGAACGAACCAGACCTACTCAGGACATTGATTAACAGGTGCGATGTTAGTTACAACTTGAGAAGCACACTCTATATTTGGAGAATTCTTTTGCAAAAAGCAGCAGGATATTAAAAAAAGCATTAACATTGCCATCATTATTAATGTCTGAATAACAATCCAGTGAATGATTTATATGAACCTTGCTATTCCTTTGTTTATCCACCTGAAGTACTGTTCATAACTTCCCCATCTCAAAGGCCCACTTGGATGGGTGAGAGTCAAGAGCTCAGGAAGAAGCCTGGATGGACCCAGGGAGATTTAACACAGCCCTCAAGACCGACAGTTATTCACTCATCAGTTTTTCTAGCACTCACTTGCCAGGCACTGTTACATAGACATTTGGGGTGTATTAATGATTGAAGACCATGCCTTCATGGAATTTACATTTGAGAGGTAAGGGAAGCTGGACAATAATCAAAACACACTCACTCACACACAAAGTAAATTGTATAATAGATTTGAAGCAAGGGAAATCAGAGCAAGAGGATCAAATGTGCTGGGTTGGGGTTGAGGTTCAGGTTGGGGTTGGGGTAGGAAAGTGGATCGAGATTTTAAGCGGCTTGTTTCCTGAGACAATTTCTGTTGTGTGGACAGGAAGTGAGCAGACTCACTTCAGTTCTCAGCTCTGCCACTGACTCTCTGTGCCTTCAGCAAATATCCTCACTTCTTGGAGTCTCGGCTTCTTTATTGCAAGAATGATGGGTGGGGCATTATTCTAGTTTCCAACTTTTCATGATTTTGAGATCCTTTTTTTATTATAGTGAATTATAAATAAAACAGGTCAAAAAGAATGATTAGTAAAAAGGAGGTCTTAGTGTTTTAAGCTTTCTATGAAAAATAGACTTCTGTGAAAGTTGGCACAAAGACTCTTAAATATCAGTTCCAAAATGAAACGAGCAAAGGAAGAGGAGGCTTGCTGTTACCGACCAGCGCTGACGTTGATCAAAGTGGGATGAAGTTGGGGAGGTGCAGGCACCTCTGATTTGTATTAAGATATTTCAGAGTCTCTTCACTTACCTGTCCACGCTCATTACAGTCATGATGGTGCTACAGGCAAACTGGTTGCAGGTATCCAGGGATGTAATGATGGTGCACAGAGGTCCCCCAGAAACCCACTCTCCTCCCCAGGCCCACTGGTGGATGAAGAAAGGCATTCCAGTGATGCAGACCAGATCAGCCACAGCCAGGATGCAGATATAAATGTCAGGAATAGGTTTTTTCC
The DNA here is from genome assembly GCA_028533065.1 of Trachops cirrhosus. Classification (NCBI taxonomy): domain Eukaryota; kingdom Metazoa; phylum Chordata; class Mammalia; order Chiroptera; family Phyllostomidae; genus Trachops; species Trachops cirrhosus. Next base: position 144,790,409 of record CM052541.1, read on the forward strand.
TTGGCCTGAAAGAAATGTACAGAAACTGAAGACTGACATTGAAAGTATGCACCTTCTTCAATTTATGTCATCTGTTACAAATTTTTAATTGCCTAAAGATATTTTAAACGTTAAAGGAAAACCTACACAAGTGCAAATATGAATGAGTTCCTAGTCTTGTGTATACTTAAACATTCTGAATTATATATCTGATACCTAACCGTGGTGGTTTAAAAATGTGCCCATACGTTCTTTGATACTGCTTTCAAAAGATGGAGCCTAATTCCTTTCCTTTGAGCTTGGGTTGAACTTAGTAACTAATTTTTAAATTTTTTTCTTTTATTGATTCTAGAGAGAGAAGAAAGGAGGGAGAAAGGAAGGGAGAGAAATATCGATGTGAGAAACATTGATTGGTTGTCTATTAAATGTGCCCTGGTTGGGGATGGTACTCACAACCCCAGGCATGTGCTCTGACTGGGAATTGAACCTGATACTTTTTGGTTTGCATGATGATTCCCAACCAACCGAGCCACACTGGCCAGGGCAGTAACTCATTTTTTAACAAATGACAGTGTGTGGCATTTAAAATTAACACGTAAAAGCATTGTGGAGTTTTCTCCTTGCTATCTCTTGGATCACTTTCTCTGGGGAAGCCAGCTGCTATCTTGTGAGAACTCTTCAGTAACTCTGTGGAGAGGCCCCATGGAGGGCAGCTGAGGCCTGCTGCCAACTACGAGCAGCAACCTTCCAGGTGCGTGAATTAACTACCTTGAAAGTTGGTGCTCCAGACCCATCAAGATGACTGTTGCCTTACAGGACAGCTTGACTACGACTTTATGAGGGACCCTGAGCTGGAATCACTAAGCTAAGCTGCTGCCTGGACTCTTGACCTTTGAAACCGTGAGATAATAAATGTTGTTTTAAGCCACTAAGTTTTGGGACAATTTCTAGATAGCCACAAACTATGCCAACTTGAAGCTCACTCGGGCAAAAGGCTTAGTCTTTCCTTATCCCTGGGACCAAAAACAACTGAATAGTAAATGGTTTCCATTGTGCAAAGCATTTTTCCCACCTGAAGCCGGATGTTCAAATCTTAACTGAGGATATTGTTAAAAAACTCAATGATTACTTAGAAATATTCTAATAACATCTAACCCAATAGCAAAGACTATTATTATTGATTAAGACCCTGAAACCAGACAGTGTAGAGAAGAAATCTGAACGAATGAACAGGTAAAACGATCTCATGTCTCCTGCTGGGGCATTAAAGTTGATGCTACCAAGATGTGGCACTCTCCTCTACAAGCAAAATAATTTTCTGAGAGCAGAAATTTCAATTTTATGTTCAGTGGTCCATATCTTATAGGAGTTGGGACATTCAATAATAAACAAGCATTGTCTTTATCAGGGAGACACATTCATTAATTCAACAGACATTTCATTGAGCACCAATTATTTATTGGGCATAATATTTTGTTCTGGGGCTGCAAGGCTAAATGACCAATAAGCCATAATATCAAGGCATTTGTAGTCTAGTGAAATGATCACATTATAATGTGATGAGAAAAAGTTAGAGCAAGAACAAAGAGTACACAAGAGGCCTCTGCCCCCTCCTTTGGTGACAGTCAAGGTAGATTTCTTGGCAGAAGTGGCATCTGAACTGAGGACAAATAAGAATTTAAAGAGCACATAGGAATTAGCCCTAAGATTATACCACAATTGCTAATTGACTCTAGATTCGGGGCTATTGCTCTGACATTTGGAAGCCAGTGTGTGTCTTTATTATTCATGGATGCAAATTCTATGGGCTGTGAAATGTAAGGCATCAAATCCTTATGTGAGACATCAGTCTGGGTGAGCATATTTACCCAGGACCTGGCAACACACACTGCGTGGGGAAGTTGCTGCCACTGGCTGTTTACTCAGCAGCCACACTCTGAGCACTGTTGATAAAGTGGGCTGGTCCCTTGCCCCCTGGAGGCTGGTGGCTCATATGAGAAAGGACAAGAAGAAGACACTTGAGGAAAGGATTGCATCAACCAAAAAAGCAGCCAAGTGACTGTTCTTGGTCTCTCATTCTTGGTCTCTCCAGACCATTGGTGTGGGAAATGGTGAGGAGAAGGGGGAGGAGAACAGATACCAGAGGTCAGGTAGAGAGAGTTCTCCATTAAAAAACAACAACAATAACAACTGAAAAAACAAACACCAAATGGAAAAACACAACAAAAAATACCATAAATTTTAGCCCCGATATGGATATTATTTCTATTTAAATTAGGATCTAAACCATAAGTGGTTGCTGAGGTCCTAATTGTATGGTTAGATCAATGGTTCTTGCTGCTCTCTAGACAGCCATCATTTACTGAGAATCAATTATAGTAATTCCATTGTTGAGCACAGTGCAGGCCATTAACAGGCAATTAAAAGGAGTAAATAAAAGTGTTTCTAGATGATATTCTGTACAGAAAAAGAGAATTCTGAAATAAATGGTATATTTATCTGGTCATAAGGTATGAGAGCAATAAAAGTGGCACATTATATTTATTATTGCTTTTTTACTGAAAGTGACAGAATATAAATTAAAAATAACAACTTGTATTTTTTTTAGGTTTAATTTATCTTTAGGTGTCCTGTTGCCAGACATCATTAGATATCTGTCCCTTATGACTCAAACATGTAAAATAACAAATGTAGACTAGTGATCATTTCAGCTAATATGTTTTTCATGTGGTTAACATGGTCAGATCTCATGCTCACTAATTTGAAGAATGATGAAATAAGTTATAATATTCCATAATACCATACAATAAATGATATAGTTATTACAAATCATAGTTTATGAGGATATATAATCAAATGTAAAAATACTTAAGTAAAAAGTCTCAACTATGTATGTAGTATGACCTCAAATTTATTTAAACATTTGCTTAAAAATATGCTAAAATAATATGTCAAGTGATCACAATGATGATCTATTTGGTAACCAGTTTTGACTTTATTCTTTGTATTTTTAGTGTTTAAAAAATTTTCTTTTAAAAACATGTTTACGTTTTGCAATCAGAAATAACACTATGTACTATGGATTAAAGGAAACTAACAAAACATATAACACCACTCATGTAGGAGGATGCTTTGCTAGTCAGCTTGCTCTCAAATCCTTTCCCCGCCTTCCCTAGCTTTGTTCCCAGGTCTCCTTGCAAACTGGTATTGGTTAGTTTTGGCCAATAGGCAGCATTACTGGAGGGAGATTGGAGGATAGGAGGAGAGTAGAGACAGGGTATCTCCATTTCCTCCCTGCAGCTGGCCTCTCTGGCAGAGGCTGTGTCCCTTCTATGGCTCCACCTTCTTCCACAGCACCCGCTCCGTGGTCTCAAGACTCACTGTGGCCACAGCTCCCACCGGGCAGCCCAGACTCTTGGGGTCTGTGGAACCACCTCTTTTTCTCCATCTGGCTCAGTGGGTGGTGTTGGAGTGGAGATGGTGCTAGGAAGCAGTAATAGCTTCCTGATTTTGTTTATTTCTGGGTTGCCTCACCAGTTCCATTGTGGCATTTAACTCTAGTAGAATTAAATTCCTATTGTGAGCCATCCTCAGTGTTTTAGTAGTGATTTCATCAAGCACTGTGCTTGAGAGTTGACTCCTCACACAGGCATTACTGCAGGACAGACCTGTGTGATTGGAGATGCCTGCCAAGGATGGGACAGTTAAGAATACTGTGACCTATTTGCCAACCCTGCTCTAGATACAGAGTAATACAGTGGAAAGAGAACCTAAGTGGAATTCTATTTTCATTTTTGTGCCCTCATTTATGCTCTTGGGAAACACATCCAAACCCTTCAGATTCCAGAGTTGTCTTGGTGTATTAGACCATAGCAATACGCGTTTCCCACCAACTTTTCAGTTTATTTGAACAGCTGTGGCTGTGTGGTTCTGTAGCACTTAACACACGGGGTGTATGTGTAGAAAGTTGTGAGTCAACCCCAGAAAGTGCTTATATATGGTTGACACTCTGGAAACAGTAGAGGGCTGGGTCAAAGGGAGCTGCTAGTTATGGTTTAAGCTGGGTGGGAAAGAGGAAGAGGCCTTGTGCTAAGCATTTTCTCTTCCTCTTAGTAACTGGGATTCCACCATTAGACTGTTAGTATTCCTTCAGGTTAACACACTGTTGTGATTTCTGCATAGACACCATTGCAATAGTTAGAAAGTGAGGTGCCTCATTAATTCATAATTTAATAATTAGGCACCTTGACAGGGAGTTGGGGCAGGTAATGGCAAAGTGGGAACTTTTTATTTATTGGGAGACAGAATATCCCTTGGAGAGTCTCTGTTCATTTGAAATGACTTGTCTGTAGACAGGATAAAGATGTGTTTAGGACTTGGAGGTGGAGAATCAACAGAGAAAAATGTCATCTCCCTTATGTCATTTCCCAGGGCCCACTGTGGCTGTGGAGAATAGGTGAGTAACGGGGTTGAGTTCATTAATCTCTTTGAAGAATAAAAGGGGGAAAATATTATGTTACAATTGGCCCAGGTTTGCTCCTACACTTTCTAATCTGGCTTCCTTTTGATCTGCTCTAAGTTTAAAGTATAACAGACTAGTAACGATCTGCCCTCACTACTTTATAGTCACCCTCTTAATACACAAATCACTTCTTACATTTCAGAAAAAGCCATATTGAACATCTCCCTGTGGAAGCTCCATCTTACTTAAGCCTATATTTTTGGTCTATACATTTTATACATCTTTCTAGTGTTCCTTTGGCGATGTCATAGGTGAGTTCATCGTTTGCTTCCCAGCATTACTATGGCTCTTGTTTGGCCTCCTCAAGTTGGTCAGTATTGAGGGGAACAGTCCACCGTCGGTGGCTGCTTGAAGCTTTGGGTAATTAGGCACAGTATCTCTCTTGCACAAGTGAGTGAAAATGAGTTTTTTTTTATCAGCCCAACCAGGTCAACTTCTTAGGATAACTCTTACTATTGGAAAATAAATGGTTGCCTCACAGTTTCAATGCTTGCCTGGGCTCCACCTTCAGTGATTCTGAGTTAATTGGTCTGGGGTGAAACTGTATATTAGAATTTTAACAAGCTCCCCAAGTGATTCCAATATATATTGTAGCAAAGATCGAGAATCACAGCTCTAAAAATTCCCAGCCCAGCAGTAAGCACTGACCTAGGTCTTTGCATTTTGATACCTGTAACTCAGGTGTTACTTTATACGTGATAAAAATATCTGTAGCATCTTCTCACATTATCTTAAGCAAATATTTCTAAAACTTGATTTCTTTAAGAAAAATCCTCCAGGGAGAAAAGCATTCATTCAGGAAGTGCAGATTGCCCCTAAATTAGGGAGAAAGAAAAGAAGCCTTACCTTATTATGGTGAATACAATGAGGATGTTGCCATTCAGGCCTGTTGAGCAAGTAATCCCAGTCATGGCAGGGAGGACTGTGTCCACAACTCTGAGGGTTTGATAAGCAAACTCTTTACTCCAGGATTTGTTCATAAGTTCTGCAGAAGTGTTCCAACATGAAGAATGAAGTGAATTCATTGTTCATGAACTTCCAGTAGTTAAAGCAGTGAAGGAATAGGAAATGATCTATTTAATGAATTTTTGAGGCAGTTCTCTCAATATAGATTTCTTCTCTAACTTAATTCAAAAAATATTTATTGGGGCCTTCTTTGAACCAAGACTCCATGCAGCATAGGATTCCAGGGTGAGTGTTGTAAAAAAGCTCTAGAGATCTGCTGTGCAATATTGTGCTTATTAGGCATTCAACAATGTACTGTTCACTGAAAAATTTCTTGAGGATTGATCTCGTATTATATCTTTCTTTCTTTTTTCCTTCCTTTCTCTCTCTCTCTCTCTCTCTCTCTCATTCTTTCTCTCTCTCTCTCTCATTCTTTCTCTCT